>JAGIQG010000006.1:105446883-105920619 GCA_024679065.1 Sphyrna mokarran
TACCTGTAGCTAACGACGACATGAAGATCAAAGCCAAAGGCTCTGCAATCTCCTCTCTAGCCTCCCAGAGAATCCTAGAGTAAATCCCATCTGGCCCAAGGGACTTATCAATTTTCATACCCTCAAGATTCGCTAACACCTCCTCCTTATGAACCTCAATCCTGCCCAGTCTACAACCTAGTATCGCAGTATTCTCCCCGACAACATTGTCTTTCTCCTGCGTGAATAATGACGAAAAATACTCATTCAGTGTCTCTCCTATCTCCTCAGGCTCCATGCACAACTTCCCACTGCTATCTCTGACTGGCCCTAATCTTGCCCTAACCAATCTTTTATTATTTATATACCTGTAAAAAGCTTTAGGATTCTCCTTAATCCTATCCGCCAAAGTCTTTTCGTGTCCTCTTCTAGCTCTTCTCAACTCCCTCTTTAGCTCCTCCCTGGCTGATTTATAGCTCTCTATTGCCCTAACTGAGCCTTCACGTCTCATCATTATATAAGCCTCCTTCTTCCTCTTCACCAGAGATACAACTTCCCTAGCACACCATGGTTCCCTCACTCGACCACTTCCTCCCTGCCTGGCAGGTACATATTCATTAAGGACATGCAGAAGTTGTTCCTTAAATATGCTCCACATTTCAGATGTCCCCAGCCCTTGCAATTTCCTGCTCCACCCTATGCATTCTAAATCTCTCCTAATAGCCTCATAATTACCTTTCCCCCAGCTATAACTACTGTTATTCGGTACGTGCCCATCCCTTTCCATCACTAAGGTAAACGTAACCGAATTGTGGTCACTATCACCAACCTCCAAGTCTAACACCTGGTCTGGTTCATTACCCAATACCAAATCCAATATAGCCTCACCTCTTGTTGGCCTATCTACATACTGAGTCATGAAACCTTCCTGCACACATTAAACAAAAACTGACCCCTCTAACGTACTTGAACTATAGCTTTTCCAATTGATATTAGAAAAGTTAAAGTCCCCCATTACAACTACCCTGTTACTTTCACACCTATCCAGGATCAACCTTGCAATCCCTTCCTCTACTTCTCTGGAACTTTTTGGAGGCCTATAAAAAACTCCCAACAGTGTGAGTTTTCTTGTTTCTAATCTCAGCCCACACTACCTCAGCAGACAAGTCCACATCAAATGTCTTTTCTGCCACCGTAATGCTGTCCTTAACTAACAATGCCACTCCTCCCCCTCTTCTACCACCACCTCTGCTCTGACTGAAACATCTGAACCCCGGAACCTGCAACAACCAGTCCTGCCCCTGCTCTATCCACATCTCTGAAATGGCCACAACATCGAAGTCCCAAGCACCAATCCAGGCTGCAAGTTCATCCACCTTATTGCGTATGCTCCTCGCATTAAAGTATACACACTTCAAACCACCCTCCCGTTTGCCACTATACTGCTGCAAACTAGAAACCTTATCCATGACCTCCCTATTCACATCCTCCTGTATACTGGCACAACAATTCAGGTTCCCATCCCCCCCCCCCATTTGCCACTATACTGCTGCGACCTAGAAACCTTATCCGTGACCTCCCTATTCACATCCTCCTGTATACTGGCACAACAATTCAGGTTCTCATCCTCCCCTGAATGTTCTCCCCTGAATCAGTTTGAACCCCCCCAAATAGCTCTGGTAAATTTACCCCCCAAGATATTGGTACCTCTCCGGTTCAGGTGCAGACCATCCCTCTTGTAGAGGTCCCACCTTCCCCAGAATGAGCCCCAATTGTCCAAATACCTGAACCCTTCCCTCTTGCACCATCCCTTTAGCCACGAGTTCAAATGTTCTCTCTCCGTATTCTTTTCTATGCTATCCCGCGGCACAGGTAACAAACCAGAGATAACCACTCTGTTAGTTTTAGCCCTAAGTTTCCACCCTAACTCTCTGAATTCCTGCTTTATATCCCCATCCCTTTTCCTACCTACATCATGGGTACCTACATGCACCACAACTTGGGGCTGGATCCCCTCCCCCTTAAGGATCCCGAACACTCGGTCAGAGATATCACTGACCCCAGCGCCCGGGAGGCAACATACCAACTGCGAGTCCCGCTCCTTCCCACAGACCCTCCTATCTATCCCTTAACTAGGGAGTCCCCAATCACTAATCCAGATCTTTTCTTCCCCCTTCCCACGTGAGCATCAAGGGCAGGCTCAACTCCCGAGACCTGTACTCCATGGCTTACCCCGGTTGTATCTTCATCCCCAACAGCATCCAAAGCAGAGTACTTATTGCTTAGAGGAACAGCCTCAGGGGAACTCTGCACTGACTGCTTCTTACCCCTTCTAACAGTCACCCATGTATCACATTTAGGAGTAATGGAAGTCCTAAAATGCATCAAGGTAGAAAATCCTCGGGATCTGATGAAGTGTCTGCCAGGACAGTGTGCGAGACTAGGGAGCAAATTATGAGTCCCTTTGCAGAGGTAATTAATCATCAATAGTCACAGGTGAGGTGCCTGAAGATTGGAGATAGGAAATGTGCTTTTGTTTAAGAAGGGTTGCAGAGACAAATCTGGGAACTATAGGCCAATGAGCCCCACATCTGTAGTGGATAAGTTGTTAGAAGGTATTTTGAGAGGCAGGATCCATAGGCATTTAGAAATGCAAGAACTGATTAGAGATAGTCAGCATGGCTTTATGAGTGGAAAATCATGTCTCATAAATTTGATTGAGTTTTTTAAAGAGATAACCAAGAAGGTGGATGAGGGCAGTGCAGTTGATGTTGTCTATATGCACTTTAGCAAGGCCTTTGACAAGGTGCCACATGGCATGTTGTTGCATAAAATTTAATCTCATGGAATCCAGGATGAGGTAGCTAAATGGATACAAAATTGGCTTGATGACAGAAGCCAGAGGTGATTGTAGAGGATTGTTTTTCAAACTGGAGGCCTGGGACCAGCAGTGTGCCTCAGGAATTGGTGCTGGATGCACTATTACTTGTCATTTATATTAATGATTTGGATGAGAATGCAGAAGGCATAGTTAACAAGTTTGCTGATGACACCAAGATTGGAGGCATAGTGGCCGGTGGAGAAGGTTATCTAGGATTGCAAGATCCCGATGTCGATCAATTGGGCCAGGGGGCTGATGAATTGCATATGGAGTTTAATTTAGATAAATGTGAGGTCTTGCATTTTGATAGATCGAACCAGGGCAGGACTTATTCAGTTAATAGGAGGGCATTGGGGAGAGTTGTAGAATGAAGAGATCTAGGGGTACATGTTCATAGCCCCTTCAAAGTGGAGTCACAGGTGGATGGAGTGATGAAGAAGATATTTGGCATACTTGGTTTCATAGCTCAGAACATTGAATACAGGAATTGGATGTCTTGTTGAATTTGTACAAGATATTGGTAAGGCCATACTTGGAATACTGTGTACAATTCTGATCACCCTACTGTAGAAAGGATATTATTAAACTAGAAAGAGTGCAGAAAAGATTTACTAGAATGCTACCGGGTCTTGATGACTTGAGTTATAAAGAGAGAATGGATAGACTGGGACTTTTTTCTTTGGAACGTCGAAGGCTTCGGAGTGATCTTATAGAAGTCTTTAAGTATGAGAGGCATAGATCAGCTAGGTAGTCAATATCTTTTCACAAATGTAAGGGAGTCTAAAATTAGACAGCATAGGTTTAAGGTGAGAGAGGTGAAATACTAAAGTGTCCAGACCAGCAATTCTTTCACGCAGAGAATGGTGAGTACCTGGAACAAGTTGCCAGAGGTAGTAGTCGAGGCGAGGGGAGTTTAAACTAATATGCCAGGGGGATAGGAACCTATGTAAGGCATCTGAGAAGGGGGGGCAGCAAGGACAAAATGTGGGGAGAGTGTTCCAACTACATCAAAAATCAAAAAAAAGTTAAAAGGAAAGAGAACTCAGGAGGTGTTATTAATGGAAGTGTTAGAATTCAAAAAAAGGTACAAAAATAAGCATAAAATCACTTTATCTGAATGCTCGTAGCATTTGAAACAAGGTAAATAAACTGACAGCACAAATCATTGCAAACAAGTATGAGTAACACTCGTTGGTTACGGGTGTGGTTCCGGAGGACTGGAGGATAGCGAATGTGGTCCCATTGTTTAAGAAGGGGAAGAAAGACCTTCCAGGGAATTATAGGCCAGTGAGTCTTACTTCTTTTGTGGGCAAGGTATTGGAGAGAATTATTAGGGATAGGATTTATAGTTATTTAGAGAGAAATGAATTGATTGGGGATAGTCAGCATGGTTTCGTGAAGGGTAGGTCATGCCTTACTAACCTCATTGAGTTTTTTGAGAAAGTGACCAAAGAGGTGGATGGGGGTAAGGCGGTTGATGTAGTATATATGGACTTTAGTAAGGCGTTTGATAAGGTGGCCCATGGAAGACTTCTACAGAAAATGCAGATGTGTGGAATAGAGGGTGATTTAGCTAATTGATTAGGAATTGGCTGGCAGATAGAAGACAGAGGGTGGTGGTTGATGGGAGATATTCATCGTGGAGTTCGGTGACGAGTGGTGTGCCTCAGGGGTCTGTTTTGGGGCCCCTGCTGTTTGTAATTTTTATAAATGATCTGGATGAGGGTATTGAGGGATGGATCAGTAAATTTGCAGATGACACTAAAGTTGGTGGAGTGGTAGATAGTGAAGAGGGGTGTTTTAGTTTACAGAGTGACTTGGACAAGTTGCAGAGCTGGGCCGAGAGGTGGCAAATGGAGTTTAATGTGGAAAAGTGTGAGGTAATGCACTTTGGCAGGAACAATAAATGTGTAGAGTATAGGGCTAATGGTAGGGCTCTTAATAGTGTTGAGGAACAGAAGGATCTTGGTGTATGTGTCAATAGATCCCTGAAAGTAGGCAGTCAAGTGGATAAAGTTGTTAAGAAGGCATATGGAGTCTTAGCTTTTATTGGTAGGGGGATTGAATTTAGGAGCCGCAGCATCATGTTGCAACTGTACAAAACTCTAGTGCGGCCGCACTTGGAGTATTGTGTGCAGTTCTGGTCCCCACATTATAAGAAAGATGTGGAGGCATTGGAGAGGTACAGAGGAGGTTTACCAGGATGTTGCCTGGTATGGAGGGCAGGTCCTATGAAGAGAGGTTGAAGGATTTGAGGTTGTTTTCGTTAGAAAGGAGGCGGCTAAGAGGGGATCTTATTGAAGCATATAAGATGATTAGAGGTTTAGATAGGGTGGACAGTGATAGCCTTTTTCCTAGGATGGAGAAAGCTAGCACGAGGGGACACAGCTTTAAATTAAGGGGTATGAGTTATAGGACGGATATCAGAGGTAGGTTCTTTACTCAAAGAGTGATTAGGGAGTGGAATGCCCTGCCTGCAGCTGTTGTAGATGCGCCAAGTTTGGTGGCGTTTAAGAGGTTAATTGATAAGTATATGGAAGAGAAGGGAATGGTTTAGTTTGGAGGGGCATTGCTTTTTATTTTGGTCGGCACAACATCGAAGGCCGAAGGGCCTGTTCTGTGCTGTAATGTTCTATGTTCTATGTTCTATTTGGTGGCCATTACAGAGACATTTTGCAGCATGGTCACAACTGGGAGTTGAATATCGAGAGTTATCAGACTGTTGGAGGGACCGACAGCAAGGTAAGGAAGGTGGTGTAGCTCTGATATTTAAGGATGATATCTAGGCGATAGTAAGACTTGATATAGGTTCTATGGAAAAAAGGTTGAATCCATTTGGCTGGAAATTAGAAATAGCCAGGAGAAAAAAATCACTGGTAGGCGTAGTCTATAGGCCACCTAGTAATGACATTAGGTGAGGCAAGAAATAAACAAGAAATAACTGATGCATGTAAAACTGGTACAACAATAATCATGGGGGGTTTTAATCTCCACATCAATTGGTCAAACCAGGTCAATCAAGGCAAGCTTGAGGAGGAGTTCATAGAATGTATCTGCGATAGCTTCCTTCAACAGTATGCAATTGAACTGACAAGGGAGCAAGCTATCCCAGATCTGGTTCTGTGAAATGAGTAGGGAATAATTAATGATCTTGCAGTTAGGAATCCTCTTGGAAGAAGCAATCACAATATGATTGAATTTAAAACACAGATGGAATGTGAGAAGGTAAAATCCAATACCAGTGTCTTGTGCTTAAACAAAGGAGACTATAAAGGGAAGAGGGAGGAGTTGACTAAGGTAGACTGGGAGCAAAAACTTTATAGTGGAACAATTGAGGAACAGTGGAGAACTTTCAAAATGATCTCACAGTGCTCAGCAAAAGTATATAACAGTGGTAAGCAAGGACTGTAGATAAAGCGATAATCAGCCATGGATATCTAAGGAAATAAAGGAGGGGACCAAATTGAAAGAAAAGGCATATAAAGTGGCAAAGATTATCGTGAACCTAGAGGATTGGGAACTCTTTAAAGGTCAGCAGAAAGTCATGAAAAGAGCAATAAAGAAAGGTAAGATGGATTATGAGATTTAACCAGCTCAGAATATAAAAACAGATAGCAAAGGTTTCTACAAATATATAAAATGATAAAGAATGGCTAATTGGTCCTTTAGAGGGTTTCATATGCAGTGGACAATGGGGAACCTATGGATTTGGTGTATCTGGATTGCTACAGAAAATAAAGTTGCACGATTTTACCGGTAACGTATTAGCATGGAAAGCGGATTGGTTAGCTAACAGAAAGCAAAGAGTTGGGATAAAGGGGTGTTTTTCTGGTTAGCGATCAATGACTAGTGTTGTGCCTCAGGAATTAGGGTGGAACCACAATTATTTATGATTTACATAGATGATTTGGAGTTGGGGACCAAATGTGATGTGTCAAAATTTGCAAATGACATTAAGATAGGTGGCAAAGTGTGCAGAGGACGCTAAAAGTCTGCAAAGAGATATGGATAGTCTAAATGACTGGGCAAGGGTCTGGCAGATGGAGTATAATGTTAGTAAATGTGAGGCCATATGTGTACTGTGTACAGTTTTGGTCTCCTTTCTTGAGAAAGGATATATTCCAATGTAGTACTCAGTGGAGAGGGTGCAGAGGAGATTCACCAGATTGATTCCAGAGTTGAGAGTACTGGCTTATGAGGACCTACTGAGGATAAACTGGGACTATACTCATTGGAATTCAGAAGAATGAAGGGAGATCTTAGAGAAATGTATAAAATTATGAAGGGAATAGATAAGATAGAAGCAGGGATATTGTTTCCACTGGCAATTGAAACTAGAACTAGAGGGCATAGCCTCAAAATAAAGGGAAGCAGATTTAGGACTGAGTTGAGGAGGAACTTCTTCACATGAAGAGTTATGAATCTGTGGAATTCCCTGCCCAGTGAAGCAGTTGAAGCTACCTCACTGCATGTTTTTAAGGCAAGAATAGATAAATTTTTAAACAGTAAATGAATTAAGAGTTATAGTGTGTGGGTAGGTAAGTGGAGCTGAGTCCACAAAAAGATCAGCTATGATCTTAATGAGTAGCAGAATAGGCATGAGGGGCGAGATGGCCTAATCATGCTCCTAATTCTTATGTTCTTATGAAAGACGTCATTGCTATTGGATACGGGTAAAATTGCTTTCCTTTGCTTAGACCTCATTTGGGTGGAACATTCAGTGTGTAACCTTGAGGATAATGACTCTGTAATCATTTAATTAATTTTGGAACTTTCCTCCAATTTGGCCCTTGTTCAAGCCCACAACACATGAGAAGCATTTTAAACCCAGTGAAAGTAATTTTCAATAGGTGAAGCAGAGGAGCCATTTTCATTAATTGAGGAAGAGAAGTCTTTCTGAACCAGTGACAGTGTTATTTTCATTAGTTGACGCAGAGGAGCCATTTTGAAACTAGTGCGGGTGCTTTCTTCATCAGCTAAGGCAGAGGAGCTGTTTTAAAACCACTGAGTGTGCTATTTTCATCAATTGAGGCAGAGGAGACATTTTGAAACCAGTGAGGGTGCTTTCTGCATCAGCTAGGACAGAGAAGCTATTTTAAACAAGTGAGGGTGTTATTTTCATCAATTGAGGCAGAAGAGCCATTTTGAAACCAGTGAGGGAGCCATTTTCAACAGCTGAGATAAAAGGGACTGCCTCAGAAGAAAAAGAGATGGGTGAGTATTATCTAATTTGTATCTTTTTTGTTTACATATTTTGTCTTGCAGTTATTTCCACTAGAAATGCACAGCGTAGCACATGTACCTATTTCAATTACCTTGTAATTTGGATTTTCTGGTGAGAGATATCCGAAGGAATCTAACTCCAGCTTCCCTATGGGAATTAAACATGTTTCACTTTGACTCTCAGATTTCAGGCACACAACCAGATAGTGGTTGGAGGTCAATTATCTCAGCTCTGGGATATCACTACAGGTGTTCCTCAGGATAATGCCCTAGGCCCAAGCATCTTCAGTTACTTGATCAATGACTTTATTATATCATGAGCTCAGAAGTGGGGATAACTTTTCCCCACATTAAACTCAACATCTGCGCACAAATGTGCGTCTGACTATTCCAGTTCACCAATTCACAAAATTACAATTGTATTATCACTTGTTTCATTTTCAGCAAACTGTCCTGGGCCACTCAACACGGTTCAGCAATGCCTGAAGTCAATGCATGTGCTCTCTTTACAATAAATTCATGGCGATCAGCAGGAATCAAATTTACATACGCAGCATCAGGCCCTCTTTTCTTCATCCATTTTTGCTAAAATGACGAACAACCATTTTGTCAAAAAAATCTCCTCAAATGTTCAGCTATCTGCAAGAAGTGTGTGTGGATTTAACAGTTGAATATCATGTTTGATTAGCCTATTAATGTTCAGACGCAGGTTCATAAAACTGCCCTCTGGAAAAGGTATCAAATGCTTACTGGTCGAAGTTGATCAGGAAACCTCATTGACCTGCAACCTCCTCACCTTCAGTGTACATCCCATGTCTATTAACAATCTCCTCATAGGGCTTAACAGACCATTAACTGAAGGCAATTGGATTTATGAATCCTTCAGATTGATCCTCACTTTCAAAATTGGAATCCATCCCAGAGATGTCAAGATCCAGAGACACCTTCTGGGATTATAATTTCCAATCTGCACCCCTTATCCATGACTATTCCTAAAGCCTTTTAAAAATCAAGCTGCTTGTCTTCATGGGAAAGGCCTTTGTTGTTCTCTATAAAGAAGAAAGAAATCTGCTCCTCCTCTATCAACGCATCTTGTGATCTTGAATATCATGTATCCAGCTGGATAGAAAAGAAAAACCATGATTTTAAAAAAATGCCTGTAATGATGCGCGTTCGGAGAATTCATTAGCAACCAGCAAAGAATGTATTTGGTGATCTTCATGAGCTGCAACATGCCTGGAGCTGGTTCTGGAATACACTTATCCAGGAGACATTCTCTCTTGGGGTGATTCCTTATTCTGAGTCCAGATTGGTCACCAGGTCGGGGGACTCTTACTCTGCTATGTTTCCTTCAAAGAGACAATCATCACATTTCCCTCTCCACCCCGACCCTCCCCACTTCCCACCCTAGCCTTTATTCAATCCTCAATTATCAATGACTGAGTAATTCTAATTAAATATTGTATACATAAGTTGAAGAATTATAATGTGGACCCTTGAGGGAGCTTTCTATTTTTTGTAGAACTGTGTAATTCTGTAGTCTGACATGCTTGAGATTAATGGAAACTACAATTATAGGTATTGCTTCTAACTCACGCAGCTCTTCACTACTTGCTTCTAAAGAGTCATCAGTTATGCTGTAATAGATCTATCAGGTTCTAAAGCAATTTTTGATGGAAACGTTGATTGTTGGGATGTCTCTCTCTCTACACCTCAAGTGGTCCATGTGTTGATTTAGGAGTTGTTCATCCCTCCACATCCAATTATTAAGACAGGGGTCCGGTCTTAGAGATGATAATTCCAGGGATACAGCTTGATCTGCTACTGAAGTTTTTCGCATGTGCAGCTTTACATATCATATATGATCGTGCTGTACTACATGAATCATGGCTTTCTGTCTGATTGCTTTAGCTGCCTTCCACCCACTCTGGCAAATTTGGAAACGCAAGACTCAGGCTTATCCTGAAACGATGTTTTGTTCACAGTTCTGCTGGTGGAAATCCCATTGTTGCAAATGGATAACCCGATAGTCAAGGAGGATTCATGACATTAGTTCGTCTCAACAGTTTCTTTAGAGCAGTTTGGATGGCTCTCTTGGGTAGGTGATTTGATGCTGAATGGTAATGCACGGTTATGTGTTGAATATTGTTGAAAGCTGTGACGTTTTAGAAGTCAGCACTTGTGAATATAGTTTCGTTGTCTGATACCATGATTTCAAATAATCCATGTGTAGAAAAGCACTAGTGTAATCTTTTAATTGTAGTAAGTGATATAGGTAACTTCACCCAGAGTGTGTATCAATCACAAGCAAAAACAGTATGCCTAGGAATGGATCAACAGAATTGGCATGGATTCATACCCATGGGCAGCCAGGCTAAGGGTGCAGCGAGGTTAGAGCAGGCAAACTTTGTTGCAGTTAGCACTATTATCATTAGTTTCTCGATATCAACATCAGTACCAGGACACCATACAACTCCTGGCATGCATCTTTAGCATAGTGACACAGTGGTTAGCACTGCTGCCTCATGGCGCAGAACCGGGGTTCAATTCTGAACTGGGGTCACTCTCCAAGGGGAGTTTGCACATTATCCCCCTGTCTGTGTGTGTTTCTTCTGGGTGCTCCAGTTTTCTCCTGCAGTCCAAAGATGAACAGGTTAGGTAGATTGACCATGTTAAGTTGACTGTAGTGTCAAGAGATTAGCAGGATAAATACGTAGGGTTATGGGAATAGGGCCTGGTGAGATTGTGGTCAGTTCAGACTCAATGGGCCAAATGGCCTCCTTCTGCACTACATGGATTCTATCATTCTATTCGAGCAATGCCAGAATAAGCACAGTGTAATTTAATTAGGAGCAGCTCTCTGGTATAGGAATGGCTACTCTTGCTCCCCAGAGTTTTTTCAAGTTTATTTATTAGTGTCACAAGTAGGCTTACATTAACACTGTAATGATGCTACTAAATGATGTCATCCCACTTAGTTCATTCTGTAGGGACAGAATGGTTTGATTTTCTTGGAAACTGACTCATTTACCAATCATATGAATATTTTGGGTGGGATTCTCCCAAAAACATTCTAGGGCTGAATTTGTATAAAAACTGGAGTAAATCCTGCTGGGTTTTTTACCTCAGCAGGAGTTTCAAAAAGTATCTCCCACACTCTATACAATGCAGAATATACTATCATGAATCACAATAAAAATCAGGGGCCTATTCCCTCTGGAGAGGCTGGCAGCAAAGCGCTGAGCAGGCCACTGCATGTGTGCCGATCTGTCAATGCTGAGATTGGTGCATTTGCAGTAGCCTTGCACTGCCAGCCTCATGATCGCTGACCAGCCCTGGCCTCAACAGTTCTGTCCAGCCCTGAGACCCCTATTTTCCCCTCTGCCCCACTTCCCGATTGCTGACCCACAGATGTTTCTGGGCCAACCTCGATTTCCCTCACCCTGTCACTGCCAAGTAAAGAGTGGCAGCTGGAGCCACCACGCATCCTCAGAAGCGTCCCCTGTCCTGTGCCTGGTTGGCAATGCCAAGATGCCCCTTTGAGCACTGCCATTTTACCCCTCAGGCAATGCCAGGGGGTCAGGGTGGCACTGCCAAGCTGGCAATGCCCAGACTGCATCCCACCTTGCCCCCTGACCTCCTGGGGAGCTTCAATGGCCTCCCTTCACTCCAGTGAGGTCGGATTGCTAGATCCCTATTAGTGGGCAACTATTGTAAACCCTACTGGCGTGAAACATTCCTAGTGATGGAAGGAGAAGCTAGCATTTCTGGGCCTGCTAATTACATTTAAATCACTGTTTGCAAAATTTGTACAACTCTTTGCCACTTTCTTGCGCAGAGCTGAATGGTACCGGAAATCCAGTGGCCAGGGATTCGGAAGCTGTGGCATCCTGTGGGACCATTAGCTTCCACTTGAATCTCCCAGCCCACTGTGCTGTTGTACATTACTACTTACTCAATAAACTGTTTGTTCATTAATCCACTAGGTGGTCACCAGTCTTTGCAAGATAGCACAGAAGTGGTAAAATATCTACCATTTAAGTACCATTAAAGACAGAGGGTGGTGGCTGAGGGAAATTTTTCATCATGGAGTTCGGTTACAAGTGGTGTACCTCAGGGATCTGTTTTAGGGCCCCTGCTGTTTGTAATTTTTATAAATGATCTGGATGAGGGTATTGAAGGATGGATTAGTAAATTTGCGGATGACACCAAAGTCGGAGGAGTGGTAGATAGTGAAGAGGGGTGTTATAGTTTGCAGAGAGACTTGGACAAGTTGCAGAGCTGGGCCGAGAGGTGGCAAATGGAGTTTAATGTGGAAAAGTGTGAGGTAATTCACTTTGGCAGGAATAACAAATGTGTAGAGTATAGGGCTAATGGTAGGACTCTTAATAGTGTTGAAGAACAGAGGGATCTTGGTGTATATGTGCATAGATCCCTGAAAGTTGGCAATCAAGTCGATAAGGTTGTTAAGAAGGCATACGGAGTCTTAGCTTTTATTGGTAGGGGGATTGAATTTCGGAGCCGCAACGTCATGTTGCAACTGTACAAAACTCTAGTGCGGCCGCACTTGGAGTATTGTGTACAGTTCTGGTCCCCGCATTATAAGAAAGATGTGGAGGCATTGGAGAGGGTACAGAGGAGGTTTACCAGGATGTTGCCTGGTATGGAGGGCAGGTCTTATGAAGAGAGGCTGAGGGATTTGAGGTTGTTTTCGTTAGAAAGAAGGCGGCTAAGAGGAGACCTTATTGAAACATATAAGATGATTAGAGGTTTAGATAGGGTGGACAGTGATAGCCTTTTTCCTAGGATGGAGAAAGCTAGCACGAGGGGACATAGCTTTAAATTAAGGGGTGGTAGTTATAGGACGGATGTCAGAGGTAGGTTCTTTACCCAGAGGGTGGTAAGGGTATGGAATGCCCTGCCTGCTGCAGTTGTAGATGCGCCAAGTTTGGTGGCGTTTAAGAGGTTAGTAGATAAGTTTATGGATGAAAAGGGAATGGTTTAGGTTAGAGGGTCATTGCTTTTTCTTAATTGGTCGGCGCAACATCGAAGGCCGAAGGGCCTGTTCTGCGCTGTAATGTTCTATGTTCTATGTTCTACTGGTGGAATTTCTTGACACTAAAGACTATTGATAGTCATAGAAACATAGAAAAACTAGAGCACAAACAGGCCTTTCGGCCCACAATTTGGGCCAAACATGTCCCTACCCATTAGATATATCTATAACCCACTATCTTACTAAGTCCCGTGTACTTATCCAAAAGTCTTTTAAATGACCCTATGAATCCACTTTCAACACCGTTGGAGGCAGCCCATTCCATGCACCCACCACCCTCTAAATGAAAAACGTGCCCCTGACATCTCCTCTGTACCTACTCCCCAGCACCTTAAACCTGTGTCCTCTTGTGGCAACCATTTCAGCTCCTGGGAAAAAGTCCTCCCTTCTTGATTTGTGAGTAGCCTTTTTTGGCGTATGAGAGGGTTCTTGACACATACCTTCTCGGCCTTTCACTGCTGTGTTCATTTTGTTTTGATAGAATGAGACTTCACACACGTAAAATGTATTTTACAGGGTTGCAGAGGTTGTTAAGCAATAATTATCACTTTGTTATGCAGTTCAAAGCTTAATAACTTCTGACTGAACAAGTACTTCAGCCAGTTTTTTGGAGCGTAAACAATGGGTGATTAGCCCACATTTGCTCAATAATGGTGATCTCAGTGTAGATTCTGTCAATGAAGGTTGCGAAGGTAAAGTCTATGGAGGAGGAGGGCATTCCTGACAAAGATTTTTCGATTTACATATTTAACTGCATATGTGTAGACACCAGTGTTTGTTGTCAATTTTGCCCCAGTAATAAGGCAAAATCTAAACGATTACATACTGTATTTCCATCATCCATCATCTTAAAAAAGTGTTCAAAGCATAGGGCAAAATGTTGTTAAACCACCTCCCCCCACTCCTGCAGACAGGTTGAGGTGAGGGGTTTTGTAAAACTGCAGGCAGAGTCCCCGGAATCCTTCCTGCCCCAACCCAGATACAATTCCACATTTCAATGGGCAGCCCCTTGAAGCGAAACCCATCCTTTCCCAGTTAAAGTCCTTAAGTGGCCATATTATCCTACCGAACCTCATTTTTTAGGTCAGGGCAGAATGGGAAACTGAAAAATGGAAGAAACTTTAACTTGATGGAAAGATGGTGGAGGAGGGACACTTTCAGTTTTGGAGCCCCCTCCCTTTAGAACCTGTGACCTCCTTCCCTCTCTGCCACTCTTACCTAATCCATATGCTGGAGAACTCTCTTCTCATCATTCCCCCCCCCCACCCCGAGGGTATCCCCTCCTGCCCCAGGATACCTAGGCCTTACCTTGAGGATGGTCCAAGGACTTGGCTTCAAACAGAGCACTGCAGTACATTTTCTGACAATTTCAATGCTGTGGCTGGATAGGTTGGAGAGCTATCATCTAATCAAATTGGTTGGCTGACAGCTCTCCAATAGGGGGGCTTCTTTCCAAGGACAGACGGAAGTCCCATCCATGCCACTCAGAGCCATATAGGCCATGAAATGGCAGTGAGTTTCTGAGAGTCAGCAGGAGCAGGTTACGCACTGACTTTCTGGATAGCAAGTACTCAAATCAAATTTGTTAGGTACGACCTTCCGTGAAGCCATATCGGCTGTCTTTAATATAACCCTCTCTATTCTAGTAATCATATACTGCATTCACAATTCCCTCAATACTCTTTTTATTTTTGATGTTGAACTAATGGACCTGTAGTTACCAGATTGGTCTTGTCTCCTCTTTCAGAGATGGAGATTACATTAGCTTGCATTCTATCTGTGGGAAACATCGCAGTGTGCAATGAGTTATTAAAAATATGTGCAAGAAACTTTCCCAGCAAAGTCTTATCTCTCTAAGGACCCTCAATCAGATATCATCGTCCTGGCTGCTCTGTCTCCTTTCAGGTCATTAATTCTTTTGAAAGCAATAGATTCATCTATTTTAATATTATTAGTTTTATTATTAAACTTATTATTAAGTTCTATCAATTGAGCATTGTCTTCAAAAGTGAAGACCAATTTAAAGTATTCATTTAATATTTCCATAGAACCCAGCGAATCCTTTGTACCTTGTCAATGAGAATTTTTCAATGTCTCTATATTGTTTTGACAATTGTCTGATTCTTCATTATGAAGATGTATTATGTGAAATACTCATTTGTAAAATCATCTGCTGGATGTATGTGAGAAGAAATATATATACTGAATGTTTTGAACAAACATTCACTGCTAAACGAAAGGACACTGATGTGTCCTTTCAGTAGCTACTGAGATACATTTTTGAAGCCCACAAGCCGCTTTAGGGAGATACAGCTCTTGGAGATAATGGCTGGGATTTTCCACTCTTGATCGGGTGGGTATCTTGGTGAATCCCCAACATCCACAACCAAGGTAGAGGCAACTGTCTGTCACTCCCTGTTGCCTGTGATGACATTAATGTGTAGCCTTTGGAGGGCGGAGACGTGGAAGGACCTCTACGGCTTTGGATGCCCTTTAGTGGGGTAAGTGGATCCTCCTCAGTCTGTGGAGTTGGAAGTGATGCGTTCACAAGTGGAGAGGATTTTGAGCAACGAGAGAGTCCAGGAGTCACCTTGGTAGATAGCCCTGGAATGTTGAGCTGCTGGTCCTCCTGTCTAAATGTGCCAGAGGGCCTGTGGCTGATTCCTTCAGGAAAAGGGGCAGCTGGAGTGAGGTCAGATGCCCTCCCTGCTCTTGCATTGACGCTGACGGATACAACCCAAACTCTACAGCGATGGAGTTCAGCTCATGCGTCAGTGCAGGACAGATGTCTTGGATCAAGGTTTCCACGGCAGCCACCATCCTACCTATGTTGATCTTAATATTTTCGCTTGTTTGTGCTAACACCTCACATTGAAGCTGGACATACTTCTCCATCTTACTTTGCAATCTGAGGAGTGTGGGTGATCTCTTGATATTCCTAGGCTTGTCTTTGCAGTCTGAGAAATTGATTTAGGATTGAGTCCAAAGGCTCATCTTTTGACTAGGAATCAGCAGATTTCTGGCCTCCAACCATCCTCTGAGTGCCAAGAGCCCTATCTCTGCCTCATTTGGATCAGATTGTGTAGTGTGTTCACCAGATTGTGAGTAGGAATCTGCTCTAAAACTAAGTCCCACCAAGTTATGTGCTCTGCCGTGGTGAAAGGTGTGGATCAGTGCTGTGATGGATCTTCAAAGTTGTTATCCCCAGAATCTTCATCCAAAGCCTTGAAGGGTTGCAGTTGTTGGTGTGGATCCTGGCTGAACACGAAAGCTTCCCAGAGATATTTGTGAAAGAAAGGAAAGATGAATAATGAATGACCAGGGACTGTGAAACAGAAGCCATCACTCAGTGTAGTTGTCTGATGGACATTGTAGAGCAAGGATCCTTATTTTGGCGTGTGCTGCCAACCTCACTGTCAGTGCATCCTCTCCAACATGTTAGACAACTCTGCTTTCAAAGATCAGTAGAAATTTGAGTTAGGAGTGTAATGGAATATTTTCCACTTGTCTGGATGGATGAGCTTCAACAATGCTCAAGAAGCTCAACACCATCCCAAGACAAAGCAGTCAATTTGATTGGCACCCCATCCATAAACATCCAATCCGTCCACCACTGATGCAGTGTGGCAGTCTTGTGTACCATTTACAAAATGCATTGTAGGAACTCACCAAGGCTTCTTAGGCAGCACCTTCCGCACCCATGGTTGGTAACATCTAGAAGGGCAAGAGCACCAGATACCTGAGAACACCATCACCTGGATATTCCTGTCCAAGTTATCCCAGCCTGATTTAGAAATATCACTGTTCCTTCACTGTCACTGGGCCAAGGTCATAAAGTTCCACACTTGTGTATTGGGCACGGTTAGCACTGCAATCTTACCATGCGCGTGAGGCCACGCAAAGAGAGGTATATCAGGGTATCAGCCAAGGAATTCTTTGGAAGGAGGCTAATGCCCCCAGGCTGGTGACCTGTGCTTGTGTGGGTGGAAAAACATGCTGTCAATGATGAGGAGGAGGGTTCTGATGTGTGCTGAGAAAGAGAGGAGTGTTAGGAGGAAGTTGCCCAGTTCACTGAGAGATCAGAGCGCCTTGTGCAATGGGGTCGGTGTGCTCTGAAGCTGGTTGCCCTGACGACCTTAGACTCAGTCCCCTGTCCTTCCCGCCATGGCGCCCCCCCCGCCCACTTCCACCTCCCCTTCTACCCAAACCGATGCAAATCTCCCTGTGTCAAAAAAACTTGACAGAACATGGTAAGATTGCAATGCTGAACATGCCCAATACACAAGTGTGACTGCACTTATTTTCAGAATTTAATGACGCTTAGGCTGTGATCTTATATCCTGCCCCTCACTTGCTGTGGTGAGGTGGTAAGATTGCATGCAATGTGAAAATTCAGAAACATATCTAGATTCATGCTGGTTCCAATCATACCAGCCACTTTTTCTGGTTGTGTACAGTTTCATGCCCAAAAAGGATGAGACACTCATTAGCATGCGTTTGAATGGATTTCCACATCATTAGCGAGTGAGAGCACAGATGTTTCCCTTCTCACATATGTTTACTACCTCGTTGGTGAGACATCACACTGGTGAGAATTACACCTGTTCTATATAAGTGTGATTCAGGTATAGCTGTATCAAAGGGGAATACCACGGAGCATCAATTCTGAATGCAGCGGGCTTGGGATGGGGGTATCAACCACAGCCAAGTTCTGTGATAAGATTGTGGACTTGGATGTGGGCAGGGGTTTGGGACGGCTCATGCTGGTCTAAGGGACCAAAGATCAGGGGTTAGTGCTGTCTTGGGGCTTGTGATTTGCGCATTCCGTCTGCCCACTGAATAACCCCACCAATGGGTTGCATCTGAGGTTGACTCCCAACCCTACTGACTTCGCCATAGTTACTCTGCTTCGGACAGAGTACGAGGCTGACTGCTGATATTCCATCGCAACTCCACTAACAAGAACAACCTGCAGCTCTGTCAGCTCCTGCTCCAATCAGGTGTTAACACGACTTTCACACTGCATGGACTCTGTAGTGCTGCCTTCGATGGGAACCCATTTCCAGCTTGTCATGGGGGAGCTCCTCCTCCACGTGTCTGAAATAAAAGTCATTCCTGGAAGCCAGTGCACCAGACATCAAGGTGGGTGCAGCCTTGCATTTGCTTCAGGTTTCCTATGGAGCCCTTGTACAGACATCCATGTCCTCCATGGTGAGGATGCAGTGATAGTCTATTGAGATTATGCATGGCACCAAAGATAATGTTGAGTTGCCACCATCCAAGTTCATAGGAACATGGTTTGCAGGGAGAGAGTGAGGGGTCCAGGTGGATAACTTCATGACTATCTGTCTCTCTCCCTATCTCTCTTTCTCTCACTATGTCCCCCCCACCCCCAATATCCCCCAACCTTTGTCCATAGCCACTGCCAAGGGTTTCGATGACATCACAACAGGGTGATGGGGTTGCGTCAGTGAGTTACTGGTCCAGGCTGGAGGGTGATGACGGCTCACTATGCAGCACACTGTGGTGCTGCCCCGGTACATAATAAGTCTGACTCTTACCTGTTCTCTGATCACTCACAGGCACCTGGGTCTGAGTCGGTTGAGAAAATGACTGTCCAGTGTAATGTCCTGGGGTGGAAGGAGTCTGGTTGGGAGGGTGCAGTCCCAAGTGGAGCAGCCATGCCAGGCAGTGTGACCCAGTAGGTCCAGTAAAGTTTTGCAACACCAATTTTAAATCCAACCAATTTATTTGATAGTAAATTGGTTGGATTTAAAATTGGTGTTGCAAAACTTTACTGAGTTTACCCCAGTCCAACGCCGGCATCTCTACATCATGACCCAGTAGGTCTGCAGTGCAACGAGCGCTGGGACAGTTTGGGATGAGCGCTTGGAGTTCCACACCAGTTGGCACAAATGCGGGGAAATTGGGATTGTATGCTCAGTGGGCCAAAAGGCCTCTCCCACACAGAATGATGCTCTGACTCCGCCTGGATGTGGCTGACGTACGGTTATCCCTGTGGGATGTGAATCACAGTCAGATTAGTCACAGATGTAGGGTGCAATAACATTTATTTGTGGCATTTAACAGTACATATTACCCTCTGCCTAACTATAGTGCAGTCCTTCAACTTGCATCTTGGTAACCCTACAACTTCTTAATCTATAGCGGCCTATCGCTATGTATAGGTGCATCCCCCAGGCTGGACATCAGAGATGGAGGTGGTCAGCTGCGTTCCATGCCCGGTGGCTTGTGATGCGCTTAGTGGGTGTCATCTGGAGAACCTGGCCCTGGAAGGCTCCGGTCAACTTTCTGGTGTCACGAACAGTTCCGTGCTGCCCTGTTCATCCCTTTGTCTCTGAAATGCATCGATGTCAGGAGGGGGGAATCGGAAGGCTGAATTCTCCTGGGTGGAAGTCTCCAGTAGGAGCACATCTCTTTTTATTCTCCTGTGGCCCCTGGGACATTCCGTAAGACAGTGGGGCAGCTGGCATCATCAGGCATTGCCAATCCTGGAGGCCTAACTGTGTTCATCCCATGGTGCGTGAGCCCTCAGCGATGACCCTCTGACTCTGACTCAAGCTCTGGATTCTCCTCGATGCCTGCAGGAAGTTTTAAAGTTTAAACTTTATTTAGTTGTGTCACAAGTAGGTTTACATTAACACTGTAATGAAGTTACTGTGAAAATCTCTCAGTTGCCAATGCAGGCGCCTGTTCAGGTAATACTGAAGGAGGTTTTAGCATGGCCAGTGCACTTAACCAACATGTCTTTCAGACTGTGGGAGGAAACTGAAGCAGCCTGACAAAATCCACTGACTCTGGAGAATGTGCAGACTCTGATCCAAAATTTTGACCCAAGCAGGGAATTTAACCCACGTCCCTGGCGCTGTGAGGTGGCAGTGCCAACCACTGTTCCACCGTGTGCTCTTTGAGATTGAGCCAATTTTTGCAGCTCCTCAACGATGGCCTGCCATATGAGCCTACAGCCAGGACTAGCTACACCCTGAGAATGCTCCAGAGTCCTTTGGCCATGGTCCGTTCTGACATAGCGATGCTTTGGACCCTGCCACCACAGTAATCATTTCCTGCCCCAAGCTTCCTCTGCGGACACTCCCCTGTGCAATGGTGGCCTAGGTACCACATAATGCCGGGATCACTTCAAGCACCTTAAGGCTGTGGGATTGTCCCAACAGCCTCACTGCTGCTGACACCCTCTCCTACAATCTCAGGCTCTGCTGATGCATCTGAGGGCAGCTTAATTCCTCGCCTCCAGCTGACCGTTGTATGCCCAGTCCTCAGATGTTGCAATCAGTATACATTTCTGACTGTGTTGTGTTGTGTGCACCAGTGTGACCCAACAGCCCCACCAACTAATCTGACCCATCAGACTGTGAAGACTATGTTTTCGCTGCTAGATTGTGTGGTGCATTTATTAGATTGTGCTTAAAGGATTTCTCAGAGTCTTCCTCTGAGATCTGCTCTGAATTGTCATGGGGCATCTCATGGTGGAAGCAGTGGTGGAGGATAGGATGGGGGGAGGGGTGGGGGAGGAGAGTGAAGGAGGCAGCAATGTCAAGTGGGCCAGCAGCATCGGGGTCACCTCCTGCAATGAGGGACATAAGTTTCAGTGCTAGGGGTGACAAGTATCAGAGCAACATGCTACTTACTTCAGATATGTAATGAATGAAGGATTGGTGAATGCTCACTCCTTGCTTACACACGTTGACCTGGCTGTCGTTCACAGTCCTGTCCTTCACTGTCCTGCCCTTGTCCTTCCCTGCCAGATCAAGGGCTCTTTCCTGAAAGGGAATGAGATTTCACAGCTTGGAGACCCCACCTCTGATTTCTCCTTCTCTTGATGATCCTAGGCCATCTTTTCCTGTGGAAACAGAGGGGAGGATTGAAAGCCTGATGGCTGGAAGGCATGGGATGTTGAGGAATGGATCAACATGGACATTACAGGCTTGACAGATGGGGCTGATGCCATGACGGGATGGATATTCATCCTTGTTGCCCACGTGGGGTCATTAATTTTTTTTTCAGCACTAGTGGCCGGTCCTCTGTGCCAGTAATGTGGGCACTAATTACCACTGCTTACATCCAGCAGATGGCCCAGCCCTTTCTTCCGTGAGTCTTGGGGTTACTCAATGAAGTGCCTTCTTCCTTGTGTGACTGTCTGTACATTCATTGATGGTGTTTATATGCAGCTTTCCCTTGCCGTACAGTTGCAAACACTTTTTTGGTGAGAAATGTGCCTGGAGAGTCCATTCCGGCAAGAATCGCACCAAGTGTCGTAAGATTGCAGTTTGCCAAAAAAACAGCATGAGATTGTGGCCTTATAATTTTCGGCGGGGGGGGGGGGGTGGAATTCCATGTAACGTATGTTAATTTGTGCTTATCAAAAAATTCTGCATTCCAGCACTAGCAGTTGGAAGAATTTAAGTGTAACATCCTGTAGAGTCTTCATGTCACAAATCAGAAAACACCTTCCTTATTTTTTTCTCATTTGTGAGTTGATGAAGCAACTGCATAATGAAACTCATCATTTAAAGTGTGTCCAGAACAGCTGAACGCGGTAATTGTGAAGTTTCTCTTTCTAAAACAGAGAGAAAAAAAATGCCTGTAATCAGCTAGTGTTTTTGCTAATGCAAATAATAATTTAGCACTTTGGCTGGAAGTTTATTAGCAACAGAAATATGTGAATTCTGCTGACCAGCATGTCTTCACCATTTATGTAAGAGGGGAATTGTTCATCGGGGTGTTGTAAATTGCTTTTCAGCTATTCTTTGAAAATGTGTACTGTGTGTTAGAAACAAAGCATGTAGAAACACAGCACTATCATTTTTTCCACTTTTTAAATAGGTCAGAGATCTTTTACCTGGAGAATAGACTGAAGCACTGAAAGCACAAGAGACTGTGCATAGCATATAAATGTGCTGCTGAAATCCACTGAACCAAATCAACAGTTCACATTAAAACAGCCCAACTCGTGTAAACCTGTACATTTTAGCCTTTGAAAGGACGCACAAAGCCACAATCTGCCACAAGAAATTTGCTATTTTGTTTTCTTTTGTATCATTTAGTCACAATAGATCCAAAATGTTATTATTTTTCTCCCCTCTGAGCCCTGCTGAGTAATTATTTATGTGAGACATTAATAGTCAGACTCTCGTTCTTTCTATCTCCATTCTCTATATTCCATTGCCTCTGAAGTGTCCCAGGGGTTTCACTGCTCTCCTGTTTTTCCAGCTTTCTTCAGTACCTGAATGTTTTCAATATTCTTCTGAAAAGTTAAATTGCTATCCAGCCCTTTCAATGGCATTTTGAATGAGACCAGGATCCCTCATTTGGGGGCTCTCAGTGCTGGACACCAATGTGGAATGGAAAATGCAATGGCATGAGTATACCTAGTGAGCTGAAGTGAGTTCACAAGCATCCTGTTCCACCAGAAACTAACTCGAAGTTCTCCTCATTTGATGGCTTATCAAAGCAATGTCATGAAGTAGATTTTTTTTCCCTTCCTGCATGGTTGAGCATATGTCCCAACTGAACACGTGATGCAGGTAGATGCCAAGGACATACCTGAAGTGGTGCTTCAAACTCCCTCCCCTTTGTACATACAGTTCTCAAAGTTTTTCACTCAGCACTTAAAACTCATTTTTTTTAAGGTAGCAGCAATGAAGTTATTCATTCTTCCTGAACATCAATTACATTATTTGGTAATTGGAATTTGTAGTGACAGTTATTATCAGTATACAAATCTAACCAAATCTGAATAAAGCCCCATAAAAGCTAATTTGAAAAATACTAGGGAATCACATCAAAATATTTAAAATAAAAACAGAATGAACTGGAAATACTCAGCAGTCATGCTATAGCAATGAAGAGAGAAACAATTAACATTTTAGATAAAAGACCATGTAGAATATCAAGGACCTAAAACACTAAATTTGGGCTGCATTTTAAGTTCCCAAATCAGGTGTGCTTCCAACCCTTGCCCAATGCTGACAGAAAAATTGGCTTGATAACATTACATCAGTAAGTTGGATATGGAGAGGATTATAGAACATAGAATCTCTGCAGTGCAGGTCATTTGATCCACCGAAATTACATCAATAATAATCCCACCCTGACTTTGTTCCCACAACCCCATGCATTTATCCTGCTAACCTGCCTAACACTAAGGGACAATTTAGCATGGCCAATCAATCTAATCTGCACATCTTTGAAGACTGGAAGGAAACTGGTGCACCTGGAGGAAACACACATAGATGTGCAATCTCCGCACCGTTTCCAAAGGCCAGAATTGAACCAAAGTTTCTGGCATTGTGAGACAGCAAGATATTTTCTCTTCTGGGAGAATCAGGAACTATGGATCACTGTTTCAGAATAAGGGATCACCCATTGAGAGTGGAGAATTTCATTCTCTGAGTTGTGATTCTTCAGAACTTTCTACCTCAAAAAGTGGTGGAAGCAGAGACTTTGAACATTTTTTAGCAGAGGTAGATCAAAGCTATCGGGGTAGGTGGGAATTTGTGATTAGGTTGCAATCAGGCCAACCATGATTTTATTGAATGATGGAGCAGGCTCGAGGAGACAAATGGCCTACTTCTGCTCTTAATTAGTATTTTTGCATGTTTACACAATTCTTTGATAATATGGAAGGTGAATAGGCACCAAAATTGGCAGCCTGCTGACCATTTTGAAATCATTAATTAGCAAGCTAGTCAGTTTGTTAATAATGCACTCATCCACAACTTTTCTTGGCTAACTTTATTTTTCAAGCATCTGATGTGAAAAGTCTGGGTCTCATTTACACAAGCTAAAATGAGGCTGCATAAAAGACAAAACAAAAACATCTCAGGAACCCTGCAGTGCTCATGTTGTCCTATCTGAACCAACCTCTGCTTTCTTATATTCCCCACCTATTCGTGTGTCAATCCAGATACATTTTAAATGACTCTAATGTGTCAGCTTCAACCACTTCACTTGACAGTTTATTCCAGCCCCCATCACCACCTGCATAAAGAAAAACTTCTCTCACATCGCTGCCGAAACCTTTCCCCTTTACCTTGACCTAGTGGCCCTTTGTAAATGTCATTTCTATCCTTGGAAAATGCTTCCAACTGTTCATCTTATCTATGCCCCTCATAATTTTTAAACTTCTTTCAGGTCGCCGTCAGCCTCGGTCTTTCCAGGAAGAACTATTCCAGTTTAGTCAATCTCTCTCCATAGCTAACAACCTCCATTTCAGGCAGTTTTTTGGTAAACCTTTTCTATACTTCCTCCAAAGTCTCCATGTTCTTCTGATAGTGTG
The DNA here is from genome assembly GCA_024679065.1 of Sphyrna mokarran. Classification (NCBI taxonomy): domain Eukaryota; kingdom Metazoa; phylum Chordata; class Chondrichthyes; order Carcharhiniformes; family Carcharhinidae; genus Sphyrna; species Sphyrna mokarran. Next base: position 105,471,340 of record JAGIQG010000006.1, read on the forward strand.
ACATCTAGAATTGCTCACAGTATTCCAAATGTTGTTAAACAAGTTTTTATGTAAGTATAACATAATTTGCAAACTTTTGATAATTTTATTTTGCATCTTCAATGAATAACAAAGAATGATCCTGAGATGATGGGCCTGTACAATTCTTCCCATGACTACCACATCACCTCCCCTGTCACAAGATGTCCTGGTCTTCAGTGCCAATTCTCAGAACTTTCAAGTCAAAATGCAGTTCATTTCCCACTGTGAATAGTACTGCAATGACAATTCATTCAGATTCTTTTCATACCAACTCGTGGCATGAGTTGGCTAAGTACCAGGTGGCACGATAGCACAGTGAGGTGGGACGGTAGCACAGTGGTTAGCACTGCTGCCTCACAGCTCCAAGGACCTGGGTTCAAATCCTGGCTTGGGTCACTGTCTATGTGGAATTTACACATGGGATGTATGGGATAGAGGGTGATTTCGCTAATTGGGTTAGGAATTGGCTAGCAGGTAGAAGACAGAGGGTGGTGGTTGATGGGAGATATTCATCTTGGAGTTCGGTGACAAGTGGTGTACCTCAGGGGTCTGTTTTGGGGCCCCTGCTGTTTGTAATTTTTATAAATGATCTGGATGAGGGTATTGAAGGATGGATTAGTAAATTTGCAGATGACACTAAAGTCGGTGGAGTGGTAGATAGTGAAGAGGGGTGTTATAGTTTGCAGAGGGACTTGGACAAGTTGCAGAGCTGGGCCGAGAGGTGTCAAATGGAGTTTAATGTGGAAAAGTGTGAGGTAATGCACTATGGCAGAAATAATAAATGTGTAGAGTATAGGGCAAATGGTAGGATTCTTAGTAGTCTAGATGAACAGAGGGATCTTGGTGTGTATGTGCATAGATCCCTGAAAGTAGGCAGTCAGGTCGAGAAGGTTGTTAGGAAGGCATATGGAGTCTTGGCTTTTATTGGTAGAGGGATTGAATTTCGGAGCCGCAACGTCATGTTGCAACTGTACAAAACTCTAGTGCGGCCGCACTTGGAGTATTGTGTGCAGTTCTGGTCCCCACATTATAAGAAAGATGTGGAGGCATTGGAGAGGGTACAGAGGAGGTTTACCAGGATGTTGCCTGGTATGGAGGGCAGGTCTTATGAAGAGAGGCTGAAGGATTTGAGGTTGTTTTCGTTAGAAAGGAGGCGGCTAAGAGGGGACCTTATTGAAACATATAAGATGATTAGAGGTTTAGATAGGGTGGACAGTGATAGCCTTTTTCCTAGGATGGAGAAAGCTAGCACGAGGGGACACAGCTTTAAATTAAGGGGTGATAGTTATAGGACGGATATCAGAGGTAGGTTCTTTACCCAAAGGGTGGTTCGGGAGTGGAATGCCCTGCCTGCAGCAGTTGTAGATGCGCCAAGTTTGGTGGCGTTTAAGAGGTTAGTTGATAAGTATATGGAAGAGAAGGGAATGGTTTAGTTTGGAGGGGCATTGCTTTTTATATTGGTCGGCGCAACATCGAAGGCCGAAGGGCCTGTTCTGTGCTGTAATGTTCTATGTTCTATGTTCTATGTTCATTCTCCTTGTGTATGCGTAGGTTTCCTCTGGGTGCTCCGGTTTCCTCCCACAGTCTAAAGATGTACGGGTTAGGTTGATTGGCCATGCTAAAATTGCCCCTTAGTATCCTGGGATCTGTAGGTTAGAGGGATTAGCAGGTAAAATGTGTAAGGGTATGGGGACAGGGCCTGAGTGAGATTGTGGTGGGTGCAGACTCGATGGGCCAAAGGGTCTGTTTCTGCACTGTAGGGTTCTATGAAATAGTGACATCTAAAAACAGGTATGAGAAACTGGTATCAGTAATAACTGCAAGCTTGGAATGGAGCAAAGAAAAGATTACTGATCAGGAAGTCAATTTTGTAGGCACCTAATATTGACCTTCCTTTCCCTCAGACAGTTACTAATCAATGTTTTATTGAATACGCTGAAAGAATAGAGGCAGGAACATGTGGATCCATTGATTTGTGTTCTACCTCCCTCACCCCACTGAAAAACATAAAATCCAGCCCTTAGTTTCTCCACAGATAATGCCCAATTGTTACAGCATTTTCTGTTTGTATTTCAGAAAGCAGGCCTCTGTATATTCTGTTTTTGCTTAAGGAAATCTTAAAGTTGAATTTCATTAGACAATCATAAGATATCTACAGTGACATATCAGTTGAATTACTAAGTTAAATTATTACATTGTAATAAGTGAAAGCATCCATTCTATATTTTTTTATATAAGATCCTCCCCATAATTGTAACATGCTGAATCTGTACAGCAATACCTCTAAAAGATTGGCTGGGATTCTCTGGAAAAAATAAGTGCTACCACCAATGGGAAGACTGGAGTGTTTGCTGATGGTGCTGGCAGTGCAATCTCAGGTGGGATTCAGCCACATTAAGCATGCAAAAATATGCAATAATGGGAGGCATGCCCATCAGTTCATCTTCACTGAGATAGTGCCCCGAACACTGAGCTCAGAGAGATACTCCCCATGCTGCATCCCAACGTGGAAACGATGTTCCCCAAATCTGTTGAAAAGGGGATAACCACCAACCTCTCAGGAAAGAGGGGATTCCTTTCCCCACCTTTAAAATAACAGGTTAACCTTCCCCCTTCACATCATGCAGACATGAGGGTGACTCGCTAGGCTGTGGATTCAGTGGCTAGAGGACTCCTTTGAACTCTGGGAAACTTGAACATCACTCCTGCAAGTCTAGCCACTAGACCCCCATTCTGGAAAAGAGTTCCAAAGTCAACCTCTTTCCCCCAGCTGAAGCACACCCAACAACCACGACCTTTTGGGGGGGGGGGCCTCATTCTGCAACCTGCCAGCAGTAAACGGCACATGGGCAGTGAACCACCACCACCACCGCCACCAGCAACCACCCCCCCCTCAGGGTCCGACACGCTAGATCCATCACTGATCAGCACTAAAGCCCGCTAAAGCAGATCCCACTAGGGAGGCGGCTGAATGATGGAAGGGATTTGAGTTGGGCTTCACATCTGCTAATTACATTTAAAACAGGCTTATTGAATAATGATTGGATTCCTTTCCGCTCTGGACGGGAATCTGATTAGGACTGGTGTGGCGCGCCAGGAGCATTGCGATTGGTTTGATGCCCGATGGAAAACCTGTCTCTGTGCTGATGCCTGATTCTGTGGGCCAATGCTATTCCATGATGTGGAGATGCCGGCGTTGAACTGGGGTAAACACAGTAAGAAGTCTGACAACACCAGGTTTATGTCCAACCCATTTATTTGATAGTAAACTTGCAAGCTTTCGCGGTTTGCCCCTTTATCAGGTGAATGGAGAACTGGTGTTGCCAATGCCATTCCAGCCAGGGCTAGTGGGCCTAAAGAAGTCCAACCCACCTCCTCAACCCCCATCATTACAAATGTATGCAATGTTTTTTGGACATAATTGAATGTTGACTGACTTATTGGGTTTTAGAAAATAAAATGGCTTTTTTTAAACCAGCGTTCACAATGTTTACATTTACAGTCAGCTTATTCACATGTGTGTTTTAATATACTTATAAACATGGAACATTATGAGAACAGCAGGAATGCATTGGTCTTCATGACAGTATTGTTTCAGCGTAAGATCAATGTGGATGGTCCTCCATTCTCCCCTGCAGTAGACTAAGCTTTTGATGTTGAATACTAATAGAATGTGGAGGTTTGGAATTGTCAGTGGGATCTATTAACTACAATGTGCAGACTGGATCTAGCTTCAGTGCAGTGTGGCATATATATATCCATGGGAAGTCAAAAAGACTGAATTCAAAAATGCAATTGCAATAACTGTGCCAGTTTAGCATTTAATTATATCTGCAGGCAATGGTTATCTGTTCTGCCAGAGCGACTGAATAAAATTTGTGTCTTCAGAGTAAAGATAAGTCTTTAATAAATTGCCATTCATTTTCTAATGACTGAAAGAATCGACTGCCCCACCACTTTTTCACTATCATTAGGAATTTTATTGACAGTCAGAAGCTGACAATCTACACTCTGCTTGGGCATAAGCATTATAACCCAGTCTGTACACTTGCTTTGCTTCCATCAGCTGATGGTGTATAACAGAGGCATTCATTTCCTTCATCAAAATGGCATTTACCATAAGGGTGAGTTTAAATTTGACAAGAAAATTATTTTCATTTTTCCAATTATTCCAATCAAATGGACACTTAACACATCCTGTGCATATTCAGGAGTTAACTAAAGCCAAACCTATTAACCTGTTTTGAACTGGATAAAGAGAGTAGGATGGAGGGCTTTAGATTTCTGAGGCATTGGGACCAATTATGGAACTTGTTAGACCTTCTATTTCTATTGCATCTCAACAAGACTAGGACTGATGTCTTCATGGGGTGTTTTGCTAGTGGGGACAGTTTAAACTACAACGGCAAGGGGATTCGAACCTGGGGATAAATTCAGAGTGCAGTGGAGAAAAATAGGCAGTGGGAAATAAAGAAGTATTAACTGACAAGGAAGTTATATCAGAGTAGTATCAAGTAAATAGAATACGCAGAGTAAACAACAGTGAGCCATTAGATGGGGTCAGGGTATTGAGGTAAGTAAAGAAGCCTGAATCAGGGTTAATAAACATGTATGTAAATGCCCGGTATGAAGGCAATACATTTGGTGAACTACAAACACAGATTGTCATAATTCTATTTGTCAGTGTGGCTTTAACAAAGACCTGGTTCAAAGATGGGCAGGGCTCAGCTTTGAATAATCCTGGGTACAAAGTGTTTAGGAGAAGCAAGAAAGCGTGAAGCAACAGTATTGATTAAAGTAGCATTGCAATATTGGAGACAGAGAGAGAATGTTCCGGGAAGGGTGTGGGGTTGGAAGGAGTGAGGTGAGGTGAGGTGAGGTGGGGGGGGGGGGGTGTCAAGGCCAGAATCCCTCTGTACAGAGGTAAAAAATTATAAAGGTACAGTAATATTGATTGGTAGATATACAGGCCACTAACTAATAGAAGGGATATAGAGAAATAAATTGTCAAATAAATCATACAATAATTACAATGGAGAGTATTTAGGGGGTAGTGACCACTGTCTAAGGTTCAAGTTGGTCATGGAAAAGCTGAAAGAACAATCCAGAACAGGTATAATTAACAGGGGTAAAGCTAACATCGATGGGATTAAAATGCATTTGATTCTAAGGGGCGATTTTCTGACAGGTGCTGAATTGGCAGGAAAACTGTCCTAAACCGCATTAATTCTGACAGGGTCAGTTTCTCACCCGAATCTCTGCACTCTGTGCACTGAAGAGGGTCTAGTTGTGAATCCCGTTAAAAACCTAGGGGATGGGGCCTATTTGTGCCAGAGTTTGACAGTTCTAGAGCTCTGCGCTTGGGCCCCAAACTATCAAACTCCCATTTGCTGGCCAGCTTGATCACTGGTCCCAGCAGCCCCCACCCCAACTCCCCAGCAGCCGACTGCCCACCCCAATCAATATTCTCCATCCATCCCAGACCAATCCCAATGTAGAGTGGCGGCGGGATCTCCTGCAGCCCCACCCCCGCTGATCGCTCCCTAGCCCCCCCAAAGGGCCCACTAGGCAGCGCCAAGGTCCCTCTTGGATATTGGTACGTTTCCCCTTGGCCAGTGCTGGGGGCACAGGCTGGTACTGCTAAAGTGCCTATGCCCTACACCCCACCACCTGACACCCCCCCCATCCCCCGGAGGCCTCAATTGTCCCCTCCTCCCCCTTATTCCAGCGGAGTTTCCTGCTGTTCCCTGAATGTGAGGCACTTGTCTGAACTCTGCCAGAATGACATACTCTTGGTAGGGTGGAGATTCGATTGGGACCTGAAGGAACTCAATGAATAACTAATCTACACATTTAAAACAGATTTAAAAAATGATTTAAATAACTTATCTGCCTTCCAATCAGTTTCCAGCATTGTCTCGTTGGCGACTGCTGTCCAGTTCTCGGAGATGCACATGCATTTCCATTGCATGCGCAAATCCTTGTTCAAGATCTGAGATGCGCATCTCCTAGCCAGATCTGCCAGAACAGTGGCTGGTGCGAATGGGAGAATCTGAGTCAAGTGGATTGAAATCAAATATTGGCAGAGAAGACAGTAGCTAAACAATGGGCTAACTTCAAAGGAAATGTCTTGCAGGGAATGCCAAGTTTCATTCCCCTGAAAGGGAAATGTAGGACAAACAAATCCAGCGAACCCCAGCTGAAGAGAGGGGTAGATGTGAAGAAGTGTGCGTATGACAGATATCAGGTGGAAAGTACTATGCAGAATGAAGCTGAATAAAGAAAGACCAGAGCGGGAGTGATAAAATGACTAAGAAAAGAGAAAGCGTGAAAAGACACCAGCAGCTAACAGAAAAGGAATCCCAAGGTTTGATATGAGAATGTAAATAATACAAGGGTGGCAAAAGAAAGATTAAAGCCCAATTAGCACATAGAGGCAGAAGTAAATAATGGCGGTATTAAACAACTATTTTGCACCTGCCTTTACAAAAGAAGATGATGTTACTCAGGCCAAGCTAGGAGAAGAGCTAACTGGTACACTCAAAAAATTTACAATTGAGTAGCGAGAGGTATTAGAAAGGCCATTTTTACATAATATAGGTAAAATAACAGGGGAGATGATCCCAGGAAAGTGCAAGTGGCAATCGCAGAGGCACTGGTGATAATCTTCCAATCTTCCTTAGACAGAGGGCTGGTGCCAGAGGATTACAGAATTGTGAATATTATACCTTTTGTTCAAAAAGGGTGCAAGGATGAAGCCAGCAACTATAGATCAGTTATTTTGACTTCTGTGGTAGAGAAACATCTGTAGAGAAGCTACAGTCTGGAATAAAAAAGAATTATCAATTAGACAAGTGAATGATAATTTAAAAAAATAGTCCCTTGACATTCAATGGTGTTACTATCACTGACTCCCCCACTGTTACCATTCTTGGGGTCACCATTGACCAGAAACTCAACAACACTTGCCATATAAACACAGTGAATATATGATTAGAAACTAGGATTACTGCAGTGAGTAATTCCCCTCCTGACTCCCTAGGAGTCTACCTACAAGGCACAACTCAGGAGTGTGTTGGAATACTCTCCACTTGCCTGGATGGATGAAGCTTCAACACCACTCAAAGTTTGATATCATCCAGGACAAAGCATCCCACTTGTTTGGCATCACATTCACAAAACTTCCACTTCCTTGCCCATCAATTCTCAATAGCAGCTGTATATACTGTCTACAAGATGCACTGCAGCAATTCACCAAAGAATCTTTGACAGCGCCTTCTGAACCCAAGACCATTTCCATTTAGAAGGATAAGGGTAGTGGATACTTTAGAATATCACAACCTGTAAATTTCCCTCCAAACCACTCACTATCCTGACTTGGAAATGTATTGCCAGTTCTTTGCAGTCACTGGGTATTCCCACCCTAGAGGTATTGGGAGAGGGATCAATCCACAACATGTGGATTGCAGTGATTCAAGAAGGTACCTCACCTCTACCTCTTCAAGGCAAATAGGGATGAGCAATAAATACTGGCCAGACAACGACATCTATGTCCTATGAATGAATTTAAAAATATTCATTAAGGGAAAACCATGTTTAACTAACTTGCTGGAGTCTTTCTTTGGAAAAAGTTAACAGATAAGTTTGATAAAGATGATACTGTATATGGATTTTCAAAAGGGATTGACTGACATACTGCAACATAACCGACGTGTGAGCAAAGTTGTAGCTCATGGCATGAAAGGAAAGTCAGTGCTTGGATAAGAAATTGGCTGAATGATAGGAAACAGAGAGTAGTGATAGATATTTGTTTTTTCAGATTGAAGGAAGGTTTGTAGTGGAGGTGTCCAGGGGTTAGTGTTAGGACCCTTGTTCTTAATGATGTAAGCTATGGTGTTTAAGTCTTAATTTCAAAATTTCCAGATCTTGCAATGATTTGAAAAATATTCAGCTATGAAGAGAATTAGCCTTCAATTTTAAAAGAACATAGACATCTTGGTGCATTGGACAGACAGTGGCAAATGAAGTTCAATGCAGAGAAGTATGATGTGAATCATTTTGGCTAGAGGAATATGAAGAAACAATACAAAATAAAGGAAGGAAGCCTAAAAGAGGTGCATGATCGGAAGGATTTCAATGCATATGTACACAATGGCGGGTTGTTTGACAGAAAAATTAATAAAGCACAAAGTATCTAAGGTTTTATTAACAGTGGCATTGAGTACAAAAGTAAGAAGATCATGTTGGATTTGTATATGATTCTATTTGGTCCTCATCTGGAATATTGCATCCAATTCTGGATGCCATACCTGAGGAAGGATGTGAGGGCATTGGAGAGAGTACAGAGGAGAATTTTAAGAATGATTCCAGGAATAAAGAACTGTAGCTATGAGAATAGATTGAAGAGGTTTGGATTGTTTTCCTTAGAAAAGAGGCTGAGAGGAGACTTGATAAAGGTATTCAAAATCCTGAGGGGTATAGACAGGGTAAGTAGTGAGACACTCTTCTCACTTAAGAGCACGGATAAAATTGGCGGGCACTTATTTAAAATAATTGGCAAAAAGAATAAAATTGATGTGACGATTTTTTTTCCCACTCTGAAGGTGATTGGGGTCTGCAGAAAACTTTCCTGAGAGACTGGTGGAAACCGGTTTGATTAAAGTATTCGTAAGGAAATTAGATTGTTATCTGAAAAAAAAAGTATACAAGGTACAGGTGAATGAGATTAGATAGAGCCAGTGCATAATTGATGGGCTGAATGGCCTCCACCTGCACTATAGTGATTCTGCGATAATTTGTAATTGGCAATAAAATGATGTAGAACTCTTACACTGAATAGCTGTAGTTGGAAGTGACACAATTTGTTTGCACATTCTGTTAGAGATACTTAATTTGTTTTTGAAAAAAAAGCTATTGTGCAATCAACTAAAGGGCCATAGTAATTAACTTATTATAAACAAATTAATCTCAAACGTATTCAATAACTTATTTCTTATAGCTTATTAATAGCTTAGCTTTAACATTTCCAAAATGAATATGTCTAATAAACCAATGTTAAAAACAGAGTACATCTATTGGAACAGGTGAGCTTGTGAAACCATGAACAATTTGTCCTTTCCTGATACTGACTGTCTTTCTGCATCTTCATAAAATAGAATCAAAGAATCTCTACAGTGCTGAAAGAGGCCATTCAACCCATCGAGCCTGCACCAACAACAATCCTTCCTTGACCTTACTCCTACAAGCCTACGTATTTACCTTGCTAATATGTTGACACCTAAGGGGCAACTTAACATTGTCAATCCACCTAACTCACACATCTTTGGACTATGGGAGGAAAGTGGAGCACCTGGAGAAGCTGCAGCCTTTGCACAGACAGTGACCCATGCCGGGAATTGAACCCAGGCTCCTGGCACTGTGGTGCAGCAGTGCCACCATGCTGTCCCACTTTCCTTTTTATTTCTGATTTTCAGTATTTGCTGTTTACTTTGCAGTTAATTTGTCCAATAAATCTGTTGATTATCTTTTTCTTTACAGGGAAGCTGTTTCCCTTCATAATGGGACCATGCAAACACTAAAATATACTGAACTGTTGTAGTAGATTTTGGTCTGTACAACAAAAAACTGCTAAAATTTAAATTCAAAGCACAGCTGGAGGATATACTGTGCTTCATTACAGTAATGAAGATTTTTTTTAAGGCAGTGGATAAAGTTTATAGATATTCTTTGATATATATGCATTTTATTGACCCTGGGAAACATTTTTTATGCAACTGCTATTATTGACCTAGACAAAAGGACGTTGAGCATGTTTGTGTCTAGACATTCAGCAGAATTCAAATATTTCTAATATCCAATTCTTCAATTGCACCTGAATGTCCAATGTGGAAGAAAGGATCATATTTTCTCTCCAATCAAAGGTCCAAAACCTTAATAGCAAGGTTTCTTCAGTTCAATTTTACATTTTTAAATCAAAACAGTGGCTCTTTCAAGTACATTGCATTTTTGATACATAATCATTGCAATAGCACAGTATTCTGTGCTGCGGTAGGTATGCTGAAGGACATGAAAAACATCTCAATAGCTCCCTCTATCAGTATTCACCAATAAATAATGAGAGAAGGCCCCACTTAATGGTATGGTGAGATTGACTTTTCACTGTTTCCAATGATAAAACACAGAGGAAACAGCAAACTGTTTACCCTACTCATCTTTTTTGTCCATTTTCTAGAATTTTCAATTGGAAAACTTATTTGTGGTGCAAGTAACATCACAAAATACACAGTTATCAAGGGAAGTTCAACATTTCTAACTGTAAATTGTCATGTCCCATTTAATATGAAGTGACATTTTATTTAACTAATATGTGGTCATAGTCTATAATTAATTCATCAAAACAGCTAAGTAATCATGAGGCTGCACATGTATTTCCTCTGATTCCTTTTCTGAACTCTCTGAAGCCTTTTATGAGTTCATTTAAATAATAAATGCCAGTAATCTCATTACATGCTTTCAGCTTTTTTGTTCTAGAGGTGTGTTATTAATATTAATTAATGAAGAAGGTGAAGGTCATTTAGAATGTGTGGACTTGCATTTCTGGTCATGAATAAATACTTAGTTGTATTAATGGTAAAAGTCTATGTAAATTGTGTGGAAAAATACAAGCTTTTGTTCATGAAAAACTAACAAAAAAAAATCATTTTATTTTGTGGCAAAGTTCAAAAATATGGTCCAGAGGGCTGGGTACTCTACTGGTGTATTACTTGAATCTGATGAAGTGATATGATACAGGAATCTTTTCAGAAGTCAAAATGCTATAGTGTTATAAACAGGAATTAAGTGTTGTAATGGTATGGTGCAGGAAACTGGTTTAGAGACCAGAATTTTACAGTGGTAGTAATGTGCAAGGAATTGGATTCTGGGGACTTGATGGTTTGAATTTATGAGGAGAAGCTAGATAGACTGGGACTTTTTTTTCTTGGAGTGTAAGAGCCTTAGGAATATCTTATAGGGGTCCATAAAATTATGAGTAAATGCCATAGATGAGATAGATAGTCAACAGCCTTTCCAACAGTAGGTGAACCTAAAATTATAGGACATACATTTAAGGTGAGAGAGCAGAGATACAAAAGGCTCCAAAGGCAATTTTTTTCACACAGAGGGTGGTGAGTGTCTGGAATGAGCTGGCAGAGGTAATAGTAGAAGCAGGTACAATTTTGTCTTTTAAAAAACATTTAGTCAATTACAAGTATAAGATGGGTATAGAGGGATATCAGCCAAACACAGGCAATTGGGGCAAGATGTGTGGTTTAAAAAAAAGTGCTGTACAATTTACCATGTGGTACTTTGTCAAATACCTTGCTAAAATCCATATAGTCATTATCTACTGCCCTCAACTACCTTCTTGTTACACTTCCAAAAATCCAATCAAATTCATGAGACATGATTTTCCACTCATAAAACAATGCTGACTAAGCTTGTCTCTCTAAATACCTATATATCCAGTCTCTCAAATTATGTTCCAAAAATAGCTCTAAATCAGGAATTGGAGGATTTCAGAACAATTACAAACACCACAGAAGTGATACTTAGCAAATTGTTGGGGCTGGAGTTGACAATTGCTTGTGTCCTGAAGAACTTCATCCTAGAATCTTGATAGAAATGGCTAGCCAATTAATTATGTATTAGCTTTAATTTTCCAAAATACTTGGATTCAGGTGCCATTGGATAATAAAATAGTAGATGTAACTATTTTAATTAGGGAGAGACAGAAAGCAGTAAATTAGAAGCCAGTTAGCTTAACATGTCATAGAAAAAAGGCCGGAAGCTATTATTGAAGATATTATGGCAGGCCACTTAAAAAAATTCAAGGCAATCAGATAGAATCAACATGGTTTTGTAAAAGGAAATCACAAGTGAATTGATCTGAGCTCTTTGAAACAATCACATGTGCTGTGAATGAAAGGGAATGAATGAATATGCAGTATTTGGATAGAATTTTATGACTGTTCATGCCTTGCCAGTGAGAACGGAGAATCAGTCAATCTCCATGCACTGCAGCAGGATCAGAAAATCACAGCTGTGGGTGAGGTGGAGAGTCTAGTTCTTAAATTTCCAGAAGGCATTTGATAATGTATTTAGGCAATATATTGCACAGTGATTAGATATACTGCTTCACAACTCTGATTATGGCTTGAAAGTCTGTGTGGAATTTATACATTTTCTCTGTGTCTGTGTGGGTTTCCTCTGGGTGCTCTGATTTCCTCACACAGTCCAAAGATGCAATTTAGTTGGATTACCTATGCTAAATTGCCCCTTTGTGTCTAAAAATGTACAGGTTAGGTGGATTGGCCATGCTAAATTGCCCCTTAATGTCCAATGATGTGTAGATTAGGTGGATTAGCCAGGGAAATATGTGGATTACGGGGATAAGGCCTGGGTCACATGCTCTTTCAGAGTGTCAGTGCAGACTCAATGAGCAGAATATCCTCCTTCTGCACTGTGGGGATTCTGTAGATTAGGTTATTGTGGGAGAAAGAAAATCATGGTGTATGGAATAACATTGTGTCATGGATGGAAGACCAGCTAGCTAACAGCTCTAAATGAGCCTTTTCCTGATTGGTGAGATACAACAGTAGTGTGTCATAAGAGTTAATATGGGACTTTAACTTTTCACAATTTAAGTAAATGAATTGGATAAATGCAGAAGGTATGGTTGCTAAATGTGCTGATGATACAATGATAGACGAGAAAATAAGGACATAAGAATGCTGCACGGGACAGAGATTAGGTGAGTAAGCAAAGGTCTGGCAACATATCGGTTACAAGTGGTGTACCTCAGGGGTCTGTTTTGGGGCCCCTGCTGTTTGTAATCTTTATAAATGATCTGGATGAGGGTATTGAAGGATGGATTAGTAAGTTTGCAGATGACACTAAAGTCAGTGGAGTGGTAGATAGTGAAGACGGGGGTTATAGTTTGTAGAGAGACTTGGACAAGTTGCAGAGCTGGGCTGAGAGGTGGCGAATGGAGTTTAATGTGGAAAAGTGTGAGGTAATGCACTTTGGCAGGAATAATAAATGTGTAGAGTATAGGGCTAATGGTAGGATTCTTAGTAGTCTTGATGAACAGAGGGATCTTGGTGTGTATGTGCATAGATCCCTGAAAGTAGGCAGTCAATTCGAGAAGGTTGTTAAGAAGGCATATGGAGTCTTAGCTTTTATTGGTAGGGGGATTGAATTTCGGAGCAGCAAAGTCATGTTGCAACTGTACAAAACTCTAGTGCGGCCGCACTTGGAGTATTGTGTGCAGTTCTGGTCCCCACATTATAAGAAAGATGTGGAGGCATTGGAGAGGGTACTGAGGAGGTTTACCAGGATGTTGCCTGGTATGGAGGGCAGGTCCTATGAAGAGAGGTTGAAGGATTTGAGGTTGTTTTCGTTAGAAAGGATGCGGCTAAGAGGGGATCTTATTGAAGCATATAAGATGATTAGAGGTTTAGATAGGGTGGACAGTGATAGCCTTTTTCCTAGGATGGAGGAAGCTAGCACGAGGGGACACAGCTTTAAATTAAGGGGTGATAGTTATAGGATGGATATCAGAGGTAGGCTCTTTACCCAGAGGGTGGTTAGGGAGTGGAATGCCCTGCCTGCGTCAGTTGTAGGTGTGCCAAGTTTGGTGGCGTTTAAGAGGTTAGTTGATAAGTTTATGGAAGAGAAGGAAATGGTTTAGTTTGGAGGGTCATTGCTTTTTCCATAATTGGTCGGCGCAACATCGAAGGCCGAAGGGCCTGTTCTGCGCTGTAATGTTCTATATTAAGTATAATGTGGGAAAATGTGAAATAGTCTATTTTAGCAGAAGGAATAAAAACTAAACTTATTATCTAAATGGTCAGAGACTGCAGAGCTCTGAGATTCAGAGGGATCTGGATGCCCTAATGCATAGATCACAAAGGCTAGTATGCAGATATAGCAAGTAATTAGGAAAGCTAAAATAATATTTGTGTTTATTGCAAGGGGTACTAATTACAAAAGCATAGCGGTAATGCTTCAGTTGTACAGGAAATTGGTGAAACCACATATGAAGTTCTGTGTACAGTATTGGGCTCCTTCTTTAAGGAAGGGTGTAAGTACATTGGAATCAGTTCAGAAAAAGTTTACTGGACAGATACCTGGAAGAGGGAGGGGTTGTCTTATGACAAAGCTTGTCAAATTATGATTGTATCCACTCGTGCTTAGAACAGAAATTCCTCACCTGACCTTCAGCAACAGTGTGTAAAATGTCTTTGCTTCACTGCAGCACCAACTCTTAACACCAGAGCACAAAAAAAGAATGACATATGTAATTGCTGTGAAGGTAATCTAGACATAATTAATTTGTATGTATTCATCTCCATTTTGGCTGGAGTTGAGACCTGAGTAATAGAAGTTGTTGGCAGATGAGTGGTAGACATATTGTGAATTGAACAGTGAATAAAGCTAACGATGTAGTTGGTAGGACATGATAATTCAAGTTAAATTTATTGGCCTTGTATGAGATCATCAAATTTCTTCTTCACTTCATGCAGTCTTTAACCCTGTCACTGACCTTTGCTATCATCCTTCTCACTGTCCCCATATGTGCATTCAAGTGCTCCTACCCCCACTCCCTCTTCCTTTTGAGGTTAAAATACATCGCTCCTCTGTTCCAACTCTTTCAAAATGTCTGAAAATCTTGGTGCATGTTCTCTACCATAGACAACCAGAGTTGAATCTTCCACAGCACTCTCAGTTGCTTCAACAATTTCAAGGTACCCAGTTTCTCGTTTAAGAATTTTAAGTTGGCTTTAAGTAGCGCTAGACATTGCAATGTTGGAGTCCCTGCTGATGCAGCTAGCACAGACTATATACAGCAATCATTTCAAGTATTGAGCAGGATATGTTTAATGTGCCACTTGCATTGTGACCCCTGCATCCTTGGCATCTTAGACAATTTAACTCCAATTGTCTGGATTTTGTGGTGCCAGTAATAACAAGTTTTGTATTCAGTGTTTACAGTCATTTGATATTGGAGTAGTCCAGCAATTTGTAGAGTGCATATGAAGCATATAAATCTAGAAGTTTTAGTGGAGCAACTAACACTGTTAACGGCTCACTACATTTAATGGCAGGTATGGAATAAGTTTGAACTTCACCTAATTGTCTACAAGATATGAATTATCACAACTGAAACATTTAGACTTGATAACTCCAGGCATTAAAGAGTTTCCTTTCATTTTTGAATACCCAATGAAGTATTCTCAATAGGAAAAATATCCTTTAGATATCAAAATGATTCAAGTATTTTTTTAAGAACATTAATCTAACACTTAAATATTTTTACACAATTTATCTAAGTTTTTCATTGTTTTAATGTAAAGCACTTACAAACCAGTTCTACCAGATGTTTTCACTGTTTAAATTACATTTTAAAGCAAGATTTAAGATATGTTTAATTATAAATCACTCTTTGTAAACAGGTTTTCCCTGTCTTTTTCAATGTTTTGATGTAAATCCCTATTTAAACAAATCAGGTAAATCTTGTAGGTCATACATACATAACTGTGCAAACTAATAAGTTTTCAGTATTGTGCTAATCAAACTAATTGATGACAGTCATGCAGATTTATCCTGAAACATGACTTTTCAAATATAACTACAACAATGCACTGATGTTTTATCAGATTGTGACATAAAATATGTATAAACAACAGCTGTTTGCTACACCTCTCCCATTGTTGATTTGGAAGTGAAGTTCCCTTATTAATTTTAATGTGAGTTGCTGATGTCTGAGTTAAATAATGATTTATTGGTCTCCTGCAGTGATGGTACATCAGAACAAAAAATACTGAAACAATTTATTTATTTGTTTGTTCTTGTTTCAGACATGATATCAAAGAATCCCAATAGAGGCCATTTGGCCTATCAAGTCTGCATTGACTTTCTAATAGAGCATCTCATCCAGACCCGCCCTACCCCCACAACCATACACATTTACCCCACTAATTCCCTTAACCGACACATCTTTGGATACTAAGGAGCAACTTAGCATGGCAAAACCATCTAATTTGCACATCTTCAGACTGTAGGAGGAAGCCAGAGGAAACCTATATAGACATATGGAGAACATGCAAACTTCACACACAGTTGTCCCAGGCAGGAATTGAACCCAGGTTCCTGACACTATTTATTTGTTAGTCACAAGTAAGGCTTACATTAACATTGCAATGAAGTTTCTGTGAAATTCCTCTAGTTGCCACTTTCTAGCTCCTATTCAGGTCAATGCAACTAACCAGCAGGTCTTACAGACTGTGGGAGGAAACCCAGATAAACACAGGGAGACAGTAAGCCAAGCTGGGAGTCAAACCCAGCTCCCTGATGCTGTGAAGTGATAATGCTGACTATTGGGTCACTGTACCATCCCCATGCCAAAATCAGTTCATAAGAGATTATTGATGGGCTGCATTACATCATCTTTGTTTGCTACTTAAGTAATTTTTAGAAAAGTATTAAAGAGCGGCAACAAAATTATGTATTCTGGAACTAAAATTGTTTAAACTACAACATATTCCAAAGGCCATGAACGAGGATGGCATTCCCAATTATACTTTGTGTTGAATGAGCTGCATATTCCCTATTGGCTTCAATCAATACTAATTGTAATTAGAAACCTTGGAATCAAATCAGGGGCTGGATTTGCTCTTCTAAAACAAGATCAGGCAAAGGTAGGCCACTGAGTGGTGTGGGCAGAAATTCCAGCTCTGGTTTTGGTCATTTTGTGGAATGTAAGTAAAATCTTTTATGGGAGTCCAGGTTCTCAATCAAGAATGCATAATGAGGCCTTCCTGAGAGCTAACAAAGATTCTCAGTTGACACATCTGGAAAGAAGGGAAAATTCTGCCTGTTTGTTTGACAGTTTGTGGTGCTATAATAAGCTATTTTTTTGTAATGACTTTTGCCAATGTCTCAATCTTGAATTGCACATCAGAAAGATGTGTCAATGGCATATAACTTCTGTTATTGGTACTTAAGAGGGGACCTAATCGAAACATATAAGATGATTAGAGGTATAGATAGGGTGGATAGTGATAGCCTTTTTCCTAGGATGGAGAAAGCTAGCACGAGGGGACACAGCTTTAAATTAAGGGGTGATAGTTATAGGACGGATATCAGAGTAGGTTCTTTACCCAAAGGGTGGTTCGGGAGTGGAATGCCCTGCCTGCAGCAGTTGTAGATGCGCCAAGTTTGGTGGCGTTTAAGAGGTTAGTTGGTAAGTATATGGAAGAGAAGGGAATGGTTTAGTTTGGAGGGGCATTGCTTTTTATATTGGTCAGCGCAACATCGAAGGCCGAAGGGCCTGTTCTGTGCTGTAATGTTCTATGTTCTATTAAGGTCTGGTTGATTCACACTTTTATAAGGCTGTATAATCAGCATTTAAAAAAAACAAAACGACCTTTTTTAATTGGTTCCCACCCATGCCATTGTTACTATAGGGTTTGCTCATTCTATATAGAGTGTCCACTGGATGAACGTGCATGGATGTGTCACAATTGGAGAAAAGGCAGGAGAAAAATATCAGCTACGATTGAACGACAGAGCAGACTCGATGGGGCGAGTGGCATAAGACTTGTCCTATGTCTTATGATCATGAGTCATATGAGCATTGAGCTGGCTGGGGGGGGCGTCATAATTTGCATGGCAGACATCAGAGGCATGGCAAAACAGGTGGGGTCATGAATTTGCAAAGATGTGGTATGGGGAATTGGTGAGTATGATGTGGTGTGAGGGGTGAGAGCTAGAGAATCGAAATTATAAACACAAAATTGGTAAAACCTCCCCCCTCCCCGCTCCCTTTCAGAGATTTGGACTGAAAGGGCATTTTTCTGAGGTGAGTTTGTAAAATTGGGAAATTTCCTGACTCTAATGTACATCTGGCCTGAAAATCCAGCCCCAGACAAATAGATGGATCTATGTGCTTTGAGGATAAAAATGACTATGACTGACAGTCTGTTGAAAGGATATGCATTTAAAATTTCTCTAGAACAGCATGTGGAAACGTCCCACCCACTCTATAGACTGGATTGTGTACCCAGGATCATTAGGTTCACAATAACAGCAATAACACTGACTATCTGCTGTGTTTACTTCATTTGACTGGATTCACTGATGATTTGTTTCTTGTTTTAATATCAGTAATAATTTTGGGTGTCCCTGACACACATCAGCATTAAAAAAATCTAAAATTGATGTATTTCCTGTTTTAAAACCAAATATTAATCTAACACATATTTACTCAATCTGTAGGATCATAAGTATTAACATATTGATTTCTATTCTTTAAATAAAATTGCTACAATTAACATTGGGTGCCATTAGTCACACAGTTAATTTAACAGCAATTTCTAGTCTTTTGTTTTATTATATAGGAAGCACTGCAGCAAATGTTACAGTTATTTCAATAGTAACTGTCTCTGTGATCTCTATAACCAAGGACAGGAACAGTAATATTCATAGAATGCGACTGTTCAGCCCATTTTGGCTTTGCTAACTCTGGAGGTTGCATCTCATGCAGTATTGTTGAGCGAACTTCTCCCAAACTCAAGTAATATCCAAAACCTTAAGTGAGGCTTCTTATTGTGTCTTTGTAGCCCTTTTGTGGATTGCCATGATAGTGCACCCCTAACTCAAGCCACCCACAGATGATTCACTTTGGGAAGGGAGAGTTAAGCATTCTGGCTGTGTGTGGTATGGCTGCTTACAATGCCAGTTTCAGCAAACATCTCAGCAATTGATATTTTATCCTGCCATCTGATTTTTAGAAACTTTTGAAGGCAGCTGCAGTGAAAGTGATTGAACTCCTTGGTATGATGCTAACAGTACATGGTTCAATCTCACATTAGTTCAGTTTTCCTCACACTGATTGTGAGGCAAATGTTGTCACATTAAGAACAAGCTCATTCTATGTTGCATGTCCGGCTCTGACCCAGCACTTAGTGCCGAGTCATTGGAAAACAGGAAATTCTAAAATGTGTCATAAGAACATATAAATAGGAACGGGAATAAGTCCTCCAGCCCCTCAAGTCTGCTCTGTTATTCAGTAAGGGAGTTGATGGGCTGATTTTGGCCTTATCTCCACTTTTCTGCTTTCCTTTACTCCTTGGTCAATCAAAAACCTGTCAAACACAGCATTGACTGTATCTAATGACCAACCTCTGTAGCTCACTGGAGAAAAGAATTTCAAACACGCACATCCCTCCGAAAGAAGACATTTTGCCTTCTTTCTGTTTTGCATGGGAGACCCTTTATTTTGAAACCAGAGTTTTTGTTCAAAGGTGTCTCGAATTGAACTGCTTCCCATTCATGCAATAATTGCTTTGGATGCCAGGATCTCCATCATGAATAGCATTGGACAGCATGGCAGAAAAAAAACATCCTGAAGTAATTTGATACCAGCACATAGCCCAGTGCTAGTGGGTCAGAAGACTAACTATAATTCACATGAGAAAATTCTGTTTAATAGAGTGTGCTCAATTTCTCAGGGCAGTCACTTTCTTGATTACCTTCCAAAAGGTCTCTCAGCAGGCTGTGCTGAAGGCTATTGTTAACAAATGTGGTTTAGAGGTTTGTGTTCTGATCTTGGCATTTCTCTTGGAGCTACAAAAACAGCATATCTGTGGTCCCTCGACCTTTTCTGAAATTGTACTGATTATCTGGCAGTAGTTTCAGTTTAAGGTTTTGCATTAAGCAGTTCAGAAGCATCGTGGTCAAGGGTCTGCTGGCGATGGAGAGGCGTGTGTTTCCTTATGACTGTCAGATGATTTTATTTTTCCTTTCTGCTTGTACAGATGAATAAGGAGGCAACAATCTAATAATATGAGATTGATCATTGCACCACATGGGATGAAAAAGTTCAATGAGCATCTTAACCAGGCATTGACCTCCAGCCTTGTAGACAACAGTCAGGGTAGTTTTAGCTCCATTGTCATTTGGCAGGAATTTGATAACATGGAAAAATGTGGTGTGGTTAGAAAGAGACAGCATAGATTTCTCAAGGAGAAGTTATGTTTAACTAATTGCTGGAATTTTTTGAGAAAGCAATTGTCATAATGCTGCAACTTTGTAAGACCCTTGTCAGACCCCACTTGGAGTATTGCGTGCAGTTCTGATCGCCTCACTATAAGAAGGATGTGGAAGCTATTGAGAGGGTGCAGAGGAGATTTACAAGGATGTTGCCTGGATTGGGGGGCATGCCTTATAAAGATAGGTTGAGAGAGCTAGGTCTCTTCTCCCTGGAGGGATGAAGGTTGAGAGGCGACCTGAGCCTCCGAGAATCCACTCTATTTCCCAGGGCTGAAATGGTCATTACAAGAGGACACAGGTTTAAGGTGCTGGGGGGCAAATACAGAGGAGATGTTAGAGGTAAGTTTTTCACTCAGAGGGTGGAGAGTGAATGGAATTGATTGCTGTCAGTGGTGGCAGAGGCGAACTCGCTGGGGTCTTTTAAGAGACTTCTGGATGAGTACATGGGATTTAATGGGATTGGGAGTTACAGATAGTTCTATGGCCTGGTAAGTATAGATATAATCGGCACAACTTGTGGGCTGAAGGGCCTGTTTGTGCTATAGTGTTCTATGTTCTACGTTCTATTATTCTTTTAAAGACCAATCTGCGGAGCAAGGGTCACATCAGATGTGGAATCAATTGATGAGCGGGCTGGGAGGTCACCCAGGTAAATGAGGGTTTCTGACCCAGAACCATCTCGGAATTAGCTGCAATCACAAGGCTGCAAACCTCACTGAATGTTTGGAAATAAACAAGCTGGCCAGGACCAGTGCAGTGGGCGAGGAGACATCAGCGGGAGGCATTCCATGAGATTCATGACTGGTGTCCAGCTGGTCTCAAGTTCCCCAAGTGCTTTTTTTTTAAGTGCAATCAGTAGGGCCTGGGACAGTATTCTCTGGGCCTGCTAGCATCTTTTCCCCTCCCCGTTCCCGCCCCATTTACAACTGCTCCCTACTGAAAGCCAGCAATTAAAAGGTGGGAGACTGCAAACCAGGTTGCAAAGCTGACCAATGATGGAGTTGACCAACATTCGGGAGGGTGGCAGTGCTATTGTACATGAGCCTCCCCAGAGGAATAGACCCTATCTCTGAATTTTATCATGATTCACACTAGTGTACTCTGCATGAGATTCATTTTGAAAATCCTGCTGAAAAAAAATAGTGGGATTTATTCCAGTTTTTATGTGAATTCGGCACTTAGGATTCTTTTGGGAGAATTCCAGCCATAGTCATTTCAAACTTCCATGACTAAACTTCTTACTGAGGTTAAGAATTTTGAAGCATTCAATAAAACGGTATCAACATTTTGCAGCATTGATTCTTTGAAGTAAATAGTCCCCCAAAACAGTATCATACTTTTCAGACTTCTAAGGATTTTGTTTCAAATTTCACATGTGGTTTCTCAGAATTTAATGTGGCTATATCTGGTAAGCATTCCTTTATATCTGCAAAGTTCAATTTCAAAACCCAAACAGCATCTGTGTGAATGGACTACCTGGTGTTACAAATTCATTTGATCGCCAAATGTTTTCCATGTATCTCTTCCAAGCATGATTGCAGTATATTCCACTGATGTATGGAAACTGAAAAGCATATACATCTCAAACTAGTGGACAGCAACCTCACATGATTTAGCTATTGCATTGTTGATTAATTCAAGGAATGAGAGGAATATGGGATGAAAAATGCAAGGGCCTCACATTGTTCAATCTTGATTGTGGATCTGAATATTTTCCTTCCATATTTATGGCATATTGAAGTTCTGCCCACAATAATTTTTGATGGCCATTTTCACAGCATCGACAACCTGGCCTCACTGCTGGCTTAGGCTGTCTGGCTATGGTACGGACTAGTCCTTACCTGCCCAGCCCTCCTCAGCCCTGGCCTATGGGCCGAGCCACCCCTCCTGCTGCTTCCCCCCCATGACCTAAACTGTGTGTTGGTAGCTCAGTGGCTACTGCTGGTTATTTGGCCTCTGCTCTCGCCCTCACCAGTTTGGTTGCCCCATCCTCTTCACTCTCAACCCTGGCCTCTGGTCAAGTCACCTCACTGCTCCCCAGTGCAATGCAAATTGACTTATTCAATACCCTATCTACCAGTTAAACAAATATACAAAAGTACAACTTCTAACCTAAGCACCCAGTTTGCATACTTTGTTTTTGATATTTTCACTTTTATTGCAGCCTCTCAACCTGGATTCAATGCAAATTGACTTGTCTAGCACACTAAGTCTCTTAATGTACAAAAGCACAACATCTAATGGATATAACTGATCTGTACAATATGTTCCTGATCCATATATTATTTTAATGATGAACTAAAATACAAACATAATATCTTAAAGTAATAGGCCACTCCATTGATTCCCAAAGGCCATGTAAGACAATATTTAGGTGGCCTTTTTCAAACAAGTAGCTGCTGCTTAGATATGTGATAAAATAATTTGCAGGTATAAACCAGTGGAGCATATGCTGTACATGTTTTGCCCATTTGGGTCAACCATTAAACAGCCTAACCAAAAATGCCTAAAAGGATCGCTGGAGGGCAACATGCAGAAAGTGACAAAATAAATATTTCACTTATCTTGAGCCTGGAAGAGCAGGGGTACATTTGAAATTTAGCACTGTTATAATCTATGCACATCACATTGGATACTGCAGCACCTTCTCAGTACTGCAATAATGTCACATCACGCCTGATACTGCAACATTCTGTCAGTACTGCAATGATGCTGCATCACCTCTGATACTGCAGTGATGTTGTAACACATCTGATAGTGCAGCATTCCCTCAGTACTGCACTATGTCAACTGAGATTTTGTCCCCCAAGTCCCTTTTTTTTTGAACACACAAGCTTCTAACTCAAAGGGAACATTGGCTGGCATCTAATTTTCAAGCCTGTTGATCCTCCTAATGCATACTTCAGATAAAAATCCCAAACTTGCAGGCCATACATTTTTACTGATGGATCATCCTTCATCCGTACGTGTGAAATATTAATAAATCTAAAAATTGAGCTTTGTTTGGAAGGGCCATGCAGTTAATTCTAATAAAGCAGTGTAATATTATATTACATGTGTATTAAATATTAATAGATAAGAAACAAGGTATGTGAGAGTTGGCAAATGGAGAAATAGTCTATTATTTGTAGACTATAGCTAGCCTAGGATGAGGCTATTATACTGTGAGCAGATCTGGATATGGGAGAGATATGGTAGATCTGCAAACTATAAATATCTGAATGCCAAAATACAATCAATCTGAAGGGTTTTGGCAAGGACACTCAACTGGTTCCTGCAGGTTTGCATCAGTCATTGAGTGGCTGGCTGCTCAGAATCATGCAGAACTTTTCCTTGGGCACTAAACAGCTCAGTTAAATCTCAATGTCAAACTTATCTTGCAAACTGCATTGTTCAGCATCGACTAATTGTTTTCCACATATCAAGCTCATTATCTTGTAATACGGAGAAGTTTCACACGAACATTTGGTAGTGGAATACTTAAGTCTTCTCTGTTGAATTTATACTTGAAAATTGGGACAGATTGTCTCATTGATGTGTCACAGCTCTGGAAAGCCAGCACTAAGCTGTGGTGACATCAGTCTGAGTATGAGAATTTAAAGATGTTGCCTTAACACCAGTAATTAGCGATGTTTCAAGTAAGCGACAGGTTGCAGACGTGCCAAGCTGGAAACTTAGCAACAGCTTCAAAAAAACTAACAACATAAAAACAGCCCTGAGGATAAACCTGTGATGTATGCAATGTTATTGAAAGTGTAGTGGCACATGAGCTTCTGCAGGTTAAATTGGGTTATATCCAATATTACTTCACTTATATTGGTGGAAATTTACTGTAAGTCTCAAAGGGATTGAAACACTAAAAGTTATTTAGTTCCTGAGGCATGCTTGCAACTGAAAACTCTCCACATGCTGAAGCAGCTAATTATCAAAGTCATAAAGAATGATTTTTAATCTAATCCACCCATCAGGTAACTGATGAGATTATGTGTGATACTGTTTTTAACACCACATCTCAAGGAAGTAAACAGTGAGAAATACTCAGCTTCCCAGTTGGGTCATATCGTTCCATGGGTTTCCCACCAGCGAGTTGGGTTGAGATTCTTCCCATAATTTTACATTATAAAGAGCTTCTAATTTTATACATGGAACTACTGTGCATCAAGCAATGTATGCTAGCCCAGTATTTATTTATTTGTGTTCTCTTGTTGAAGCTTGTTGACACTTTGAACGCTGGCAATTGGCTACAAACAATATGTCAAAGGGGGAAACCGTACAAAATATATATCTAAAATCTGTGTCTCATCAGTTTTCAAATGTAAGACCATAAGATACAAGAGCAGAATTAGGCCATTCAGCCCATCAAGACACTCAATCACCTAGCCTGCACAGCCCACTGTGGTATTGAGTTCCACAGATTCACCATCCTCTAGCTGAAGAAATTCTTTCTCATTTCAGTTTTAAAGGAGTGTCCTTCACCCTGAGATTCTGACTTCTAGTCCTGAGTGGAAACATCCTGTCCATGTCCATTCTATCTAGGCCTCTCAGTATTCTGTAAATTATAATTAGATCGCCCCCTCATCCTAAACTCCATCGAATATAGACCCAGACTCCTCA
The DNA here is from genome assembly GCA_024679065.1 of Sphyrna mokarran. NCBI lineage: Eukaryota > Metazoa > Chordata > Chondrichthyes > Carcharhiniformes > Carcharhinidae > Sphyrna > Sphyrna mokarran. The sequence goes on from JAGIQG010000006.1 coordinate 105,496,069, forward strand.
ACCGCTCTTCATATGACAAACCTTTCAATTCTGGGATCATTCTTGTGAACGTCTGGACCTCTCCAAGGCCAGCACATTCTTCTTTGGGTAGGGGGCCCAAAACTGCTCACGACAGTAAAGTAAAATGGTGGAGGCAGGCACTCTGGAGTTATTTGAGAAATACTTAAATGGGCACATGAATAGAATGGGAATGGTGGGGTATAGAAAATTGATTTAAAATAGGGATCATGAGCCTTGGTAGTCCCTGAGAAGTGTGTACTTGTTTTTATCCTACAGGTACTTTGGTCCATCTTGTTGTCTAACGAGGGGCATACACGTGATGGGTCGTGAGAGGGCTGCTCTTGGATTTTTTTGTCGAGATTATCCTACTGCTTCATGTCGTTAGTGTACGCTTGACCTGGACCATTTGATGGGCAACACGACAGCTCAGTGACTATCGCTGTGCTGTGCAGATACATGGATTTGGCCTGTGTCTGTGGGAGTTTGCACATTCTCCCCGTGCTTGCGTGGGTTTTCTCCGGGTGCTCCGGTTTCCTTCCACATCCCAAAGATGTGCTCTTAGACTAATTGGCAAAACAAATTCTCCCTAAATTGTCTCAAATTTGGTTTTTAATCCATAGATCTATAAACATAGACAGGGATCACGGGTAGAGGTGTGAACATCAGGGTGGTGGCGCGGGCTCGTTGGGCCAAAGGGCCTGTTTACCGTAATGTTTTGTTCTTTGTTCTTTGTTGTTCTTTGACATTCCAGATGAGGTCTGACCAGAGCTTTATAAAGCCTCAGCAATGCATCCCTGCTCTTGTATCTTAGGCCTTTAGAAATGAATACGAACATTAAATTTGTCTTCCTAACTGCCAGCTGAAACTACATGTTAACCTGAAAAGAGTCCTAAACCAGGATTCCCACATCCCTTTGTGCACATTAAAAAGCTAAGCAAGCAGTGACAGACCAGCAGGAAATAAAAATAGTTCCATTTATAAAATAAGTGTAAAGAACATTTCCTCTTAGAATTGTTTCCATAAATTCTACCCAAAGAGTTTCCTAGTCTCTGATTATTTCTTTTTTCGCTTGTAAATGCAAAAAGAATGTAATTTCTTCACAATTAATTAATATTACGCACTAATGTCCTTCAACTTAAGACCCAAATTGAAAAAGGGAATGTTGTTCACAATAACTAACATTTTCCATAATGTATCTCTAATTAGTTGGTTATTTTTCATTTTAATTAAGTAATCTATAATTGATGATAGACCAGGGAGCAGAATTTTTATCAGATCCGTGCCTATTGAATCCCGTGTTGAAGCCATGAATGAAAATGAGATATTCAATTTTCCAGTAAATGCAGACACAGATTTAATCTACCAATGTGTATTGATAGATGGGTTGAAAGGAAAAGCAACATTAATGACATTAATTAGAACAAAAATCATTGAAAAAGTAGCAAAGAGACAAATGTGGGGCTAAATAATGATTTAGTTAGATCAAAAATACATATATTTGAGACAAGGACAGAAAGGGTACAAAGGAGGAGATAGAATCTCATACAGGTGGACTCGCTGCACTTTTTGAAATCTATCACGATGCATTGGTCCTCACATTCACACAGCTCTCACTTATGGGTCCAAGCAACTGTACTGTGTGGCAATGGCTACAATCCGGTAAACCAATTTAACCAGAAGGCAAAACCTGGTGATGGTAAACACTGAGTTAGAGTAAACCAATGGTCCTGAAGACAATTCAATACCATATTGCGGAACACATACTACACAGGACACAGAACACGGTCACCATTTGGTTCTATGTCTGGCCATCTGATTTTCCTTGCTCCTAGAACCAAATAAGTCAAGATGAGTGAATGAGGATGACAATTTGTAACTCTGCCTCACTGTGTTCTAATTCACACACAAGTTATTTTCAGCATCTTTTTATCACGTCTTGTAGCAATGGCTAAGTAATGTTGCAGCAAGCATGGATTTATTGAGAGCTGAAACCCCAAAAGTACACACTAAACAGAGGGTTGTTTGTCCCTGGAATGGAGCAGATGGGGAACTAAGCAATTCCTAGAGTGACAGAACAGCCCTGAGCAGGATTACACTGCAGATTTACCCGGTATGAGGAAAGATCTGGAAAAAGTGTCCCAAATATTGTTTGCTTTATCAACTCTGACCAGCAGACCACAGCTGGCAGGGATCCCACAAACACAGCTGTAGGTCAAATTGAAAAGAAAGTAATGGTAACACCAGTTGCAGCTGGTACATGGAGCATTTGCACCTTCATGGGCAACACCACAGCCAACAGACATGGGAGAAGAATCACTGTTGTTGCTAGAGAGCTGGCAAGGTACGATGTCCAGATGGCCGCTGTTAGCGAGAGACTCACATATCTGAGGAGGTCAGTTCAAGGAAATCAGGGAATGTTGCACATTCAGAAAGGTCTGTGGAAAAGAAGAGCAGCTCGAAGCTGGTGTAGGTTTTTCTATCATATCTCGCTTTGCATTCCCAAGGATGTTAATGATCAATTGATAGTGCTTTGTATGGCAACAGACAAGCGACTCACATTGGTGCATGCACTCCTTCTATGACCAACCTTACTTTAATCAAGGATGAACTCAAATGTGATCAGGTGACCCACGACCTCCAGGATTGTTAGAGAAATATTGATAATTTTTCATGAGTATGGACTAAAAATTTGAAATGTGGAAGCAAGACACTGCAATTTGCAAACTGCAGGCCTGGGACAGACAGTTCTCATGCAACACAGCCTTGGACAATCAATTTTTCATTGAAAGCAGACAGGCCAGGAACTAACTACCACATTGTTTCAGAATGAACTGCTTTTACTCCATTAATTCTGCTTTATTAAACAATGCTGTGCCAGCTTGGAGGCACCCAGTTCAACGGAGGCCAGCAGGAGGCCAGATGCATAATATGGCAAAAATTGGATACGGACCACAGAATCTTAAAGAAGGGTGTGAAGAGAGTAACCTGAAGTCCTAGCTCTCTCTCTCTCTCTCTCTCTCTCTGCCTCATTTCAGAGACTTGGGTAGAGAAGGGACAAGAATGGATGTTGCAGGTTCCGGGGTTCAAATGCTTCAGTCGGAGTAGAGAAGGAGGTAGAAGGGGGGGGAGGAGTGGCATTATTAGTCGAAGACTGTATCACAGTGACAGAAAAGAAGTTTGATGAGGACTTGTCTGTTGAGGTAGTATGGGCTGAGATTAGAAACAGGAAAGGAGAGGTCACCCTGTTGGGAGTCTTTATAGACCTCCTAAAAGTTCTAGAGAGGTTGAGGAAAGGATTGCAAAGTCAATTCTGGACAGGAGTGAAAGTAATAGGGTAATTGTTATGGGGGACTTTAACTTTACTAATATTGATTGGAATAGCTATAGCTCTAGCTCGTTAGAGGGGTCAGTTTTTGTACAAAGTGTGCAGGAAGGTTTTTTGACTCAGTATGTAGATAGGCCAACTAGAGGTGAGGCTACATTGGATTTGGTGCTGGGCAATGAGCCAGACCAGGTGTTAGGCTTGGAAGTTAGTGAACATTTTGGTGATAGTGACCACAATTCGGTTACGTTCACCTTAGTGATGGATAGGGATAGGCATGAAGCTGGGGGCAGTAGTTATAGCTGGGGGAAGGGTAATTATGAGGCCATCAGGAGAGAATTAGGGTGCATAGATTGGACTAGGAAACTACAGGGACTGGGAACATCTGGAATGTGGAGCTTATTCAAGGAGCAGCTGCTGCGAGTCCTTGATAAGTATGTCCCTGTCAGGCAAGGAGGAAATGGTCGAGTAAGAGAACCTTGGTGTACAAAAAAAGTTGATTTGCTGGTTAAAAGGAAAAAGGAGGCTTATGTCAGGATGAGGCTTGAAGGCTCGGTTAGTGCAATGGATAGCTATAGATTAGCCAGGAGGGAGCTAAAGAGTGAATTGAGGAGAGCTAAGAGAGGACACGAGAAGACTTTGGCTGATAGGATTAAGGAGAATCCTAAAGCTTTCTTTAGATATGTTAAGAATAGAAGATTGGTTAGGACAAGACTAGGGCCAGTCATAGACAGCAGTGGGAAGTTGTGCATGGAGCCTGAAGAGATTGGAGAGGTACTGAATAAATATTTCTCTTCGGTATTCACGCAGGGTGATGTAAATGTAGTTATGGAGAACACTGAGGTACAGGGTAGCAAACTGGAAAGTATTGAAGTAGATAGGGAGGATGTGCTAGATATTCTCGAGGGTTTGAAGTTGGATAAGTCCCCTGGGCCGGACGGGATTTACCCTAGGATTCTCTGGGAGGCAAGAGAGGTGATTGCAGAGCCTCTGGCTCTGATCTTCAGGTCGTCGTTGGTTACGGGTGTGGTTCCGGAGGACTGGAGGATAGCGAATGTGGTCCCGTTGTTCAAGAAGGGGAAGAGAGACCTTCCAGGGAATTATAGGCCAGTGAGTCTTACTTCTGTTGTGGGCAAAGTATTGGAGAGAATAATTAGGGATAGGATTTATAGTTATTTAGAGAGAAATGAATTGATTGGAGATAGTCAGCATGGTTTTGTGAAGGGTAGGTCGTGCCTTACTAACCTCATTGAGTTTTTTGAAAAAGTGACTAAAGAGGTGGATGGGGGTAAGGCGGTTGATGTGGTATATATGGACTTTAATAAGGCGTTTGATAAGGTGGCCCATGGAAGACTTCTGCAGAAAATGCAGATGTATGGGATAGAGGGTGATTTAGCTAATTGGGTTAGGAATTGGCTAGCAGATAGAAGACAGAGGGTGGTGGTTGATGGGAGATATTCATCGTGGAGTTCGGTGACAAGTGGTGTACCTCAGGGGTCTGTTTTGGGGCCCCTGCTGTTTGTAATTTTTATAAATGATCTGGATGAGGGTATTGAAGGATGGATTAGTAAATTTGCAGATGACACTAAAGTCGGTGGAGTGGTAGATAGTGAAGAGGGGTGTTATAGTTTACAGAGTGACTTGGACAAGTTGCAGAGCTGGGCCGAGAGGTGGCAAATGGAGTTTAATGTGGAAAAGTGTGAGGTAATGCACTTTGGCAGGAATAATAAATGTGTAGAGTATAGGGCTAATGGTAGGATTCTTAATAGTGTTGATGAACAGAGGGATCTTGGTGTGTATGTGCATAGATCCCTGAAAGTAGGCAGTCAAGTCGATAAGGTTGTTAAGAAGGCATACGGAGTCTTAGCTTTTATTGGTAGGGGGATTGAATTTCGGAGCCGCAACGTCATGTTGCAACTGTACAAAACTCTAGTGCGGCCGCACTTGGAGTATTGTGTGCAGTTCTGGTCCCCACATTATAAGAAAGATGTGGAGGCATTGGAGAGGGTACAGAGGAGGTTTACCAGGATGTTGCCTGTATGGAGGGCAGGTCTTATGAAGAGAGGCTGAGGGATTTGAGGTTGTTTTCGTTAGAAAGGAGGCGGCTAAGAGGGGACCTAATCGAAACATATAAGATGATTAGAGGTTTAGATAGGGTGGACAGTGATAGCCTTTTTCCTAGGATGGAGAAAGCTAGCACGAGGGGACACAGCTTTAAATTAAGGGGTGATAGTTATAGGACGGATATCAGAGGTAGGTTCTTTACCCAAAGGGTGGTTCGGGAGTGGAATGCCCTGCCTGCAGCAGTTGTAGATGCGCCAAGTTTGGTGGCATTTAAGAGGTTAGTTGATAAGTATATGGAAGAGAAGGGAATGCTTTAGTTTGGAGGGGCATTGCTTTTTATATTGGTCGGCGCAACATCGAAGGCCGAAGGGCCTGTTCTATGTTCTATGTTCTATGTTCTATGTTCTATGTTCTATGTTCTATGTTCTATGTTCTATGTTCTATGTTCTATGTTCTATGCCTCACTCTCTCTTTAACTCTGCCTTTTGCTTTTTCTTCAACTGTGTCTCCAGAGAGCACTTTTGACTGACAGCCAAGCAGCACAACATCTCCAGCTCTTTGTACCTTGTGGCGAGCATGATCAGATTAACCAGATCCAGAACACCACCCTTGACAATCTGAAGACCAGAACCAGCCCTCGGCAAGAGAGGAAGCCCAAATCGACCACTGCGGACCTTGAAACATCAACCAAAGCTCAAAGGCTGAGCAACAGCCTGTCCCAGCCTTACTGAATGGGTATTAGCAATCTTTTCAGACAATTCAAATGTAGTGATAGGATGTGAACAGGATGTAGCAATTCCTCAGAAGCACATGTTTCAAAGGAATTTGAACATAATAGATTTGAGACTGTTTACTTAGAGATTTAAGACTGTTTCAGAAGAGTCCTGTGAAAAGATTAAACATTATTCTTCCTTGATAAAGGGTTCAATAAAGTTATGTTGGATTTTCTCTATCTCACAATGTAAGCCCCTGAGTTAAAATGGGTTACTGCCAACTGATCAAGATTAATCAGGTACATCTACCCACCTTTTTCACATTATAACAGAAGAAAATTGAAATATTGGAATATTAGAAAATTAGAAAAAGGATTGTCCCTCCATGGAAACTGGACCCCATCCTGTTTTGTATGCTGGGGCATAGTCCCTTTAAGAGGATTTATCATGTGACCTTTGGGTATGGGGTGAGCTGGTTGGAAACCACCATGCCTGTGTACTCAATGTTTGGAGTGTGGAACTAGTGGACTAAATAAAGATCTGCATTCCCTGATGCCTGGCATGGAATAAATCTTGAGGAGAAACCTCAGTACTGAGATTTAACACCTCCCACCACACACCCCACTCAAGGTCAGCTCATCAAGGGTGGTCTTCTGTGTCTGGTTAATCTGATAATGCTCGCCACAAGGTACAAGGAGCTGGAGGTGCTGTGCTGCCTGGCTGTCAGTCAAACCCCAAAGTGCCCCAACAGAAGCCATTCCCACGGACATGCTCCCTATGGAACCCCTTCTCATTCTAAACTGATATTTCACATCAGAATAGTGCTAGTTACCCTCTCATCCCTGGGGGCAGTGCTTAACTGTAAGCTCACACTGGGGTGAGCTTACAGTTAAGCACTGCCACCAAGAGATGTGAGGTCCAGGGCCTGTTTGCCATATCCTGTTGTCCAGACTTGTATATCCTCCTATATAATGCCACACCAGCATGAAAGTGATTCAAAACTCTGAGATCATGTACCAACTGACTCAAGAACTGCTTCTTCCCTGCTGCCATCAGACTTTTGAATGGACTTACCTTATACTAAGTCGATCTTTCTCTACAGTGTAGAAATGACTCTGCACTCTCTCCTTTCTTTTTCCCCTATGTACTCTATTAATGGTATGCTTTATCTGTATGATGGCACAATAGTTAGCACTGCTACCTCACTACACCAGGTTTGATTCACAGCTTGGATCATTGTCTCTGTGGTGTTTGCACATCCTCCCTGTGTCTGCGTGGGTTTCCTTCGGGTGTTCTGATTTCCTCCCACACTCCAAAAATATGCAGGTTAGATGAATCGTCCATGCTAAATTCTCCCTCAGTGTACCTGAACAGGCATTGGAGTGTGGTGGCTGGAGAACTTTCACAGTAACTTCATTGCAGTGTTGATGTAAGCCTACCTTTGGCTAATAAATACAATTTTAAAATAGCACGTAAGAAACAATACTGTCCACTGTATCCCAATATATGGAAAATTATAGAACATAGAACATAGAACAATACAGCACAGAACAGGCCCTTCGGCCTTCGATGTTTTGCCGACCAAAATAAAAAGCAATGCCCCTCCTAACTAAACCATTCCCTTCTCTTCCATATACTTATCAACTAACCTCTTAAACGCCACCAAACTTGGCGCATCTACAACAGCTGCAGGCAGAGCATTCCACTCCCTAATCACTCTTTGAGTAAAGAACTACCTCTGATATCCGTCCTATAACTCATACCCCTTAATTTAAAGCTGTGTCCCCTCGTGCTAGCTTTCTCCATCCTAGGAAAAAGGCTAACACTGTCCACCCTATAAATCAAATGAAATCAAAAATGCTCTAAGTGCTATAAAAATCCATCTGATTGAATAATGTCCTTTAGGGATTCCTTGCCTTGTTTCTTTAGAGCCAAATCAATGTGGTTGACTCCTCTGACATGACCTCACAAGCCACGTAGTTGTATCAAACCACGGCAAAGTTGTTAAGAAGTGAAATTAAACACATTGACCATGGCATCGGGAACATGAACAGCTTGCAAGTAATTCTGTGTTGTAGGTTGACATCTCATTTTTAAGTGAGAGTGCAGAATATAGTGTTGCAGTTGTTGATAGGGTGAAGAGAAAGATCAGCTTAATATGATAGGATCGTAATATGATCAGCTTAATGTGATAAAACTATTCAAAAGTCTGATGGCAGCAAGAAAATTATTTTTGAGTCCAGCAATACATGATCTCAGACCTTTGTATATTTTTCACAACTGAAGAAGGTAGAAGAGAGCAAATCTGGGGTGCATAAGTTCCTTGATTATGCTGGCTGCATTTTCAAGGCAGCAGAAAGTGTTGACAGTGTCAATGTCAATGAGAGATTGGTTTGCGTAATGGACTGAGCTACGTCCACAACCTTTCTTGTGGTCTTGGTCAGAGCAGGAGCCATACCAAGCTATGATACAACCAGAAAGAATGCTTTCTATGGTGCATCTGTAAAAATTGCTGAGCTTTGAACATAGAACATAGAACAATACAGCACAGAACAGGCCCTTCGGCCCTCGATGTTGTGCCGACCAAAATAAAAAGCAATGCCCCTCCTAACTAAACCATTCCCTTCTCATCCATATACTTATCAACTAACCTCTTAAACGCCACCAAACTTGGCGCATCTACAACAGCTGCAGGCAGGGCATTCCACTCCCTAATCACTCTTTGAGTAAAGAACCTACCTCTGATATCCGTCCTATAACTCATACCCCTTAATTTAAAGTTGTGTCCCCTCGTGCTAGCTTTTTCCATCCTAGGGAAAAGGCTATCACTGTCCACCCTATCCAAACCTCTAATTATCTTATATGTTTCAATAAGATCCCCCCTTAGCCGCCTCCTTTCTAACGAAAACAGCCTCAAATCCTTCAACCTCTCTTCATAGTACCTGCCCTCCATACCAGGCAACATCCTGGTAAACCTCCTCTGTACCCTCTCCAATGCCTCCACATCTTTCTTATAATGTGGCGACCAGAACTGCACACAATACTCCAAGTGCGGCCGCACTAGAGTTTTGTACAGTTGCAACATGATGCTGCGGCTCCTAAATTCAACCCCCCTACCAATAAAAGCTAAGACTCCATATGCCTTCTTAACAACTTTATCCACTTGACTGCCTACTTTCAGGGATCTATTGACACATACACCAAGATCCTTCTGTTCCTCAACACTATTAAGAGCCCTACCATTAGCCCTATACTTACACATTTATTGTTCCTGCCAAAGTGCATTACCTCACACTTTTCCACATTAAACTCCATTTGCCACCTCTCGGCCCAGCTCTGCAACTTGTCCAAGTCACTCTGTAAACTAAAACACCCCTCTTCACTATCTACCACACCACCAACTTTAGTATCATCTGCAAATTTACTGATCCATCCCTCAATACCCTCATCCAGATCATTTATAAAAATTACAAACAGCAGGGGCCCCAAAACAGACCCCTGAGGCACACCACTCGTCACCGAACTCCACGATGAATATCTCCCATCAACCACCACCCTCTGTCTTCTATCTGCCAGCCAATTCCTAATCCAATTAGCTAAATCACCCTCTATTCCACACATCTGCATTTTCTGTAGAAGTCTTCCATGGGCCACCTTATCAAACGCCTTACTAAAGTCCATATATACTACATCAACCGCCTTACCCCCATCCACCTCTCTGGTCACTTCTCAAAAAACTCAATGAGGTTAGTAAGGCATGACCTACCCTTCACGAAACCATGCTGACTATCCCCAATCAATTCATTTCTCTCTAAATAACTATAAATCCTATCCCTAATAATTCTCTCCAATACCTTGCCCACCACAGAAGTAAGACTCACTGGCCTATAATTCCCAGGAAGGTCTCTCTTCCCCCTCTTAAACAATGGGACCACATTCGCTATCCTCCAGTCCTCCGGAACCACACCCGTAACCAACGAGGACCTGAAGATCAGAGCCAGAGGCTCTGCAATCTCCTCTCTTGCCTCCCAGAGAATCCTAGGGTAAATCCCGTCCGGCCCAGGGGACTTATCCAACTTCAAAACCTCGAGAATTTCTAACACATCCTCCCTATCTACTACAATACTCCCCAATTTGCAACCCTGTACCTCAGTGCTCTCCACAGCTAAATTTCCAGCACTCTGCGTGAATACCGAAGAGAAATATTTATTCAGTGCCTCGCCAATCTCTTCAGGCTCCACGCACAACTTCCCACTGCTATCTATGACTGGCCCTAATCTTGCCCTAACCAATCTTCTATTCTTAACATATCGAAAGACATGTGGACTGCCGAATTTCTTTAGCCTTCTGAAATTGTAGAGGCATTGATGGGCTTCTGGGTGTGGCAGTGCACACACCAAAATGTGTTGTTAGTTAGATTTGTATTTGCATGTATTGTCTGCCTTTTTATATGCCAAATTCATGATATTGCAAGCTGATAATGGCACTGCAGGGGAAACAGGACATCTGGAACTTGCTTGGGCAGGAAAAACAGTGGTCTATCTGCTTGAACAATGAAATGTCAGCTGTGGCTTGGTGGGTAGCTCTCCAGCTCTAGAGTTTGTAGGTTCATATCCTCTGTGATTTGAGCACAACGTTCAAGGGTGACAGTCCACTACAGTCCACTGTCAACAATGCTTCCTTTTGGATGAGACGTAAACCAAGGAGGTGTTTGCTTTCTCAGATGAATGTAGAATTCCCCATTGAGCTATTTCAAAGAAGACAGGGGAGATAGCCTTGGCCAATATTTATCTCTCAATCTACATCACAAAAACTGAGTAACTGGTCATTATCTACTGTTTATGACAGCTTGCTGCGTACAAATGGGCCGCTGTCATTCACAGGTTACAACTGTGATTGCACTTTAAAGATACTTCATTGTCATTAAAAAATTGCCATATACATAAACATTCCTCTTATCAGATTGAAGGACTCTGAAATGAACAGCAGAAGGACTGAAAAGCAAATGCAAGTTAGAATGAGTCAATTCATTGTCAGATCTGATAAAATGTAAGAAAATAAAATCAGGAAATAACATCCAGTGTAAGAGAGAGAAAAAAGAAGCGGAAAGGAAACTAACAAAATATTTTAAGTTTGACATATTTGAAAGCCTGACAAAATTAAAACGTCAGGAATGAAACTCCATACTCATTAAATTTTAATGGTGGAGAATATCAGAAAATACTTAGCATGCCAGTATAGGCATACTTAAAAATGAAATGACAAGGTTAAACTTTCTGTGGTAGGTTACATTTGTACCTTGTGTAGAAATAGACTTTATTATTTTCGTTGCAAAAGTGAGGCAGGTAGCATGGTGCCATTTTGTGACATTACCAGTAGGAGTAATGCAAATTAACAGGAATTTCTACATATTGACTTCAATCTCACATCTGTTCCTCCCATGAATTAGGGTGGCATGCTGGCACAATGGTTAGCACTGCTATCTCATAATGCCAAGGACCCAGGCTTGGTTCCAATTTTGCATCGTTGTCTTTATGGAGTTTACACATTCTCCCCATGTCTATGTGGGTTTCCACAGTCCAAAAGATGTGCTGGTTAGGTTAATTGGCCGGGTTAAATTCTCCTCTGCACTGTACCCGAACAGGCACTGGAGTGTGGCAACTAGGAGATTTTCATATTAATTTAATTGCAGTATTAATACGAGCCTACTTGTCACAATAATAAATAAACTTTAAACTTTTAATTTGCTGTAATATTTGTGCATCAACCATAACGAACACAATTGCCATCATTGTAGATGTGATGGATTCTCAAAGACTGGTGACCAAGAACTTATTACAAACAATTGTTTATTCACTGGCTGAGCAGACACTCCATGCTTGTACACTTATCTATTCTCCGGGGAAAACTTGCGTGTCTCCATCATGTGACATCTTAAATAACTGCATCATAACATGATCACATGATTAAGTTGTAACAATTGGTAGTACTAAGATGTACCAGCGTGTGCAAACATTAATTGCAGGCATGACTTTGTGCCACCACCAACTTGTGTGGCTGGATCCTGATCATTTGACCAGGCGTCAGAGGGCCAGGTCTGTGAGGTATTGCATTTCCGTCTTAATCAATATTCCATGAGTGCACCACTCACATTGGTTTTGAGTTTGGGCTGCAAGAGATCCTTGACAGGAGAAATTTTTGTCCTGGTGCACCCGGAGAATAGTCACTGTACTGATGAGAGCAGCTCCTGTCATGGCATGTTTGTTAAACTGAGGAGTGCAGCATAGGAATCTATGTGATCCCAGGCACACTTCTCTAGAAAATGCTTATAATCTGTTCTGCCAAGCCATTGGACTGAGGGTATGGGGAGGAGCGGCTGCTGCTTGTGATATTGTGCATATCACAGTTCCATATGTGTGTGAAGTTTCTCAATTCAATGGAGATGAATTGGTGAGTGTTTTTTTTTCTGTCATTAGTCTCTGAGGAATGCCCAGTGTGGCAAAGTGTCTTTTGAGCTTGATGATGATTGTGTTACTCAATGCAACAATTATTGGTCTGTCATTCTGGATGCAGACTAAGCCAAGTCTGCTGCAGATCACTGTGTCGAGCTCCTGCTAACATCATTCGACATCTTGGTAGAAGAGCTGATGAAAAGCTCCAGGGACCTCAAAGTAACAAGGAATAGACTTAAAAAGCTAATGTGTCATACAAAGACAACACTGTAAAGCGTGCTTGTCCATTGGCTCAGACATAGACACGCTACCCACTGTGTTGCAAGATTCCATTGTTGAGGCATTTATCATATGCCTAACATGTTGCTACATTCTGAAGGTAATGGCGTCACAGTTAGGATAGGGAGTGCCCTGTACTGCAAAATGTCAGTTTCCTACCTAAACTGGACTATTCGATCCTTGAGTAACTCATCAGTAAGAATGCCATAAGCACAATTATTTACTAAGATTTTCAAAGTTGATGCGTAGCATTGGTTGTAGAGTTAAATGTGTGCTTGTGGTGCATTATGTTCTTCACTGGCAGGCAAATGTTCTTGAACTTCTTTAGAATTATTTCAGGATCCTCTTTCTCCTTTCTCTATTTGAAACACAAATGAATCAAATTTCTCAACAGTCTCAGGGCCTGCTAGAGTTAGTAAGGTGTAAGCTTGTATCATTTTTGATTTATCTGACAATTTAGCATCAGAATACATAGGATGATCCTTTTAAGATTTGGTTCAGTTGTTTGCAATAGTTTCATCAGTTATGAATGGATCAGTGCAATGAAGCCTTCGTGCCATTCTACCAATTCCTAACACCTTGTAGATATGGTGGGTTCACAAGACTGGTGACCAAGGACTCTCAACAACCAATACTGTATTTACTAGGTGAGCAGGCAACTCTGCCTGTATTCTGCCTGGTCTCCAGGAAGAGTTCCTATGCTTCCATCACATGACCCTTAAGTAACTATGCTATTTTGTCATCATGTGACTACTCGGCCTACAATCACCATCATTTTGACAGCAAAATCAAGCCGAATTATGTTCCTATTATTCATTACTTTTACTTTGGGTGGCACAATGGCACAACAGTTAGCATTGCTGCCTCACAGCACCAGGGACCTGGATTTGATTCCTGGCTTGGGTCACTGTCTGTCTGGCGTTAACACATTCTCCCTGTGTCTGCAAGGGTTTCGTCTCTCAGTTTGAAAGACATGCTGTTAGGTACATTGACCCAAACAGGGGCTGGAATGTGGCAACTAGGGGACTTTCACAGTAACTTCATTGTAGTGATAATGTAAGCCTCATTGTGACAGATAAATAAACTTTAACTTTAACACAACCATGAGTACTAATGGGGCTAACATGTGTCCCTCAGTAAAGCTGTCTGATTAATGGCCTGCAACTGAGAATTTCTGAAACACAACAATTGTCCTACTTAGACTAAAAAGCCCTGATGTGGGACACCCATCATATATGCAGACAACTTTAACTTCTTATATCAACAATTACCTTCCAAATTCAAAAATGCTGTCACTTCTGCAGCCTTTCTTTTCAATTGTCTGAAACTGTGGCTTTAAAAACAAAACTCATTTTTTCTTTCTGATGGCAACAATAGATTGAAAGATCTTAGTGCAGACTGTGCACAAATATAAATTTGGTGCCTCCACAGTTTATCACTGCAGAACTGGGAAGCAATTCTAGGGTCTTCGATTTTGATGTTGACTCATTAGAAACTGTATTTACTGCAGAACTAAGAGTAGACTATCACAGACTGAAACAACTAATGATCTACTTTTAGAGAATCTTCAATTACTTCTCAAAGCCAGCCAAGTAAGACATAAAAAGAAGCTATCTCAATCAAAGATATCAAAACCATTTCTTGCCCATAATGAAACCAAAAATGACAATCTTTTTAGTATATGATTTCATGCATTAAAAAAATGAAAAAAATATTTTTTCAGTGACTGCAGAAAGCTCTCATCTTCTTTTCCATTTTTATATGAAGACAGATGCTGGCTTTGAGCTAAACTCAAACATCTAGGGAATAATGATCACAATTTAGTAAGATTTAAGATAATGATTGAGAGAGAATTGATACTGCAAAGATCAAAGTAAAGTATTGGAGAAAAGCCAGCTACGAGAGAATGCAGATGGAATGAAGGAAGATAAATTTGAAAAAATAATTTGAAAAAGGGTTAGAACATCAGTGGGCAATATTTATAGACAATGTCATTACAGTTCAGAAGGAATATAATAAGTAATGCTGAAAATATGATATTGTATGAAAATAAACAGTGGAGTATAAAAATTTAACAAATTTTTTTTAAAAAAGTCATGCCTAAGCTACTTAGCAATCAAAGAAAGTTTAGAAGTTTGAATGTAAGATTCCACTGGGAGAATTTTACTGTTCTGTCACGGCTGGTAGGCTCAAAGAATCCCCTAAAATGTTCAAAAATTGATTGAGCTAATCTGGAAGATCCCATCCATAAAAGGGGCCATAAAGTTTCAGTTCATAAGAATATGAGGGGCGTACTGGCTTGATTGGCCAGACAATCAGGGTGGTGAGCCGGGGGTATAGTGGGTGAGGCCAAAAATCTAACCCTGTTTTGCTGATGAGAACAGCTTCATGTCCAGAAAAGGCACGTAGCCTACTTATATGGAATTAATTACACTTAAATGTAGTTACCGAGTTGGGCATGGCTGTTCCCAGCTTCCCAGATGCTTGTCTCCTTGCTGGCAAGACATTTCACCAGCGAGAATCACTACTGCTCTGCAATAGCAGGAATTAGATGCCATGGACATGCCAAGTGATTGGAGGCCATTGAAACCTCCGAGTGGTCAGGAGCATGCTGGACAGTGTCCAGCAGGCAATGGCACCCTGGCAGTGCCTGTTGGGGCACTGTAAGTATACCAGGGCCAAAGACAAGGGGTTGGGGCCTGAGTGGGTGTGGGGCTATGACAAGGATGAGTTTCACAATGATGGACAGAGACACTACACAAGGGGGGTGGTCTTGCAAAGGAGGGGGGGCATTGTGCAGGGGAGTTTGCAGGGTGTGGTTGTAGAGGGAGTTCTAATGGAAGGGCATGTCAGGAGTCTACCAAAAGACTTATCATGAGGATCCTGATACTCTGACACTGAACACCCATGTTGGTGTCGGTGGTAATGATAATGCCACAGATGACACATGGGGGCTGGGAGAAGGTCTCCTGAGTGACCGGCAGATTGGGGTACCCTGCAACATTGGGGACTGAGCACTCTGACATCAGCTTCCTCACCATACTTTTGTTCCACCTCCTGCCAATGCAACTGTCAGAAAAGTTGACGGAGTTCTGGAAGGTTACAATGCCAAGCTCATCTAAAAGACTGGCATGGAGGACCCCCATTTTCACACTGTTATGACATTTGGGAACTCTTTGGTAAAATTCTGCACAAAAATTAAGAGTAGGAGTCGGCAATTCAACCCCTCGAGCCTGCTCCATCATTTGATATAATCATGATTGATCTTATCTCAGCCTCAACTCTACTTGCCTGCCTGTTCTTTATAATCCTTCAACCCCTTACCAATTAAAAATCTATCTTCTCCTTAAATTTACTCAATGTCGCGGCATCCACTGCACTCTGCAGTAGTGAATTCCACTGATTCACAACCTTTTGAGAGAAATAGTTTTTCCCCCTCTCTATTTTAAATTTGCTACCCCTTGTACTAAATCTATGACCTCTTATTACAGAGTGGCTGGAAAGAGAAAGCATCTCCTTTACATCTACTTTTTCTTTATCTTTATAAATATATAAAGAAAAAGAGAATTGCTAAAATAAAGTTGACCTTTTCGAGGGCAATACTGGTGAGGTATTAGTGGGGAACACAGAGCTAGAAAAGGAACTGAATCAATATTTTGCTTCTGTCTTCACAGTAAAGAATAATGACAATTTACCAAAAATGCAGGTTAATGCAGAGGAACTTGGTCCAATAGGGAGAAAATATTAATTAAACAAATGGTTTAAAAGGCAGTTAATTCTCTGTGACTTGATTGTTTATACTCTAGAGTATTAAAGGAGATGACGGCAGAGATAGTGGATGCATTGGTTATGATATTTCAAAATTCCTTGGATTCTGGTAAGGTTTCATTGGATTGGAAACATGCTAATATGGTGCACCTATTCAAAAAGGGGGAGAGGCAAAAAGTAGGAAAGCATAGGCTGAATAGTTTGACCTCTGTGCGGGGGGAAGTTGTTGGGAACAATCATTAAGGAAGAGATGACTGAACATTTGGAAAGACAAAGCTCAATACACCATTGTCAGCAATGGCTTTATGAAGGTAAGTAATGATTGACAAACTTGCTTGAGTGAACAGTTAGGGAATAGAGAGATGCAAGATGTTGGAAGAGATATGACACCATGATCAGTGCAGGGTTGGAGGGATGTATTGTTCTTTATTCTTTGTTTCAGCAAGGTGGATAATGGGAAACCTGTGGATGTATCTATCTTCCAGAAGGTGATTGACAGGATGCCACATAAAAGACAGATCCAGAAGATGAGTCACAGAGAAGTTGGGGTAGAGTACTGATTGGCTTGAGCGTTGGATGACTGACAGAAATCAGAGGGTCAGGATAAATGGATCCTTATCTGGCTGATGAAATGCTACTAGTGAAGTGCCGGTAGGGTCAATTTTTGGACCTCAACAGTTTACAATCTATGGTAAATCATCTGCAAGCAGGAACATAGAACATTACATCACAGAATAGGCCCTTCGGCCTTCGATGTTGCGCCGACCAACTAGGAAAAAGCCATGACCCTTCAAACTAAACAATTCCCTTTTTGTCCATAAACTTATCTACTAACCTCTTAAACGCCACCAAACTTGGCGCATCTACAACTGCCGCAGGCAGGGCATTCCATACCCTAACCACCCTCTGGGTAAAGAATCGACCTCTGATATCCGTCCTATAACTACCACCCCTTAATTTAAAGCTATGTCCCCTCGTGCTAGCTATCTCCATCCTAGGAAAAAGGCTATCACTGTCCACCCTATCTAAACCTCTAATCATCTTCTATGTTTCAATAAGGTCTCCTCTTAGCCGCCTCCTTTCTAACGAAAACAACCTCAAATCCCTCAGCCTCTCCTCATAAGACCTGCCTTCCATACCTGGCAACACCTTGGTAAACCTCCGCTGTACCCTCTCCAATGACTCCACATCTTCCTTATAATGCGGGGACCAGAACTGCACACAATACTCCAAGTGCGGCCACACTAGAATTTTGTACAGTAGCAACATGACGTTGCGGCTCCGAAATCCAATCCCCCTACCAACAAAAGCTAAGACTCCATATGCCTTCTTAACAACCTTATCGACTTAATTGCCAACTTTCAGGGATCTATGCACATATACACCAAGATCCCTCTGTTCATCAACACTATTAAGAGTCCTACCATTAGCCCTATACTCTACACATTTGTGTACAGAGTATAGGGCTACTCTTGTGTACAGAGTATACCATAACGACATAGCTAAAAAGGATGGGAAAACAGGCAGTGAAGAGGAGATAAAGATTTTACAGGCTGATATAGATACTCTTGATTCATACATGAGTAGCAAGAGATATAAATAGAGTCAATGGATGGGAGGCTGATTTGCTTGATGTCTATGTTCACAACCCTTTGTAATTTCTTGCAGCCTTGGCCAGAGCAGAAGCCATACCAAGCTGTGATATATCCAGAAAGAATATTTTCAATGGTGCACCTGTGGACTATGCCGAATTTCCTTAGACTTCTAAGAACATAGAGGCTGATGGATTATTTTAACTATAACATCAGCATGGAGAAATCAGGATGGGTTGCTGGTGATCTGGTCATTTGGAAACTTCAAGCTTTCAACTATTTCCACTTCATCACCATTGATGAAGACAGTGGCATGTTAGATTCTTTAACTTGTTCCTATTCTGTAACTCATCATTGTTTGCGATTTGACCCATAACAGTGGTCTCATCAGTAAATTTGAAAATGGAGTTGGAACAGAATTTGGCCAGGCAGTTATAAGTAGATAAGGAGTATAGTGGACTGGGAGTACACCTAGGAAGGTTCAGTTGAGACCAGGAGAAGATCAGCCATTATCTGATCAAATGGCGGAGCAGGTTTGAGTGGCTGAATTGCCTACTTCTGCTCCTAATTCCTGTGTTTCTATTGTCATCTTATATACCTCAATTAATTCTTCTCTCATTCTTCTAAATGTTACATAGGGTGGCACAGTGATTAGCACTGTTGCCTCACAGCGCCAGAGTCCCAGGTTCAATTGCAGCCTTGAGTCAAGGTGTGGAGTTTGCACATTCTCCCTGTGCCTTGTGTAGGTTTCCTTTGGGTGTTCAGGTTTCCTCCCATGGTCCAAAGATGTGTGATTAGGTTGATTGGCCATGTTAAATTGACAATAGTATTGGGGGTTTAACAGGTAAATGCATGGCATTGCAAAAATAGAGCTTGGGTGGGTTATGGTTGGTACAAACTTGATGGCCAGAAGGGCTTCTTTCTGCACTATGGATTGTATAGGCCTAAATCACTCAATTTCTCTTCATAAGACAAACCCCTCATCTCTGGAATCAATCTAGTTAACCTCCTCTGAACTTCCCCTAATGCCACTACATCCTTCTTCAAATAAAAGGACCAAAACTGTACATAGTATCCTAGATGTGGCCTCACTAATGCCTTGTAGTTGCAGAAAACTTCCTTACTTTTATATTCCATTCCTTTAGCTATAAATGCTAAGATTCTATTTGTTTTCCTTATTACCTGCTGTATCTGCATAGCAGTATTCTGCAACTCGTGCATGAGGACGAAAGCTCTCCAAAATCTCTCTCTATTTAGATATTAAGTTGCCTTTTACTGACCCAAATAGATAACCTCATACTGTCCATGTCAAACTCCATCTGCCGCATTTTGGCCCATTCACCTAACTTATGTAGTATTTATTTGTAAATTTCTTATTTCCTCATTGCAACTTACTATCCCACCTTTTTTAGTGTCATCTGAAAATTTGCCTATTGTACCTTTTATCTCTATATCCAAATTGTTAATACAGATTGCAAATAGATGGGGCCCAAAAATTGAAACCCGTTCCACCCCATTAGTTATATTTTGCCAACTAGAAAAGACCCATTTATCCCGGCTCTCTGCTTTTTGTCAATTAGTCAAACGTTCATCCTAATAAATTATTCTAAATCCATGTGCTCTTAGTTTGTGTATTAAACTACTGTGCAACACCTGATCAAATGTCTTATTACAGTTAATGAGAGGAAATTTAATTGGGGTATATAAGATGATAATATTACGATAGTAATTTGAAGCAGAAGTAGGGCAATTTAACTATTCGAGCCTGCTCCACCATTCAATCAGATCATGGTTGATCTTTCCCTAGTCTCAACTGAATCTCCTTATCTGGGATGTACAGATTACCTCCCTACCTTGAATGTACAGATTCTATTACTTTTCTATCATGGATGTTAAACTGATTGATTGATTTATAATATCTTGCACATTTTGTGACTCTCTTCTTAAATACTAGAATTACATTAGCTCCCCAGTAAGAGTACTTCTGTTATCTCTTTCTTAAATTCTTTTAAAATAGAATTTTTGGGTGAGATAAGAATGAAATCTTATCTAATTCTGCCAAAAAAATGAAGCCAAACTTAGCAGGTAGATCTAGTTTGCCATAAGCCAGCAGATAGCCGTTGAGAGCACCATTGTGCACCATTGTGCATGCGCAGATCTCTGTGATCTGTGAACACAGGGATATGAAAGTCACTACCTGCCCCACCTATAGTCTGAAACCACCCACTCCCTTGCTATCATGGCACTCTGTGACCAATTCCTCCTTCCCCTCAAATGGACCATCCAATTTTCCACTTCCACCTAGATCTGTACCCAGATCTTCCACCCAAATCTTCCACCAAGATTTGTGCTGTATTATTGTATGTTCTATGTTCTATCAGTCACGCTCCCACTATCACAGGGCTTCTTGGCCAAAAATCCCCTTACCCCATGCACAGGCAGGCTGATCGCTGATTACAGTGTTTCTGCAGTGACACATCCTCTCTGATTGCTGTCACAAAGTAGCAGCAGTGTCGTTCCACCCCGACTGATCACTATTGCAGAGTGGCAGGGGTATCTATCCCCCTTCCAATCGCTGTTGTAGAATGTCAATGGTGTCCCTGCCGATTACTATTGCAGAGTGGCAGCAGTCTCATCCCTCTACATCCCCAAATGGTCACTGTTGTAAAGTATCAGTGGCATCATATCTTCCCACAGATCAATGTTGCAGAGTGGGTGTGGCTCCTTCCCCACCAATGATTGCTGTTGTAGAGTGGCACGCTTCCCCTTCCTACCAATTATTGCTGCAAAGTGGCAGCAATTTCTAACCCCTCCACCCTTGCCATCCCCACTATTGCTGCAGCAGAGTGGCAATGTTCTCCCATCTCGATTGGCCCACATCATTTGGCCTTGCTCCCCATCCCCTTAGGCCCTGTCCTCTTGGCACTGCCTGGTGTCCAGTGTGTACTGCCAATGTGTCAGGCCTTAGTGCCAAGGTTCCAGTGCCAGGCTGTCACTACCCAACCTCCAGGAGGGGCCTCAAAGGCCTCTGGTCCTACTAGTGATGCCATTGCATCTGATCCGCACTGAGGGGGAACCATACATGATCCTTGCCAGGGACAGCCTTTGCCAATGAGAGCACAGAGGCAAGTGATGATTGTGTCCTGGGCTCACTTGTGATCTTCAAGTTCTATTCTAAATTTAATTTAAATACTACAATCAGCCTCATGCCCTTTTCAGGTGTGATACTGATCTCATTGGATATCCAAAGCCTGTAAAATTTTGAGAAGCGAGAAATTGGGTGTGAGCCTGATTTTTTGACTCTTGCAATCTGACCGGCTCGTCCTGCACATTGATCAGCGGGGCAGCAAAATAAGATCACGTCCCTTATGTTTAAAATTTGTCTTTGTTCATAATTAACTCAAACTACATGTCTCATCCTCATCCATGAAAATTGCAGAAGTCACCAATGTAATCGTTTTTGAACTTATTGATATCAAGCCTACTTATATTGTATTCTACTTAAGTAGAGCAGAATTAATAAATCTCTCTGTGGCTTGATTTCAAATTCTGACCCCTTCTCCCCTCAACTAAAATTGTAGAATCCTGCAGTGTAAATCCTACACAATCCAAATGGAGGCCATTTGGTCCATCGAGTCTGCACTGACTCTGACAGACTACATCATCGAGACCCAGTACCCCACTGTAATCCTATAACCGAATACACTTATAATAGCTAATCCATCTTGACTTACACATCTTTGGAAACTAAGTGGTAATTTAGCATGGCCAATTCATTCAATCTACACATCTTTCGGCTTCTTTTCTGAATTCTCTGTATTCTTCTTTTCTAAATTTATATCTCTCGCCCACATTAAGATTTTCATTCCTTCTTCAAATTTTCCATCTCTCCAATTACAGTAGTGAATAGTGATTGGTGAGTGAATTGCTCACTGCCGTGCATATTCTTATTGGTTGCTCATACTTTGTTATTTCATTTTTTACCCTCTTGTTTCTTTTCCAATATGTAGAAAAAATTGTTTTTGTTTGTACTGAAGGCAGATAAAAGTCAAAGCTTTCAATCTTTCTACCAGATGGCTGATTTGGAAAATGAAAACTTTCATTCGTGCAAGAAGGAATGTTTTCTAAACGTATAGTGAAGGCGTACTGTTGTGGTGTTGTAGAGAGAGAATTAAACCTACAGCTGTTCCAAATTGTATCGGGGAGGGACTTGTACTCGGGCTCCAAAGATGGAAATATTTCCATTCCTCCAAAAAAGCAGGTAAATGAGCTTCAATGTTAAACAAAGTAATTCCAGTCACAATTTCAGATCTACTTCAACGTATAGGAAATAGACCTGATGGGTGGAATTATCCTGTCCTGCCTGAAGCGGCAATCGAAGCAAATGGGACACGGGACCATGCAAAGGATTATTGACCTTGGACTGGATTTTCCACCATTGGAGCAAATGCAGCTGGAAAATCCTGCCCAATGTTTCTGAGCAAAATGTCTAAAAGTTGGTTATTATTCCATTGTGGGGAATGATAATGAATTGCAGTATTTAAGCCCAATTTGTATATTCAGCAATGAAGTGGCAAAATACATTCTCATATCCATTCAAAGTGACAAGCCTTCACTATATGAATTGTAAGTTCTAATCAATTGCTATCAGGAGCAATTAATAAGATAATTTAATAATTGTATCTAACTTGTCATTTCATTGTTAAGCTAATTATAAATTAGACTTTTCCTTTGACCACACCTTTTTTGCATTAAATTATTACCTTTTTCATTTAATGACAGGCTATGGGCAGGATTTTCAGGCTCTTTCTGCAGTCAGCATTTTCTAACCCTGAACAAGGCAACACCCCTCTGATTGTTCCTAGATTGAGAGGTGGGAAGCCATGCAAAATGCCTTAGACAAGTGCTATGTGATGGCCAGAAAATCTCTATCAATGTAGAAGAAAACAATCAGTAAGGAATAGGTAGAGGTTCTGTTTAGTGGGTGTGGAGTGAATGAGACAGAACAATGAGAACAATCATTACTTTATATTGGAGATTTGGTGGGTAGTTTATTTTCTTTCTTCCTTTTTTCTTATTTTAAACTGCTATTGGCACCACAGATTTTGAAAAATTACTTTAAGTTCAAGTATGCAGATAGTTTTCTGAAGGATTGATTGCTTCATTGCAATCATTGCTACTGGTACTGAATTATAATGGCCAACTTATTATCTTAAGTAAGGGTACATATATTTCAATGGCTCTATATCATTGCAATTATAAATGGTGTCAGGAAGGTTTAGTCAGCTAATTTAGGAATTTGAATGCAGCTCACCATGCAAATCCAATTGAAATTGTCCCGCATATGCAATTCCGATTTCATTCCATGAATCATAGCATTGAATTATTTTTTTCAATAGATTTGCAAAAATTATAATAATCCCAATAATTAGCAATTAAAATATCAAATTTGACCAAAGTATAACTCAACAGTTAAAGAAGCAGGCTGAAATCTCAGTATGAATGAATTTAACACATGGTTTCAAAAGATGAAAAACAGTTTCAGCACAAACACATGATGTAATGCAAAAAAAGATTTGGAAGTGGATATTCAAGAGCAGAGTCAGGGGATTTCCCAATATCACAGTCCTACCTCCAGTAGTGCCTACCAGTTAAATTTTAATTCAGTAAAGATGGAGGTGGAGATGGCAACAGCAGCAGGTCTCAAACAGAGAAGGAGTGGACCAGTGACAAGATAGGCTTGTTAATAGGCAGACCCAGTAAGAAGTCTCACAGCACCAGGTTACAGATAGGTTAAAGTCAGTAACTCTCATGACTTGCCTAGTTTTGCAAAACCTCACTTACGGTACTGTCTGGAGACAATACACATCTCTTTAACCTATGCCTAATGCTCTTTCCACTCACATTGTCTGCATCTTTAAGACTTGAATAGCAGGTTAGTTGTAAAGGCTTGCATTTTAATCAGTAATCTGTAAACTGTGTGTGCTGTTATGTGCTCTGTCTGAGGCCAGAACTCTCCATTCACCTGACGAAGGGGCAAAACCTGAAAGCTTGTGAGTTTACTATCAAATAAATTGGTTGGAGGCGTCTTACTGTATTTACCCCAATCCAACACCAGTATCTCCACATCATGACTACTAAAAGGCAGACCTCCATTCATTTGCAGTCCTCACCTTCCCAGCCCTTACCTCTCCTCACTCCATAATCCTCCCCTCACTCTCCCACCCTTACTGCTGTGAACACTATCCTTCAATCCATACCCTTTCACTCTCTCACCTTCTCACTCAACACATCAGAATTGGCAGTCATTGAAAGTGCACAGTACAGCAGACAGTAAAGAAGGCAAATGGTATGTTGGTCTTCATAGCAAGAGGATTTGAATATAGAGTAAGAATGCTTAGCTGCTATTGTATAAGTTATTGGTGAAGCCACAGCTTCACCTTTGTGTGGAGTTTTGGTGTCCTTATCTGAGGAAGGATGTCCTTGTTATAAGGGAGTACTGAAAAGGTTAACCAGGCTGATTCCTGGGATGACAGGTCTGTATTATGAGGAGAGACTAAGTCGGTTAGGCTTATAATCACTCGAGTTTGGAAGAATAAGAGGGGATTTCATAGGGACTGATAAAATTCTAAAAGGGTTAGTCAGAAAGAATGTTCCCAATGGTGGGGGTGTCCAGAACTAAGGGTCGTAGCTTGAGGATAAGGTATAAATCTTTTACAACTGAGTTGAGGAGAAATTTTTTGACCCAGAGGGTGGTGAATGTGTGAAATTCACTACCACAAGTTGTAGCTGAGGCCAAAATGAGATGAAGCCACATGAGAGGAAAGGGGGGGGGGAAATCAGAATATTGGATTCGATGATCAGTCACCTTCAAAATAGAACATAGAACATTACAGCGCAGAACAGGCCCTTCGGCCCTTGATGTTGCGCCGACCAATTAAGAAAAAGCAATGACCCTCTAACCTAAACCATTCCCTTTTCATCCATAAACCTATCCACTGACCTCTTAAATGCCCCCAAACTTGGTGCATCTACAATTGCAGCAGGCAGGGCATTCCATACCCTTACCACCCTCTGGGTAAAGAACCTACCTCTGACATCCGTCCTATAACCACCACCCCTTAATTTAAAGCTATGTCCCCTCCTGCTAGCTTTCTCCATCCTAGGAAAAAGGCTATCACTGTCCACCCTATCTAAACCTCTAATCATCTTATATGTTTCGATTAGGTCCCCTCTTAGCCGCCTCCTTTCTAACAACAACAACCTCAAATCCCTCAGCCTCTCTTCATAAGACCTGCCCTCCATACCAGGCAACATCCTGGTAAACCTCCTCTGTACCCTCTCCAATGCCTCCACATCTTTCTTATAATGTGGGGACCAGAACTGTACACAATACTCCAAGTGCAGCCACACCAGTGTTTTGTACAGTTGCAACATGACGTTGCGGCTCCGAAATTCAATCCCCTTACCAATAAAAGCCAAGACTCTGTATGCCTTCTTAACAACCTTATCGACTTGATTGCCAACTTTCAGGGATCTATGCACATATACACCAAGATCCCTCTGTTCATCAGCACTATTAAAAGTTCTACCATTAACCCTACACTCTACACATTTGTTATTCCTGCCAAAGTGAATTACCTCACACTTTTCCACATTGAACTCCATTTGCCACCTCTCGGCCCAGCTCTGCAACTTGTCCAAATCTCTCTGCAAACTATAACACCCCCGTCTTCACTATCTACCACTCCTCTGACTTTGGTGTCATCTGCAAATTTACTAATCCATCCTTCAATACCCTCATCCAGATCATTTAAAAAAATTACAAACAGCAGGGGCCCCAAAACAGATCCCTAAAGTACACCACTTGTAACCGGACTTCATGATGAATAAATTCCATCAACCACCACCCTCTGTCTTCTATCAGCTAGCCAATTCCTGATCCAATTAGCTAAATCACCCTCAATCCCATACATCTGCATTTTCTGCAGAAGCCTTCCATGGGGAACCTTATCGAATGCCTTACTAAAGTCCATGTATACCACGTCAACTGCCTTACCCCCATCCACCTCTGGTCACTTTTTCAAAAAACTTAATAAGGTTAGTAAGGCACGACCTATCCTTCACAAAACCATGCTGATTATCCCCAATCAATTCATTTCTCTCTAAATAACTATAAATCCTATCCCTAATAATTCTTTCCAATACTTTGCCCACAACAGAAGTAAGACTCACCAGTCTATAATTCCCAGGAAAGTCTCTATTCCCCTTCTTGAACAATGGGAACACATTCGCTATCCTCCAGTCTTCCGGCACTATACCTGTAACCAATGACGACCTGAAGATCAGAGCCAGAGGCTCTGCAATTGCCTCTCTTGCCTCCCAGAGAATCCTAGGGTAAATCCCATCCGGCCCAGGGAACTTATCTATTTTCAAACCCTCAAGAATATCTAGCAAATGAATGTTGGAGCAGGTTTAAATGACCAAAAGGCCTATTCCTGCTTCTAGTTTCTATGTTTCCATGTTAATTATCCAATATCTCACATAAACAGAATTCAAGCTCTATAATAACTTTTTGAAGTACTTGAAAAACTCAGAAATCTGTCAAAATCAACAAATAATTTCTGAATAGCCAAGGAAAACATTATTCAGAAGCTCATAAATCTGTCAAGCTAAACTAACTCAAATTCCCCTTTATAGCTATGTAGTATACTTCTGCTGAACTGAACATGGGTGACTTGAAAGGATGCCAAGAATTTATAATGATATTTCTCTGAACAACTGAAAAATAACCATTGTTGAACAGATTCTATTTATAGTTTTAAATGCTGCCAAGCATTTATAATGACATTCTACTGAACAACTGTGTCGCAAGCTCTTCCGGCCAGGTTCCACTATAGTCTTTGATGACTGCCAGAAAGTCAATCATGTGCCAAGGTTTTGAAACAGCCAAACAGATCTACAGAGATCCATCAAAGATGCCAAAAGACAGTATCATGCTAAGCATCAGTCCCAGGTTAGCCACATGAATTTCTGCCAAAAATAGCAAGATCAGCAAAACATTACAAGCTATAAGGTGAAGGCATGTATGTCAGACTCCTATTTACTGACTATAGCTCAGCCTTCAGTGCCTTTATTCCTATGAAACTCATCCCCAAACTCCATGGCTCTTTCCTCTTGAACTGGATCCAGAACTGCCTAACTCACAGACTGCAATCATTATGTTTAAGAAATAACATTTCCTCCAAATCATCCTCAAGACAAGTGTCCTTAGCACTGTGTTAGGCCCCTTATACACCTAAGTCTGTGTGGCCAAATTCCTCTCCAACTCCGTTTTTAAGTTGGTTGATGACAGCAGCATAATGGGTCAGATCTCAGGCAATGATACGACAAGAGTACAGGAAAGACATAGAGAATCTGGTGAACTGGTGCAATGAAAATAATTACTCCCTCAATGTCAACAAAATGAAGGAAATAATCATTGAAGCATATTGGACATGTCGCTGTCTACATCAATGGGAATGAAGTAGAAATGGCTGAGAGCTTCACATTTTTAGGTATCCAGATCACCAACAAACTTTTCTGTTCCCTCCATACCAGTGCTATAGTTAAGAAAGCCCACCAACACCTCTACTTTCTCAGAAGATTAAGGGAATTTGGCGTGTCTGCTAGGACTCTCACCAACTTTTACAGGTACACCATAGAAAGTGATCTTATCAAAATTTGGTATGGCTCCTGCTCTGTCCAATACTGTAAGAAACTACAAAGGGTTACGAATGTAGCCCAGTACATCACTCAAACCAACCTCTCATCCTTTGACACTGTCAAAGCAGTGAAAAGCAGCCAGTATAATCAAGGACTTTGTGCATCTCCAGACATTCTCCCTTCCACTTTCTTCTATCGGAGAAAAGAAACGACGTTCTGATGACATGTACTAACCGACTCAAGACAACTTCTTTCCTATTGCCAACAGATTTTTGAATTAATCATCCTTACACTAAGTTGATTTTTGTCTACACCCTATCTATGACTCTAACACTATATCCTGCTCTCTCTTTTCCTTCTCCATGTGCAGTATGTTTTATCTGTATAGCGCACAAGAAACAATATTTTTCATTGTATACCAATGCATGTGACAATAACAAATCAAATCAAATCAAGAAGTGAATAATGTTTGTTTTTAGTCCTTTATATACAAGAAAGTTTGTGTGTTTTATTAAAAGCATGTGAAAACTTGTGGCATATTTATATTGATTAAACCAAGACGTGTGGATTTCTTTTTAAATATCAGTGGTTCTAACTACACTGCAACATAATGTATCTGAAGACATTTCCAGTTTCACAATCCTTTTATAGTTTGCTAGTCGTCGGAAATAATAACCTAGCAAGAACCATTTAATTGCCGCATACCTTTTCCAATCAAAGCACAATGATAGCTTTCTGTAAGGAATATAACTTCCATTATGACAGAAGCCAGCAACACTTTTTTGTATCTCCTTTCATATCGTTCCTGTATCCAAACCATGGTTCACCCATAGTTCATAATACTTCTGTGTTGGTGTGTTCCACGTTAGCTACCAAAACCCATGTTTCTCCTTCAAAATTGCAGAATGTAGAAATGGTCACTTCCAGAATGATTCTGGCCATATCAAGGCAACAGCAAGTGGATTCCCAATCTGCCCTTATTCCCCCACGGATGAAAACCAGTGGTGCTGAGAATGAGGACAGGGATTGCAGATTTAGGTTTTGACATCATTTTTAAAGCCCATCTATTTTTCATATGGATTTAGTAAATTTGCGGATGACACTGAAGTCAGTGGAGTGATAGATAGTGAAGAGGGGTGTTTTAGTTTGCAGAGAGACTTGGACAAGTTGCAGAGCTGGGCCGAGAGGTGGCAAATGGAGTTTAATGTGGAAAAGTGTGAGGTAATGCACTTTGGCAGGAATAATAAATGTGTAGAGTATAGGGCTAATGGTCCTATAGGTCATAGATCCCTGAAAGTAGGCAGTCAAGTCGATAAGGTTGTTAAGAAGGCATATGGAGTCTTAGCTTTTATTGGTAGGGGGATTGAATTTCGGAGCCGCAACGTCATGTTGCAACTGCACAAAACTCTAGTGCGTCCGCATTTGGAGTATTGTGTGCAGTTCTGGCCCCCACATTATAAGAAAGATGTGGAGGCATTGGAGAGGGTACAGAGGAGGTTTACCAGGATGTTGCATGGTATGGAGGGCAGATCTTATGAGGAGAGGCTGAGGGATTTGAGGTTGTTTTCGTTAGAAAGAAGGCGGCTAAGAGGAGACCTTATTGAAACATATAAGATGATTAGAGGTTTAGATAGGGTGGACAGTGATAGCTTTTTCCTAGGATGGAGAAAGCTAGCACGAGGGGACACAGCTTTAAATTAAGGGGTGATAGTTATAGGACAGATATCAGAGATAGGTTCTTTACCCAAAGGGTGGTTCGGGAGTGGAATGCCCTGCCTGCAGCAGTTGTAGATGCGCCAAGTTTGGTGGCGTTTAAGAGGTTAGTTGATAAGTTTATGGAAGAGAAGGGAATGGTTTAGTTTGGAGGGTCATTGCTTTTTTCATAATTGGTTGGCGCAACATCAAAGGCCGAAGGGCCTGTTCTGCGCTGTAATGTTCTACGTTCTATCTAACAAAGATTAGCATGTGCTAGAATGGCGCAACATCCCTTGGCGGAAGCAGATTTGCATTGCTTTTATTTTGACTCCATATCATTGAATTACACAAACTCAAAGATTTGTCTTTTCTCCTATGCTTCACTCCACTTTCCTCTCTTGCTAAAAGTAATTTACGGTTGAAGTGATTGCTTCTCCTTTTGGTATTCTTTTCCTTTCTTCATGTAATGTATTTCATTGACTCAAATGCCCAATCAAAAATAATGAACAGCAGGACACATCAGTGCCAATTCAATCTTCAGAACAAGGAAAACATCAAATCATCAGCTTGGCCCACGACTGTGATGGTAAGTTGCAATGACTGTATTTTGGGAAAATTGAGACATTATTTGTATGAGAAAGAGGAGGCAATGGCCTAGTGATTATAACTAGACTAGTAGTCCTGAAGCTTGCCTAATGTTCTGGGAACCTGGATTCAAATTCCACCAGGGCAAATGGTGGAATTTTTTATTCAATAAAAATGTTTGTAATTAAGAATCTGCTGATGATGATGAAACCATTGTCAATTGTGACAAAAACCCATCTGGTTTACTAACGTCCATTTGGGTAGGAAATCTGCCATCCTTGCCTAGTCTAGCCTAACTGTGACTTCCAGAGCCATAAAAATGTGTTTGACTCTCATGTACCCCATGGATAATAAATGCTGTCTTGACAGTGCTGTTCATGCTCCACAAATGAACTCTCAAAAAATTCATAACACATACCTATTTTTTATTATTCTTTTCCTACCTTCCTTTCTCTTCTAGTTACTTACTTTAACTTTTAAAGTAACTAGTTACTTTACTTTACTTTTGTGCAGGAGGGTTTTTTGACTCAGTATGTAGATAGGCCAACTAGAGGTGAGGCTACATTGGATTTGGTGCTGGGCAATGAGCCAGACCAGGTGTTAGGCTTGGAGGTTGGTGAACATTTTGGTGATAGTGACCACAATTCGGTTACGTTCACCTTAGTGATGGATAGGGATAGGCATGAAGCTGGGGGCAGTAGTTATAGCTGGGGGAAGGGTAATTATGAGGCCATCAGGAGAGAATTAGGGTGCATAGATTGGACTAGGAAACTACAGG
Source organism: Sphyrna mokarran (assembly GCA_024679065.1). Taxonomy (NCBI): domain Eukaryota; kingdom Metazoa; phylum Chordata; class Chondrichthyes; order Carcharhiniformes; family Carcharhinidae; genus Sphyrna; species Sphyrna mokarran. Next base: position 105,527,022 of record JAGIQG010000006.1, read on the forward strand.
GACTGGGAACATCTGGAATGTGGAGCTTATTCAAGGAGCAGCTGCTGCGAGTCCTTGATAAGTATGTCCCTGTCAGGCAAGGAGGAAATGGTTGAGTAAGAGAACCTTGGTGTACGAAAAAAGTTGATTTGCTGGTTAAAAGGAAAAAGGAGGCTTATGTCAGGATGAGGCTTGAAGGCTCAGTTAGTGCAATGGATAGCTATAGATTAGCCAGGAGGGAGCTAAAGAGTGAATTGAGGAGAGCTAAGAGGGGACACGAGAAGACTTTGGCTGATAGGATTAAGGAGAATCCTAAAGCTTTCTTTAGATATGTTAAGAATAGAAGATTGGTTAGGGCAAGATTAGGGCCAGTCATAGACAGCAGTGGGAAGTTGTGCGTGGAGCCTGAGGAGATTGGAGAGGTACTGAATAAATATTTCTCTTCGGTATTCACGCAGGGTGATGTAAATGTAGTTATGGAGAACACTGAGGTACAGGGTAGCAAACTGGAAGGTATCGAAGTAGATAGGGAGGATGTGCTAGATATTCTCGAGGGTTTGAAGTTGGATAAGTCCCCTGGGCCGGACGGGATTTACCCTAGGATTCTCTGGGAGGCAAGAGAGGAGATTGCAGAGCCTCTGGCTCTGATCTTCAGGTCGTCGTTGGTTACGGGTGTGGTTCCGGAGGACTGGAGGATAGCGAATGTGGTCCCGTTGTTCAAGAAGGGGAAGAGAGACCTTCCAGGGAATTATAGGCCAGTGAGTCTTACTTCTGTTGTGGGCAAAGTATTGGAGAGAATTATTAGGGATAGGATTTATAGTTATTTAGAGAGAAATGAATTGATTGGAGATAGTCAGCATGGTTTTGTGAAGGGTAGGTCATGCCTTACTAACCTCATTGAGTTTTTTGAAAAAGTGACTAAGGAGGTGGATGGGGGTAAGGCGGTTGATGTGGTATATATGGACTTTAGTAAGGCGTTTGATAAGGTGGCCCATGGAAGACTTCTGCAGAAAATGCAGATGTATGGGATAGAGGGTGATTTAGCTAATTGGGTTAGGAATTGGCTAGCAGATAGAAGACAGAGGGTGGTGGTTGATGGGAGATATTCATCGTGGAGTTCGGTGACAAGTGGTGTACCTCAGGGGTCTGTTTTGGGGCCCCTGCTGTTTGTAATTTTTATAAATGATCTGGATGAGGGTATTGAAGGATGGATTAGTAAATTTGCAGATGACACTAAAGTCGGTGGAGTGGTAGATAGTGAAGAGGGGTGTTATAGTTTGCAGAGAGACTTGGACAAGTTGCAGAGCTGGGCCGAGAGGTGGCAAATGGAGTTTAATGTGGAAAAGTGTGAGGTAATGCACTATGGCAGAAATAATAAATGTGTAGAGTATAGGGCAAATGGTAGGATTCTTAATAGTCTTGATGAACAGAGGGATCTGGGTGTATGTGCATAGATCCCTGAAAGTAGGCAGTCAAGTCGAGAAAGTTGTTAAGAAGGCATATGGAGTCTTAGCTTTTATTGGTAGGGGGATTGAATTTCGGAGCCGCAACGTCATGTTGCAACTGTACAAAACTCTAGTGCGGCCGCACTTGGAGTATTGTGTGCAGTTCTGGTCCCCACATTATAAGAAAGATGTGGAGGCATTGGAGAGGGTACAGAGGAGGTTTACCAGGATGTTGCCTGGTATGGAGGGCAGGTCTTATGAGGAGAGGCTGAGGGATTTGAGGTTGTTTTCGTTAGAAAGGAGGAGGCTAAGAGGGGACCTGATCGAAACATATAAGATGATTAGAGGTTTAGATAGGGTGGACAGTGATAGCCTTTTTCCTAGGATGGAAAAAGCTAGCACGAGGGGACACAGCTTTAAATTAAGGGGTGATAGTTATAGGACGGATATCAGAGGCAGGTTCTTTACCCAAAGGGTGGTTCGGGAGTGGAATGCCCTGCCTGCAGCAGTTGTAGATGCGCCAAGTTTGGTGGCGTTTAAGAGGTTAGTTGATAAGTATATGGAAGAGAAGGGAATGGTTTAGTTTGGAGGGGCATTGCTTTTTATATTGGTCGGCGCAACATTGAAGGCCCTGTTCTGTGCTGTAATGTTCTATGTTCTATGTTTACTTCTTAGTGTTTCATTTTGCTTATTATCGAAATTTAGTGAAATTGATATGTAAATTAAAAGGCAAAGCAAAATGATTCACTATGTATCCAAGTCCTGTCAACTTAGCTTTCCCCTATTATTAGCTAGCCTCCTTTCCCAAAATAGCTTGACTGCCCACATATATCTCAGCCCCCAATATCTGATCTAATCTTCCCGTGCTGCCTATGATAGTTCTCTGTCCAATTCATTATATGCCTAATAATAACATAGTTGCCAACAGCAAATATTCAACAACTCTGGGGAAAGGAAATGATGAGGATTTGGCAGCTAGTTGTCACCTGCAACACTATGATGACCCAAATGTAACATGGCTTTCAAACTGATAGCGTAACATTAATGTAATGCAATGTGGATTTATTTTTCTCTTTCTGCTAGTTGGGTCTTTTTCTTAAGCCAAGGAGGACACCTATAATGAGAGTGCGAGCAATCAGCCATTTAATTTTCCTCAGTGTGCATTGTAATCAAAGCGAAGACTAACAGCCTTCATCTCTGACACGATAGCTGAAATCAATTTGTTGGCTGCCACTCAGCACAGTTTGAGATAAGAGAAAGAAGAGTTAAGCCGTGCAACTGGTGTAGTTTATAAGAATAGCCTTTTGCTTTTTGGACTGATGTACTGCACTAATAGACTGAGGCAAAAGGTTGCAGTGAAGGAAAGCTTGTATGTTTATGCTTATGTCTTAGTACCATCAGGGGAAATTATTAAATTAAATTGTCGTGTATTTATTCAGCATAAAGCAATAATAAAATGTAATAAAGATTGTTTCCAGAGTCAAAGGTACATAAGAGGAAGAAAGAAAATCTCTCCACTGACTTGAATTACACTCAGTTTTCACATACCTGTTAGTTATGTCATTCACTTCTGTGAAATCAGCAATTGTGTCTCACAATTGCTGGTGAGAACAATACATTTACCTTGAAAGCCACTAACTCACTTCTGACCTGAGGTTTATGCAGGGCACGAAGGAAAGATTTGAACATTGTGCCCGACAGCTTTGATTCTGGATTAATCTTCAGTTAAAATAACATAACCTTTGGAACATTCTAAGGAAAGTGTTGAACAAGTTATGTACTATATGTTATTGCTTAGCATTCAGTCACAAAACTAACTTTCATAATAATCTGATGGTGAGCAATTTGAGATAACAGCCTTGAGGTAGAAGTTGAATGTTTCATCACATTTTCAATTACCTGCAGGCTTTAAGAATTTATATTGCAATTCTGCTTTGGTAACTAATTGATAGTTTACAGAAGTGCTGGTAGGCAATGCTGATAAATCTCACCTTGAAAACTGCAAAGCTTTCATAAGTCCCTTGAAGGCCAGTTAATTGCATTTAGAAAGGAAATGTAAGTGTGCATTTTTTTTAAAGAAGTACAATTTTTGTGGGGAGTTAAAGACTCAAAAATGTGGTTATCAAATCAAAATTATTACAGTTGAGCATGAAGACAAAAGGTACATGAATTGCAATGTAGTGGTTTAACATCAAGTCCTTTCATGATGTAAGTTTTAGGTAAAAGATCATCTAAACAGAATGGTAAAGTTATCTATTTTTCCTAACAAGTATTCTTCTAGTAATGGGTTCAGATATTGCTGTATGCGTAAACTAGCAAAAGTTAATTTCCATTTCAGTATTTTGCTTGTGAAAGACCCTATTCAAAAATTACTTTTATTATTTATCCCTTTATGGAACCTGGGAGTCACAGACTAGACCAATAACTGCCCATCCACAATTGCCCATGAGAAGGTTGTGAGCTGCTTTTGAACTGCTGATGCCCATGCATCTGAAAAATATTATTAGGAAGAGATGAGTAGGATTTTGATCCAGCAACAATGACAATATATTTCCAAGTCAGAAGGATGTATGGTTTGAAGGGTAACTTACTGATGGTGGTGTTCACATGCAACTGTTTGACAGTTGGTGGAGTTTGTAAGTTTGGAACATGCTGTTGAATGAGTCTTGTTGAATGCTGCTTTATCCTTGATAGTGTTGAAATTCTTGAGTGTTTTTGGAGCTGTACTGGCAAATACTAAATGTGACATCGTATTCCTGAATTGTGCCTTGCAGATGGTGGACATTATTGGGGAGTCAGGAAGTGAATTTGCCTCCACAGAATTCCCAGCCTCTGACCTAGAACATAGAACATAAAACATTACAGCGCAGTACAGGCCCTTCGGCCCTCGATGTTGTGCCGGCCAGTGGACCCTCTAACCTAAACTATTCCAATATCATCCATATGCCTATCCACCGAACATTTGAATGCCCCCAAAGTAGGCGAGTCCACAACTGCTGCAGGCAGGGCATTCCACGCCCTCACCACCTGCTTTTGTAGTCATACTATTTATATAGCTGGTCCAATTTAGTTTTTGGTCAATGGAATCCTCCACATTGTTTATAGTGGAGGATTCAGTGATAGTAATGCTTTTGAATGTCAAGAAGAGATAGTTAGAATCTATCTTGCTGAAGATGGTAATCATTGAACATTTTTTTGGAACAAATATTTCTTAGCTGCATCTGGACATGGATTGCTTCAATATCTGAGGAGTCATGAATGGTACTGAACAATGTGCAATCATCAATAATGTTTCTGACTTCATGCAAGAAGGAAATTGAAGAACCAATGGTTAAATCTATAACATTACCTTGAGAACTCCTGTGGCAATCTTCCAGGGCTGAGATCATTGAATTCCAACAACAACAACTATCCTCCTTTGGGTTAGGTATGAGTCCAGCCAGTGGAGAGTTTTTCCCCGGATTCCCATTGACTTCAGTTTTGCTAGGGCTCCTTAATGCTATACTCAGCCAAATGTGGCCTTGATGTCAAGGGCTACCACGTGTAACTCAGTAGTACGGTAACACAGTGTTTAGCACTGCTGCTTCACAGCCCCAGAGTCCTGGGTTTGATTCCCAGCTTGGGTCACTGTCTGTATGGAGTTTCCACATTCTCCTCATGTCCGTGTGGGTTTCCTCCATGTACTCCGGTTTCCTCCCACAGTCAAAAGATGCGCGAATTAGGTTGATTGGCCAAGTAAGAAATTGCCCCGAAGGGTCCCGGGATGTGTGGGTTAGAGGGATTAGTGAGTATAATATGTCGGGATATGGGGATAGGAGCTGGGTGGGATTGTGTTTGATGTAGACTCGACGGGCCGAGGGCTTCTTTTTGCACTGTAGGGTTCTATGATAACTCACTCTTTGAGTTCAGCTCTGTTGTCCATGTTTGGACTAAAGCTTCAATGAAGTCAAAACTAAATGGCACCGGCAGAACACAGGCTTTCAGTGAATACGTTATCACCATGTATGTGCGCTTCATAACATTGTTAAACATACCTTCCATCGCTATACCAGTGATCAAACTTAGACTGATGAGTGGTAATTGGTAAGTCTGAATTTGTCCTGTTTTTGTGGGGAGGACACTTGGGCAATTCTCCACATTGTCAGGTTGACACAAGTGCTGTGGTGGTACTGGAATAGATTGGATAGGAGCATAACTAGTTCTGAGCTCAGATCTTCGATATTGCCCAAATGTTGTTAAGGCCCACTGCCTTTGTAGTACTCTGTATCTTCAGCTGATATCACGTATAGAGAATCAAATTGACTGCAGACAGCAATTTGTCTTGCTGGGGACTTCATGAGGAGGCCAAGATGGATTGTTCACTCTGCAATACTTCAGTCTTGCTTTTTGCACTGATGTATTGGGCTACTCCATCATTGAAGAAAGGGATATTTGTGGTCTCTCCTTCTCCTGTTAGTTATTTTTTCCGCCACCATTCATGAATGAATATGGCAGGGCTGGAAAGCATAAATCTGATTCATTAGTTGTGGGATTGACAATTGGCAAGTGACATTGCTGCCTCATAAAAGCCAAGCAATGATGAGCTCCAACAAGAGAATCTAATCATCACTCCTTGACATTGCATGGCATTACCATCACTTAATTCCAAACTTTCAACATCCTGGGGGGTTACCATTGACCAGAAACAGAAATGAACCAGCCATGTAAATACTGTGGCTACAACAGTGATCAGAAGCTCAGAATCTGGAAGCAAGAAACTCATCTCCTGACTCAGCTAAGCCTGTCTATCATCGACAAGCTGCAGATCATGGATGTTATGGAATACTCTCCACTTACCTGGATGAGTGCAACTCCAGAAATATTCAATTAACTTAACATCAACCAGGATAAAGCAGTCCAATTGATTAGTACCCCATACACTAACATTCACTCTCTTCACCACTAATGCACTGTGGCAATAGCGTATAACAAGATGTACTGCAGGAACTCCTCAAAGCTCCTAGTTCAACACCTTGCAAATCCACGACTGCCACTATTGGGAACAAAATCAGCAGACACCATCATCTGGAGCGTCTCCTCCAAGCCACTCACCATTCTGACTTGGAAATATATCACCATTCCTTCAAGGTTATTTGGTCAAAATCTGGGAACTCCCTCCCTAACAGAATTGTGAATGTATTTACACCATATGGACTGCAGCAATTCACAAAGACAGCTCACCACAACATTCTTAAGGGCAATTCAGGACATGCAATAAATACTGACCTAGCCAACAATGCATCTCCTACAAATGAATTTAAACAAAATACACAATGGAGATTATCCTCAATATGAAGGTGCCTCTTTGTTTCCATAGGAACTTTACAGTTGTCACTCTACTAATACTGTCATGGACAGCTGCATTTACAACAGTTAGATTCATGAGAACGAATTTAAGTTTTCACTGTTTGGTTCCTTGCTGCAGTCTAGTAGTTCGATCCTTTAGGACTTAGCAGCTTCGTCAGTAATGGTGCTTCTAAACCATTCTTCATGATGGATGTTGTAGTCCCCACCCATTCTTTTTCACCCTTGGTGCTTCTTCAAATTGTGTTCTGCTTGAAAGAACATTCTTTCACCAGTTGAGGTAATTAGCAAAAAGTTTACTTGCTCACATGTGACCTGATGCCATAAGAATTCATATGGTCGGGAATCAATGTTCAGGGCAATCTCCTCTGCACTGTATACAGTACCACGTTGTCACCACCCTGGTGGATCTCTGCTGTCAGCGGGACAGATCATATCCTGGAATGGCAATAATGTATAAGGTAATTGTGATAACTCCAAAATTTGTAAAATGTTAGACAGTAGAAAACCTACCTTAGGCAATGGTTGAATTCAGTGTCACACATGTTTATGAAAATAAAAGTCAGAGTAATTAAAAGTTTAGATCTGTGATTACATTTGGCAAAATATGCAATAAAAAGTATCATCAAAATGAAGATTGAAAGGAGGAACACTATTTATTTATGTTGGCTAGGTGAAATGGTAGGTGAAATTCTGTCATAGACAGAATTTTGCCCTTTACTTAGGGACCTTGATGTTGGGTCAATTGGATGTCACAACCCTGTAGTGTCTGGGAAACTATCTCAGGCAGTGCTTTTCCCTGAATTGGCCAATTAGTGGCTGGAAGACAGACTTGATATCCATTAAGGATGTAGGCTTTCTCTCTAAGTTGAATGGCCATGAGAAGGCCTTTCAGCACTGAAGAAGTGAAGATTGCTGTTCAGGTAAGGGAGATAGTGAGAAAGATCACTCCCATTTTCAGGCATACTTTCTCCAACATTTCAACCATTTAAATGTAGAAGTGTCTTCAGCAGATGGGCTGCCATTGTGGAGGAGGAGGATGCAGTGGGGGGTGGGAGGGTGAGAGTGAAATCTACAGACTGAAGTTACAGCAGGAATGGCCTTAAAATCTTTCTGGATTTCTGGCCCAGTGCATTACCAACTGACTAGCACCTCCCTGAACCTAAAAGTCTAAAGTCCTAATGCCTCAGTGGAAGTCTGGGGGAAGCGACTGGAAAATTCCAGCCAGTCTCTGTCAATAGACCTTAATAGATGTTTAGTGATGCTTTTATTAATTACCTGCCACTTAAAAGTGAGTAGCACTGCCACTGTGTACCCCACTATATGATATGATTCTTTTGTTTCCAGTATCATGGCTCAGGATATGATAAATGACTGAATCAAGGATTCCAAAGCCGATAAATTGGTGTTGGTCAGATGTTAAAATTCAAAAATTCTGAAATGGGAACAGGGACAGGACTGGATACTTCAAGTGCCGGGTTTCAGATATTTCAGGAGGGACAGGGAGGGAGGCAAAAGAGGTGGAGAGTGGCACTGTTGATCAGGGATAGTGTCACGGCTGTAGAGAAGGTGGACGTGATGGAGGGATTGTCTATTGAGTCTTGGTGGGTAGAAGTTCGGAACAGGAAAGAGTCAATATCTTTACTGGGAGTTTTTTATAGGCTGCCTGATAGTTACAAGGATGTTGAGAAGCAGGTAGGGAAACAGATCCTGGACAGATGTAACAATTACAAAGTTGTCATGATGGGAGACTTTAATTTTCCAAATATCGATTGGAATATCCCTAAGATAAGGGGTTTGGATGGGGAGAAGTTTGTTAGGTGTGTTTCCTGACATAGTATGTGGATAAGCCTACAAGAGAAGAGGCTGTACTTGATTTGGTATCGGGTAATGAACCTGGACAGGTGTCAAATCTTTCATTGAGAGAGCTTTTTGGGGGTAGTGATCATAACTCTATCTCCTTTACATTAGCATTGGAGAGAGATAGGATCACGCAAGCTACGAAAGTGTTTATCTGGAGTAAGAGGAATTATGAAGCCATCAGGCAGGAGATTAGAGGCATAAATTGGAAAGAGGTTTTCTCAGCAAAATTTACTGAAATAATGAGGCAGATTTTCAAGGAATGTTTGTCTGAAGTTCTGCACAACAACATTCCGCTGAGATGGGGAAGTTTTGGCAGGTTACAGGAACTGTGATGCATAAAAGTTGTAATGAATCTAGCCGAAAGAAAAGAAAAGAGTACAAAAGGTTCAGATAGCTAGGCAATGATAGGAATCTAGAGGATTATATGATTTGTAAGAAGGAACTTAAGAAATAAATTAGGAGAGCCAGAAGGGATCATGAGAAAGCCTTGGCAGGTAAGATTAAGGAAAACCCTAAAACATTCTACAAGTATGTGAAGAGTAAAAGGATGAGATGTGAAGGAATAGGACTCATAAAATGTGACGGTGGGAAAGTTTGTATAGAACCAGTAGAAATAGCAAAATACTCAATGAATACTTTGGTATTCACAGTGGAAGAGGATCTTGGTGGCTGTAATGTAGGCTTGTGGTGGACTGAAAAGCTTGAGTATGTGGACATTAAGAAAGAGGATGTGTTGGAACTTTTGAATAGCATCAAGATAGATAAGCCACCAGGATCAGATGGGATGTACCCCAGGTTACTGTGGAAAGCAAGGGAAGAGATTGCAGAGTTTCTGGTGATGATCTTTGCATCATTGATGGAGACGGGAGAGGTTCCGCAGGATTAGAGGATTGTGGATGTGGTTTCTATATTCAAGAAAGGGAATAGAGATAGCCCAGGAAATTATAGACCAGTGAGTCTAACCTCAGTGGTTGGGTATGTTGATGGAGAAGATCCTGAGGGACAGGATTTATGAACGTTTACAGAAGTATAGTATGATCAAAAGTAATCAGTATGGCTTTGTCAAAGGCAGATTGTGCCTTATGAGCCTGGTTGAGTTTTTTGAAGATGTGACTAAGCACATTGACAAAGCAAGAGCAGTAGATGTGGTTTATATGGATTTCAGCAAGGTGTTCAATAAGATCCCACATGCAAGGCTTATTGAGAAACTGAGAGGGCATGGGATCCAAGGGGACGTTTCTTTGTGGACCTAGAACAGACTTGCCCACAGAAGGCAGAGCGTGGTTGTAGGGTGGGTCTTTTTTTGCATGGAGGTTGGTCACCAGTAGAGTGCCTCAGGGATCTGTTCTGGGACCCTTGTTGTTTGTGATTTTTATAAATGACCTGGATGAGGAAGTAGAGGGATGGGTTGGTAAGTTTGCCAATGACACGAAGGTTGGAGGTGTTGTGGATAGAGTGGAGGGATGTCAGAAGTTGCAGATGGGATACAAAATTGGACAGAGAAGTGACAGATATACTTCAACCCAGGTAAGTGTGCGGTGGTTCATTTTGGGAGGTCAAATAGGATGAAGGAGTATCATATTAAGGGTATGACTCTTAGCAGTGTGGAAGATCAGAAGGATCTTTGGGTCTGGGTTCATAGGACTTTCAAATTGGCTTCGCAGGTAGAGGATGTGGTTAAGAAGGCATATGGTGTACTGGCCTTCAGAAAGCGAGGAATTGAGTTTAGGAGTCAGGAGATAATTCTGTAGCATTATCTCCCGACCCTGGTCAGACCCCATTTGAAGTATTGTGCTCAGTTCTGGTCACCTCATTACAGGAAGGTTGTGGAAGCCATTGAGAGGGTGCAAAGGAGGTTTACAAGAATGTTGCCTGGATTGGGTGGCATGCACTAAGAGGATAGGCTGAGAGAGCTTGGTCTTTTCTCCTTGGAGAGAAGATGGATGAAGGGTGACCTGGTAGAGATATATAGGATGTTGAGAGGTATTGATCGGATGGATTCTCAGAGGTTTTTTCCCAGGGCTGAAATGGCTGCTACAAGAGCACACAGGTTTAGGCTGCTGGGGAATAAGTACAGAGGAGATTTCAGGGGTAAGTTTTTCACTCAGAGGGTGGTGGGTGCGTGGAATCAGCTGCTGACAGAGGTGGTGGAGGCAGATTCGATAAGGTCTTTTAAGAGACTTCTGGATGAGTACATGGGACTTAATAGAATTGAGGGTGAGAGGTAAACCTAGTAAGTAGAAATATGTTCAGTACAACTTGTGGGTTGAAGGGCCTGTTTGTGCTGTAGTTTTTCTATGTTCTAAATGGAAACAAATTAACTTCCAGTGTTAATACAGACAGGATTAGCGGGAGGCAGTCTGTTGACTTGCCAGAAGTGGATTTGTCTCTTAAATTTTATAATGAGGCTTCTTGCCTTTATTTTAACATTTCCTTTAAATCTTGCCTCTTGCACTTTAAACCTATGCCCCCTAGTAATTGACTTTTCCACTCTGGAAGAAACCTTCTTGCTATCCACTCTATCCATTCCTCTCATAATCTTATATCAGGTCATCCCTCAACCTCTGCTGTTCCAGTTGTTCCAGGGTCAAACCTCTCCAACCTCTCCTCATAGCTAATACCCTCCATGCCAGGCAACATCCTGGTAAATCTTTTCTGTACCGTCTCCAAAGTCCACATCTTTCTGGTAGTATGCAAACAGAATTGAACACTATATTCCAAGTGCGGCCTGACTAAGCTCTAAAAAGCTGCAACATGACTTATCAAACCAGTTACATTTTCCTCCAGATCATTTATATATTACAAACAGCAAGGTCCCAGTACTGATCCCTGAAGAATGCTCCTTGTTACAGACCTCCATATAGAAACACCGCCTTTGCCTGCTATTCTCTACTTTCTATGACAGAGCCAGTTCTGTACCCACCTTGCCAGCTTACCTCTGATCCCCTGCGACTTCACTTTCTGCACCAGTCTGCCATGAGGGACCTTGTCAAAGGGCTTACTTGTCCACGTAGACAACATCCACTGCCCTACCCTCATTAATCATCTTTGTTATTTCCCCGAAAATCTTGATTAAGTTCATGAGACATGACTTCCCCTTTACAGAGCCATGTTACCTCTTGCTAATACAACCATGTATTTCCAAATGGGAGTCAATTCTGTCTTGAAGAATCCTCTCCAATAATTTCCTACTCACTGGCCTATAATTATCTGGATTATTCTTGCGATCTTTCTTAAACAAAGGAACAACATTGGCTATTGTCCAATCCTCTGGCATCTCTCCTATATGTCATGAGCTTATGAGTTTACTATCAAATAAATCAGTTGAATTTGAAACTGGTGTTGTCAGACCTCTTACTGTATCTCTCCTGTAGCCAGTAAGGATACAAAGGTTTCTTAAAGTCCCAGCAATTTGCTCCTTTGCCCCTCTCAGTATTCTGGCATGTATTCCATTGGGACCTGGGGATTTTTCTACTTCAATATTTCTCAAGAACTCTAATACCTCCTCCTTTTTGATCTCAACATGACTCAAATGATTTACATATACTCTTTCCCAAATTCACCATCCACCAAGTCCTTCTCTTTGGTAAATACTGTCGCAAAGTACTCATTTAATACCTCACTCATTTCCTCTGGCTCCATGTATAGATTCCCTCCGCTGTCCTTGAGTGGGTCAACCCTCTCTCTGGCCACCCTATTGCTCTTTATGTGTGTATAAAAAGCCTTTGGATTTCCTTAATCCTGCTGGCCAATGACTTTTTATAACCCTTTTCAGCCCTCGTTACTCCTTGTTTAGGTTTCTTTCTACTTTCCTTGTATTCCAGTCTTGCTTCATGTGTTCCCAGCCTTCTAGCCTTGACAAATGCTTCCTTTTTCTCTTTCACAATATTCCTCGTCATCCAAGATTTCCAAAACTTGCCATACTTATCCTTCATCCTTTCAGGAATGTGCCAATACTGAATCCCTATCAACTTACACATGAAAGCCTCCCACATGCGAGGTGTTGACTGAGTTTCCTTGACTTTGAACTCCCGAAGCAGATGTCACAACAATAAACCTGACTTTCATTTACGAACTGCAGACATTCAGGAAATTTGTTATTTTTCTTTCCCAACTTCCATGTTCAAATCTAGCTCAAAGTTTCTAAATCCAGTTTACATTTGAATATAAAAGTCTCTGGAAGAAAGAAGACCAACGTGCATCTGGGTCTTCTTTTGCATTCTCACAGTTGCATGATACAGCAATTCACAACAATTGATTTCTGTTAGGTGGCTTAAAATAGAGCAAGATTTAACAGAAGGAAAATCCCTATGGTGGACAGTATTTGGAACTATTGGTCCAAAGTCATCTTTTCAAGCATGTTACACTTCAACATGCAACAAATTATTCATACAATTATTTTCTGTTACAAATCTATCAAATTGACATTTGGATTAATCATTCTTACCCTCTTCCAATACCTGTCTAAAGAGCCTATTCAAATCAATGACTCATGGAATTAGTACTTTCACAGATTAGGTTTGAATTTATACTCCTTCGAGTGCTGGTTATATTCACTTGTCCTATTGTTCATTGTACAAGATACAATGTTTTTCATGCTCCATGTTATCTAAAAGAGAAGCGCATTAATCATCATCTGTCAATCTTCTCTCTTATAGTGAGAACCTACTTTTGATGACATACCTTGGCATATGTAGCAGGCAGATCTAGTGGTCTGAATTGTATGGGGATGGGTGTATGTTGGGTGCCATCCCTCTATTAGAAAAGGCAGTCGCAAATCAAGCTAGTTTTTTAAAAAAAAGATTGTCCCACAGTGATAGCTTTAATAAACTGACAGCAGGATCTCAGCAATTCAGTGGAAGGAATTCCCACTGCAAGAATTACCACAGGCAATCAGAATAGCCAGTCACTCAAAAACTTAAGTTATGAGCACTGATGGGACTGCTAACAGTCCCAAAGAAAAAATTGATGGTGTTTGTACAGATAGGTCTTGGGCTTTTTGAATAGCAGTACCCTAAGGAGGAGTGGAGCAGGAGGAGTATGAGATTAGGTGCGTGGGTTTTGGAGACTAGATTTGGAGGTACAAAGGGAATGTATGATCCCCACAGTTGGCATAGGGCAACAAGCAAAAGATCTCCTTTCACTGACTTTAGTGAATAAAATGACCTTCCAACTCTTGCCCTCTTTCCATTACACAATGTATGATGGCAATGGAGACAAAATGAAATCCTTAAGTGGTCATTAACTAGCCTCTTAAGGGCCTCAGTAGCTCAAAGTTTGGCGAGCTAGTGAACACCTCACCCCCTACCTCCACCCCTCCCAATATTATGGGGACTGGCTCGGAGTGGGAGGCCAAGTAAGGGCTACCAACGCAGCCCATCATATTTTATGTGAACCCTCATCAAAAGATTGCTCGGTATGGAAGCTGTAAAATCAACTCACTACATGCATGGAGGTATTTGTCTCATTCTCAATGATTTCTACAATTCTGAGAGTTGCTGTTGTGCATTAGAGATGAAATGAAGAACATAATTCATATGTGTATATGCATGAACAATCATGCATGAAATTTTCGATGAAATGCTTTATTATTTGCAAGCTAGTCTGTAATTGTGAAGCAATATACTTTAATGTGCCTCATGCTGTTACATAAATATAGCCTGTTTAGAAATAACATGGCACTGCAAAGGGCTGTGGGGAAAATTCAGTCAGGAGCAGCTCCTACTCAGTGGGAACTTGCATCTGAGTCAGAGTCATTGATTACATTTCGTTGAATTTAGGACAACCTAAACTGAGCTTAAGGCTGAAAAACTGCTGTGTTATCTTTATTTTAAGATGTAGAATTGACTGGTCTCACCTGCCTGCTTCGATTGAGGGAACAAGTTTCAGAGCACTGACCATCACTAAATACCACCAAAGCGGAGACCTAATTATTGTCTCAATTCTATTTGTTGGATCTTGCTGAGTTACAAACTTGCCAGTGAAACAACAGTGGTTGCATTTTTAAAATAATTAATCTGCCATAAGTCTTGAGCTTGTGAAAGGTGGTTTACAAATGTAAGTCTGTTCTTTATTTCTAATGAAGTTTTTGGTCTTTATTGGGCCTAAAGGAAGCAACAAAAGATTTTAGGAATTTCAACCTGACTAATATTTTGGGCTGTTAGTATTTTTAGTCAATTTAACTTTGTATCACAAATCCTCAATTTATACAAGTCTCCCTGAGCTGACCTACAAAGTACAGTTAAATACTGGAAGCAATCAGTAAATGAAAGTAACATTTAATAAGCAACAAAAGACTATGACAATAGCTTGATTAACTCTGAAAGGTACCAGATCCTCTGAGTGAGATCAGCACTGTCGAAGTCTTTGGATGGCACTTTCCGGGCATGCTTGACCCAAAACTGGAACATTCTGTCCGAGGTCAACGGACCTTTACATGGTCCATCTCAGGAAAATTCCCACCTTTCTCTTCACCCTGGTTTGAGCTGTGTCTTCAGGAGAGTTACCAGCACATGATTGATGATGACTCTGTGCATGACATCTTGAAACTTTTGTATTTGGGGCATTGGTTCCTAATTCTGAAAGTCCTATTTGGACCTTGTATTAACCTTAAAATTGAGGTCATTTATTTATCCCACTTTTTAAAAAATTAATTTGTGGAACATGGGCATTGTTGACTAGCCAGCATTTATTGCCCATTTTAGTTGTCCTTGAGAAAGTGGTAGAACATAGAACATAGAACATTACAGCGCAGAACAGGCCCTTCGGCCTTTGATGTTGCACCGACCAATTAGGGAAAAGCAATGACCCTCCAACTTGACAACAGAGGTGGTGAACTTGACAACAGAGTGTCTCACTAGGGTCATTTCAAAAGGCACTTGAGAGTCAACTACATTGCTGTGGCTCTGGAATCACATGTAGGCCAGACCAGGTAAGGATGGCAGATTTCCTTCCTTAAAGAGCATTAGTGAACCAGATGTTTTTTTTTCCAACAATCAACAACGGTTTCATGATCATCAGTAGATTCTTAATTCCAGATATTATTTATTGAATTCAAACTCCACCATCTGCAGTGGTGGGGTTTGAACCTCAGTCCCCAGAACATTAGCTGATTCTGGATTAATAGCTTAGCGATAATATCACTAAGTCATCATCATCTCCATGGCAGGAGTCACATCACAAATAAGTGATAAACAGATGTCCATTGTTTGATCTCAATGTTATCTCTTCTCATAAAACAAGTTGCTACTTTATCACAAAATGTGGCTATTTGGTCTTCTCAAGATGATTCACATGCACAAAGACTAGTCGACATATTCTGGAGCTATTAGTATCAGGGTTAAATGGTGTCACTTGTGGTGAAACAGGAAATGAGAGCAAGCAAGTTATTTTAAGTGGCTTACTCTATTGATTAAATTTAAATGAGCAAAGTGTGAGAAAACTATCCTAATTAAAAGGTTATGTGCGTTGGCAATAGCTTTATCAGTCAGCAGAAGGATTTGTGCTGAGATTTCTTAGGCCTTGAGTGTGACTTTAAGACAAAGGAATACTTCCTGTGAACACTCCAGGCAGTCAGGCAAACTCTTATCAGTAAATTTGTTTTCTCAGTACTGACAGCTTTGAGTCTCACAGTTTCAATTACGAAAAGTCTGATCAGTTTAACCATTTAATTACCATTGTCTCTGCAGGTAAGAGCTTAGAACTCAGTAAGAATTTAGCAACACCAATTATTAATCCAACCGATTTATTTGATAGTAAAAAAGCGAGCTTAAGCCAGTCTATTAAGCAGTATGAGAATCTAAATGTTGGTCTTAATTAATACAAAATCCTAAAATTATGACTTTATATTAATAATCTGCTCCCCTGGTGCAGAGCTTTAAACAGCTTTAAATCAGGATGACAAATTACAAATATTTATTCATGTTGTATGTATTTCTGTGCCAGGAGCACAAAGATGTAAATTTATACAAATGTACGGTGGGCTTTAAAGCAGCAGAAACTTTTTAACTACAGTTATTTCTTAATTTTAGAGAAGTTACCAAGGGCAAAATTTTGGATGTATCACAGCTCGATGTGGCTCCTGCTCTGAGTAAGAGGGCAATAAGTTACAAACATTGTGAATGAAGCCCAGGCCATCATTCAAACCAGTCTCCCATACGTTGACTGTCTACATTTCCCTCTGCCTTGGAAAAGTAGGAAACAATACTTTTCACTGCATACTAATACATGTGAGAATTATAAATCAAATCAAATTTAATCCATGGCATGCTATCCCCAATAGGGGGAATTATGTGGCAGCAGCAGAATGGGCAGATGTTTCCATTGGAAGATCCTGCCGTTAGGTGACAGTTCAGCATGTCCAGGTGGTCTATAAAAGAGCTATCTGGACAAGCAGGGTGGCTTTGCATCATGACCGCAACTTCCTTGCTTGCTTTCTTTTCATGATTCTGTGCACCCCGTCAGCCCCCTCATGCTTCACCACTCCATCTTTACTAATCTTTGTAGTCCTGGGGCCACCCTCATCATATCAAAATCCCTTGCCCATCACTTAGGTCCCACAGAGAACTATTGATTGATGAGTCGAGCACCATATCCTGTTCTTATGGAGACATCTTTCAGCGCCTGGAGGTGTCTATTGCAATCATCCTTATCTGAGCAGATCCTGTGTATACAGAGGGCTTGTCTGTAAGAGATGGATTCTTTAACATGTTTAGGGTGGAAGCTGGAGAAGTGGAGCATGGTGAGATTATCCATGGGCTTATGGTACAGTGAGGTGCTAGATGATCGTCCTTAATGGAGATGCGTGTGTCCAAGAATGCAAGCGATTCCAGAGAGTAGTCCATGGTGAATCTGTGGGATGGAACTTGTTGATGTTGTCATATTTTCTGTTGCTGTTGGCGAACACTTTAGCGGTCATGGGCGTTGGGCCTCTGATCTTCAGGTAAGCATTCTCCAAAGCGGCCTTCATGACACATGGCAGGCAGAGTCGCTGAGCAGAGATTGATAGCTACGTTCCGTGCACATGAGGATCGTCTCAACAGGGATCTTGGGTATAGTCAGACTATTTGTTATCCCCATGACTTGTCTGAGCTTGCAATATCTCACTTATCGTCCTACGTGGAGACAGTACACATCTCTTTAACCTATTCTTAATGTTATCTCCATTCACATTATCTGCATCTTTAAGATTTGATTAGCTGCAAAAACACGCATTCTAATCAGTATTCTCTCAACAGAGTTTGTGGCTTTATATGGCCTGTTTATGATCAGAACTCCCTACTCACCTGACAAAGAGCAGGACTCCAAAAGCTAGTGGTGTTTGTTACCAAATAAACTTTAACCTGATGCTGTGAAACTCCTTACCAAGTCCGCCTGGACAGAGATCACAGGGAAAGTGAGCAATTGTGGTGTCTATCAAAGATCCTGGAGTCCAGCACAGGAAAAGGGTCAATTACCTCATTTGATTCACCTAGTTAAATGTCAAGATGGCATGAGATTGTCTTTCATGTAGGCGTCCAATATCCGAGTGAGCACTTAAGATAGACAAGTGAATGCGTGTTGAACCTGAGGACCGCTTAAGGCTGAAGAGTATGTCAGTTTGGCTTTGGTGATTAAGTGGTTATAAACTAATGTTTGACTTGTGATGGGGATGTGTGAAGACAAGAGGATCTTTTTACCTTTCTCCAATCACTAAAACTCCATTTTCTTCACGTGACAAGCAAACTATAACTCGAGTGCGAGGACAAGAGTGCTTGATCTGAAGGTCCTGCTGAGGAAAACCATCTCCAGATTGTTGGGCAGTCAGGAGCATGAGCTGTTGCTATGGTGACCTGGAGTGACCAAAGCAGCAGTGTGAGGATGCATCCAGTTTGGTGCTGCCATAATGAGAGTTGAGGACCATGTGAGGAATTGTGCTGTGCTCATAGACTAAGAACCTTAATGTGTTTTTTTCAAATTTTCCTTTTCTCATCCCAGCAATCAAGAACTTTGACCTTAGCCACTGGAGTCTAAAGACTCCACCTTGGAGAATAATGATACCAGTGACTAAGAGGATGCACCATCACCTGCCAAGTGTGTGGCTTCCTCCTAGGAGAGATTGACAATTGCCAGATCCACACATTCACTCTCGACTGCACTTAGTTGGTTTAGCCTCCATATAGCTGTAGCTGGACGGGTGAGAAAGAGAGAGATGGAGCACCTGCACATCCAACCATCTCTGCAAATGGGATGGGGTGACGCAATAGAAAATGTACTCATGTGGAGGAGGAGCTTGTCCAAGGGACTTCTTGTCAGTGACCTCTCCTTATCCTCTCTACCATTGTCCCGATAGCCTCTAGAAGGGTGTTGCCTCTGAACTTGTGCATGACAACCCCAGTAGGTTAGAGCCCTCAAAGCTCCAGAGCTACATAGGATGCCAACAGAGCATAGAACATAGAACATAGAACATAGAACAATACAGCACAGAACAGGCCCTTCGGCCTTCGATGTTGTGCCGACCAAAATAAAAAGCAATGCCCCTCCTAACTAAACCATTCCCTTCTCATCCATATACTTATCAACTAACCTCTTAAACGCCACCAAACTTGGCGCATCTACAACAGCTGCAGGCAGGGCATTCCACTCCCTAATCACTCTTTGAGTAAAGAACCTACCTCTGATATCCGTCCTATAACTCATACCCCTTAATTTAAAGCTGTGTCCCCTCGTGCTAGCTTTCTCCATCCTAGGAAAAAGGCTATCACTGTCCACCCTATCCAAACCTCTAATCATCTTATATGCTTCAATAAGATCCCCCCTTAGCCGCCTCCTTTCTAACGAAAACAACCTCAAATCCTTCAACCTCTCTTCATAGGACCTGCCCTCCATACCAGGCAACATCCTAGTAAACCTCCTCTGTACCCTCTCCAATGCCTCCACATCTTTCTTATAATGTGGCGACCAGAACTGCACACAATACTCCAAGTGCGGCCGCACTAGAGTTTTGTACAGCTGCAACATGATGCTGCGGCTCCTAAATTCAATCCCCCTACCAATAAAAGCTAAGACTCCATAAGCCTTCTTAACAACTTTATCCACTTGACTGCCACTTGAGATGCCTGAGCATCTCACTCAGCAGCCTATCTCCTCCTTAGGTGTTGATGTTGGAGTTCATACCGATAGTGGTTGGAAAAGAAAATATAAGAACTTTTGAGAGCACAGAGTTGCTATGAAGTCCACTTTGGCCCATTTAAATATTGCATGATATGGTGTTTCCACCTTATTTTTGTATGCATCATTACCCTTTTTAGATCTTGATTAGCCAGAGATTGAGACTCATTGATAGTTGCAGCTGGGAATGACAGGCATGTCCTTTATTGTGTGGAAGAGTACTATGTTATGTGTTTGTGATCAGTCTTTATTTAACATTCATGTGTACAACAATGTAGATGTTTACCAGTCTCTAGAGAAACATGTGGCCTCTGCAGGCACCCCATTATAAAAAATGTCAAGGGGATTGTTTGAGATAAAGGGACAGTCGAACTTCCATATTGCAAAGTCAAGAGTTAGTAACAATGCAACAGCTTCTGAATCTTGTATTGATAGATTGCATGCATATGTTTATTCTGGTGTATCAGTTCTGCTGAGTAATAGTCTTCAGTAGCAAGTGTGAGAGAGAAAGATTTATTTGGGGCTGCACAGTAGTACAGTGGTTAGCATTGCTGCTTCATAGCGGCAGGAACCTGGGTTTGATTCCCGGCTTAGGTCACTGTCTGTGTGGAGTTTGCACATTCTCCTCGTGTCTGTGTGGGTTTCCTTTGGGTGCTCCAGTTTCCTCCCACAGTCCAAAGATATGCGGGTTAGGTTGATTGACCATGCTAACATTGCCCCTTAGTGTCCTAAGATGCTTAGATTAGAGGGATTAGCAGGTAAAATATGTAGGGATATGTAGGGCCTGGGTGGGATTGTGGTCGACGTGGACTCGATGGGCCAAAGGGCCTCTTTCTGCTCTGTAGGTTCAGGGATAGAGGATATCATTTCCAAGGTAGTGCCTGGGAAGGAGCCTAGAAGGGTTTGGTGGAAATTGTAAGAAGGCAAGCATGCCCTGGTGATGAAACAATGATCGTGGCAGTCCATTACTCTTTCTCAGGCTTCATTTACATGACTGTGTCCCTGGTATCCTTTGAATGTCTCACATCATCCTTACATCCATTAATGACTCATGCACATTCATATTCTTTTCCTGAGTGTATCCTCTCCTCCTGCTTCCATAGTTTTTGGCAAATTCAGTTTATGAGATCCAGAAATATTCCACCAAATAAACCGGATGTAAAGTCAGTCAGTGACATGACAACGTGTGGGCCCCAGAACTTCATCTTACAGCTGCTGATTTTTCTGCTCCTCCTAATTTTCCACATCCAAAACTATACCCACTACACAATGGACTCCTCCTAATTGATTCTGCCCTCCTTGCAGATGGAAGTGAGATTTTTGGACATGGCTAGCATCAGTTAATGAATGCCCCTTAAATTGCAGCCCACGACTATCTATACGCCCCATCCTCATCTTGCACCATGTCCATATCACTCAACATCATGGTGTGCCTTCCCTTTATAATCTTGAACCTGAACTCATCATTGAGATGAAACTTTTGTCTCTCCCCTTGAGTCTATCCCATTCCCATCAAATTTCCTTCTTTGATCCCAGATCCTCACTGCGTTATTCTTAGAATCTCTTTTGAAGATGTTTCAATATCTCAGCCTCATAACATCATAGAATTCCTACAGTGCAGAGGATAGTCATTCGGATCATCGAGCCTGCACCAACAGCAATTCCATCCAGGTACCACCCCATAACCCTGGGTAGTTGCCTTGCAATCCCCCTAACACTAAAGTGCAAATTTAGCATGGCCAATCCACGTAATCTGCATATTTTTGGATTGTGGAAAGAAACCAGAGCAGTCATGGGGAAAACATGCAAACTCCAGACAGATAGTGACCCAAAGCCAGAATCTGGATCCCTGGCACTGTAAGGCAGCAGTGCTAACCACTGTGCCACACTGTCACCTCTGACTGGACTTGCCTCCCAGTGAGACCTCTTTCTATTTCTTGACAAGTGCTTTGAAAAAAGGTCATCTGGACTCGAAATGTCAGCTCTTTTTTCTCCTTACAGATGGTGATAGATCTGCTGAGATTTTTGCATTTTTTCTTTTGGAATCGCAAGTATAATCCTGCCACAGAACAGTGAGAGGCACAACACACTGCTGGCATGCCACTGACTTAATTTTCCAAACTGAAATCACTGATGTAGTTTTGAAATTTTGTTGCTATGTAAGAAGCATATGCCAACTACTATTTCTCCCACTTTCAGAATCACCTTTAAATTCCATCCCAAGTGTTTGGACAGCAACAGAGATTGCCCTAGTTTTGATATGAGTCAGGTTTCCACTCAAACTCATTTTGTTTATATCGCCAAACATAAAATTAACCTCAAACTAGCTTATTATCATGGAGTTTCAAGAGAAAATAGATCTCATTAAAATGAATTCTTGTTATATTTAATAAGGGTAACCTGGTGCAGCTCCAACACTACAGATTAAACTGGAATTAAAGCAGTGTCTAGTTCCCCCATTGGTGAGCAATCTGAATTTAAATTATGAAAATTGCATTTAAGACTGATTAAATAAAACAATTTATTTATTGTATCCATGTACAGTAGTCCATTTCTCGGTAAATTAGAGATTAATAGTTTTTAAACCAAGTCTATTAGCATTCCCAAACCAAAATGACTCCACTTTATAAATGTTCCCGAAGACTTGAAGCAGGAGGAGACCTTTCAGCCCTTTAAGCCTGCTTTGCCATTTGTTTTGATAACGGCTGATCATCAAAATCAATATCCTGAACCTGCCTTCCTCCAATATCCCTTGATCCCTTTAGCTTCAACAGCTATATCTATTTTTTTCTCTTGAAGTCACACAACGTTTTAGCTTCAACTACATTTTGCGGTAGTGAATTCCACAGATTCACCACCCTGTGGGTGAAGAGATTTCTCCTCACCTCAGTCTTTAAAGGCTTACGCCTTATCTTCAAACAATGGCCTCTATTTCTGGACTCCCCCACCATCGGGAGCATTCTTTCTGAATCTACCCTGTCTAATTGAACAGGCTGCATTAGTGAAAACCTGCAATGGTAATTCATGTAATTGGGTGATACCAGTTTCTTGTCCATGGCTTGTTAAACTGGGGCACAAAGATCTCTGCCAGTAATTTACACTTAAAATTCCACAATCACTGTTTTGGCTGATTTCACACAAACACTGCAGAAATAAAAGCAAACAGTAACTCCTGCTCAGTCTGTTCCAAGCACTTTTTTTTTGCTTTGTTTTTGCAAAAGAAGTATTTATCTTTTCTTTAAAATGTTTTTTTCCTTCCAGACACTATTGTTGCAGAACCTAAAATGGCCGAATTGATTTTCCATTCTAATTGAAGTGTTTGCAAGACTTCACCAGAACAAAGAACTGGAGGAATGGGAGCTTAGGGAGCAACAAGACGTATAATTGAAAAAGCACGATTTTGCAAGACCTTTCTTTCTAAGTACTCCGCATATGCATCAAATCAGAAAGCAGCTTGAATTCACAATATTTAAACGGCTGTATTCTTTGCTTGAAACATCAGCTTTGATTCAAAAGTGTACAGAAATCTTTCCTTGCTGTGCCAGCCAGAAAAAAATTCTGCAAATTGCCTTTTTGCTGTCACAGGCAAATAAATCATTTGTCCAGCTGGAGCTCTTATAATGAACATTCCTATCCATGTTGTTATGAAAAAGACAGAACAAGACAGACTTTATACCATGCAGCTGTATTAGGTCTTTCACTCTGCTCAGGGATTCTGCAACTCCAACCACTTTTTCATATCCCAATCTGCCACTTCTATCCTTTTTGCTTGCATGTGGCATCTGTCGACATTAACTTTCAGTCCAAAATACCACAGAGTCGACTTTACCACACTCTGCTGGTGCATTAGAGACATTGCAGACTATAATTAGACAAACTGCATGCATTTGTATATGGTCGGTAACTTCCAAGCTCCAGGGAATCTAACTTACTATGTATGCCCCAATAGATTAAAGTGCATAAGGAATCACGAGGTAGACTTGATAATTTGAACACAGGGAGCTATCTATTGAAGGTGTGTGTTCATTCACAATCAGGTCGAACACTGCCCAACAGAGTCCACTGCTGGGAGGAGCTAATTACCCACAGGTCACCTGACCTGCACTCTTAAAGGGGCAGTCTGCATCCCAAACTTCAACTATGTGCTCTTAGGCTAATTGGCAAAACAAATTCTCCCTAAATTGTCTCAAATTTGGTTTTTTAATCCATAGATCTATAAACATGGACAGGGATCGCAGGTAGAGGTGGGAACATCGGGGTGGCAACACGGGCTCGTTGGGCCGAAGGGCCTGTTTCCCGTGCTGTTTTGTTCTTTGTTCTTTGTTCTTAATAATGTATACACATATATTATATAATACAACGGGATACTTCAAAAATGTGATGGGGACACCCAGAAGTTCCCAGGCAGGTTTGCAATTGCTCATTAAGTTCAAACTCTTGAATTCAGTTCTGAATGTAATCAGTATAATTTAATTGATTTGTTATATATCCTTCTTTTATTTGATATTTGTAACTTAATCATAACTAGTTGTTATTGTACATGTATTTTGCCTGAATAAGTTTGTGTTTTTATTTTTTAGCCTGAGCAGAATAAGTTCCTGCATTGTAAGTGCACTTTGTGAGATGGTACCAGTATTATTCATCTATTTAATGATCATAACCATATCCATCCTTGTTTAAAGCCTGCTGAACATGTTCAAAAAGAGTAGAACTGTTGCCAAAAAGATGATGGGTATGACTACTGGAATACATGAGGTAATTTTCTTTATTGCGTTCTGGCAACATATTGGAAGTTGAGATTTGATTATGTGCTATGATCCATGATTACATGTTACTGACTGTAAAACTAAATGTTAGTAATATAATTCCGTGCAGCCTTGCATATATCTATCTTGTATATTTCTATCTATAGCAAAAGAACAGTTTTCAGACAGTGCTTTGAATGTTTCCGATATGGGAAAACTTAATGTAGCAATGATAAGGAGTAGTTGTCAAGCTACCAAACAAATCTACATACTAACTATTTTTGCCAGACTTTTCAGTCCCTTGGAGGAAATGATGATAGGCCTTGTTGATTACAGACCCTGTAGCATCACAATCGACAGACTGTTAGGATCATTAGTTTTGCCACATACACAGATGCAAAACTATCATGAGGTAGTTGGGGAATATGGATTAAATTTGCAGTGACATTGCCCTGGATTGATCATTTGCTCCAACAGCCATGAATTTAGATCTTTTTAAAGGGGATATGGCAAAAACAAATCACAATCATTAGTTATAAGTAAGTTTAATTCTTTTTATATTGTCATTACAGCCTTATGACACATGACTTTCATAAAAACTGGCAAGATAACAACAGACGGACAATCAGTTTCTTTTTCTCTCTGCTCACCTAACTCAAACTCTGAAATTTCTGTTGAATTCTGTTTACCTTATGCTGCTCTATGATCATTATTTAGGGAATGAGTAGCATGGTGGCACAATGGTTAGTACTACTTCCTCACAGTGCCAGAGGTCCAACTCTAGCCTCGGGTCTGTATGGAGTTTGCACCTTCTCCCCATGTCTGTGCAGGTTTTCTCCAGGATCTCTAGTTTCCTCCCACATTTCAAAGATGTGTGGGCTAGGTTGATTGGTCATGCTAAATTGCCTTTTGGTGTCAGCAGGGGGTTAGCAAAGTAAATGCTTGGGGTGAAGGAGATAGGGCTTGGGTGGGATTGTTCTTGGTGCAGGCTAGATGGGCCAAATTGACGCAGCACAGTGGCACAGTGGTTATCCCTGCTGCCTCACAGTGCCAGGGACTGGGCTTTGATTCCCAGCTTGAGTCACTGTCTGTATGGAGTCTCCATATTCTCCCCATGTCTGTGTGGATTTCCTCCAGATACTCCAGTTTCCTCCCACAGTCCAAAAGATGTGAAGGTTAGGTAGATTGGCCATTCTAAATTGTTTCTTAGTGACGGGGGACTAGCTAGGGTACATGCATTGAGTTATAGGGATAGTGCCTGAGTGGGATTGTGGTCAGTGCAGACTCTGTGGTTCAAACGATCTCCTTCTGCACTGCAGGATTCTATGATTCTAAGATAGCCTCTTTCTGCTCTGTAGGGATTCTATGTTCTATATTCTTTATTCTATGAAAACAATGTGTAACTAAATTGTTGTTGCAATAAGATTTGAAATGTCATTAATTCCAGCTTGCTAAAGTCTCAGTGTGCAAACTCACTGCATGACATCGTACTAATCATCAAGACTTGCAAGGTTTCTGATTAGCTCATCTGAAGTAATCACAGAGCCACAGCCAGCATTGTCGCTGCTGATTGCAAACAATTGATTGCTGCTGAATAATGTGTGTGTGGGCATCAGGTGAATGCAGCATTGGGCGTGAGAGCAATAACTTCTGTGTTAATAGTCTGCCACAAGTCAGTGGTCCACACAAGAGAAATACTGGAAATGTGCCAACAGTCATTGGAATGGACAAACTACCTGCAGAATGAAGGGGTAGTGTTTTTTATTTGCAATACTCTATCAATTTCAGTGTCAAAAAGGGATGAGGAGTTGAAGGATGCAGCATTTCCATAACTTTCTTTCTCAGTTCAATGCCGGGCTTTTGTGAAAATGAGAGATTTTGGACTCGAATGGCAGACAGACCATTCCTAATATGTGGCTCAGCTGTTGCATCAACAAGAAAACAGGAATTACAGACAGAAATCTCCTTGAAATTCTGAATTTACATTTGGATATCATATTTGTGAGAAGCTCTCTGCAGAATATTAATTTCCACCTTATTGGCATTCTACTTTAAAATAATATATTCGGGATCAGATCTGAATTGTGTTTAGCAGATTCTATACCATTCCTCCAATTTAAAAGAGCTTATCTCATGATGGGATCAACTTTTAAATTTGATGCTGAACATATGATATTTACATTGCAGTTTCTGGATGCCATCCAATTCTTCAGTATCATTATCACTGATTTGAAATGGATTTTGGGAAGAGACTCATTCTCTGTGTGCTTTTTATCGTACGTATCTTTATTATTCCTACAATGCTGCCGTAAAGATAAAAGATAAAAGATGATGGGAGTATTTGAATGTTACAGTACCCTGAACAGTTGCCGCTGCAGCTGTTGGGACTTAACATATTTACTTATCATTTGTTATTCTGATTCATGACTAGTGACATTTAAACTAATATTTATAGGTTATCAGTGCTGTTTCTCTTCGCTGTTTGTTAAGTTACATAGTGAACTGCTTATCGGAAGATAGAATATGCACCACATGACTATACTTTTACTCTAAGAATTTGAGGCAATAGGTGATCATTCTTGCTAACTATAGATATATAGGAAATAGTTAGCCCACAACATCATAATGTTTTTCAATCAATAATGGTATATCTCTGGCATACTGAATTATAATGTAGTGTATCAATCAATTTCATCTCATTAAAACTGGTTCAAAAATGCCCACTAATTTTCATTAGATTTAGTCATTAAGATAGTATTGTCTCTAAGCTCCTGCAAATGTGAAAATAACAGGAAACTGAAACAGACGGCATTGTACCATTTTTTGCCAAAGTGCCGTGTGAATTTGAAACTGGAGGAGTTTCAGATCCATCTTTTGGGTGTGTTTCCAGCAACCCCCTCCCGCCCCCAACCCGCATATGCACTCTGCCTGCAAAATCCTGAGACAGCCTGTTACTCATTGCAGAAGCCTGGGGCTTAATATGGCCAAAAGCCCGCAGGGGGAAGTACTGCGCATGTGAAGGCCACTGATGCTGCACATGCACATTAGCAAACAACAGAGGTCTGACAAACAAGGAGAGAGCTGTTTCTTGTTAGGGCCTTGTTAGGGCAGGTAACCTGAAACAGCTCCTCCCTTCCTGCATTTATAGGGGCCGGTAGCCTGAATACAGCATCCGCACAACCACCACCCTTGCCGCCCAGACCCCTCCCTCTCCCACCAATCACAGCCCCAATGCCCTCCCCTACCAATCGCTGCCACTCTCATCTCTCCCTCCCACTACCTGCCCACTGCACCCACTGGCCTCTCCCTCATTAGTCCTGTCCTCAGTGCTGCCCAGTAGGCATTGCCCAGGTGCCAGGCTAGCTTCGCCTAGGTGCCAAGATGGCACTGCCAGTCTGGCACTGCTAAGGCACATCTCAACCTTGCCCTTGTTTTCCCCCAAGGGGGGCCTCAGTAGCCTCCAGTTCCACCGGAACGGCCAAGTCCATTGCTTCCCACTCATGGGGAACATGTCTATTCCTCACCGGTGAGAACCTTTCCCAATAAGGTCATAAAGGCAGGCGAGGCAGATGATTGAGTGCCGGCCTCACTAATGGCATGTACATTTCAACCTGCCTCTCACCCATTTCCAGCAAGGTACTGACCGCACAGGAAATCCAGCGCTTGTAAAATGGTGCCAGTCTCAAAAACCAGCACCCATTGAGCTAATCATTTTACAACCACATTGTGCCCAAAAACAGGTGCAATGCAATGGCAAAATCCCGGCCTGTGCTGTTCCAGAAATTCCACCATTCACATCAGAAAGCAGCTAACTCTAATTAACCTGGTAAATCATGAGTATTGCCTGCTTTAATAAACCATAAAAGTTCATTGGCTTTGACTCTCTGCAAATTTTGCCTGTGTAGTTAATCCTCCAGCAAAAATGCATTCAACTTAGTGGGCCAATATATAAATATCCTCCAAGTTCCCTCCATTGGCACCAAATACTGAAGGTGGCAGGTGTGATGAACATATATCGTGTTCAATGACACTGGGCCTCAGGCAACTGCAACTATGTTAGGCACCACTTATAGATCAGGGATCTAGTAAGGTGCCTCTAAGTGACAGCTTTCTGGCTTTATCATTTGCGTGCACAGCAGGACTCTGTCACTCTTTCCTCATCACAGTTCTGCTCTGCCTTTAGCTAACTAGGTGCCTCCATTGACATCTCTCCTACCTATGAATGAGAAGAATGACAGTGACACACTAGGTTGCATGTTTTGTACATTCTCCTCACAGGAGTACCAGAGAGAGGGACTTGACATTTAGCATTTGTCTTCTAAGGAACGTGCTTTACCCCTTCATCATCTGAAGCTGCCTCTCAAAGCTCACTGACTCATATCCTGGTCATTACTTTGATGCCCAGTCCTTACTTCACTTCCTGCGTTGGTCCAATCTTGAACCACAACATCTGACAGGCCACAGCTATAGCTAATCTACTGCAACCTGACCTCTCGTCTCAGGTACAGGTATTGTCTAAAGCTTCGCTCCAAGGCCTTCTGTTCAACCTGATCCATCTTGTCAATATGTACCTCAGGACAGAGCAAAAGCTTAGGAACATTCTCCTCAGGCAGTGTGTCGTTACCCACCCTCTAAGGGATATACTTGCTTGCGCAGTTGACCAATGGTACCAGCACATCATGGCAGTAATCAGTTTCGGAATTCACTGCCCCAAGAGTTAAATGCTGAGTACCAATGAGTGGTCTCTCACACAAATAAATGGCGCTTGAGTGGGTATAATTGTGAGACTAGTATGATTTCTGGTATGTCAGTCGAGATACAGTTGAATGGTCTCAGGTTCAGTAAGGTACTGATCATATCTTTCCATTAAACATTTATCTCCAGAATCCCTCTAGATTTGAGTGGAACCATCAGTCTATGATGACTACCCACCCAACCCACCAAAATGCTTCCCTTCTCTCTGGGATGTCCTTTGGAGAAGATCATGCCCCAAATATCCTTTTTTCCGTTGATACCTGTGCAAGTGCTCTATAATGCAGTAGCAGAATGCATCCTCAGGAATAAGTTTTCATACTTGACAGTCTTCTCCTTTCTGGTACTTCATGATTCAACTCTTGATTTCCCCCCCCCACTCTGACTAGGCTTCCAGTACCCAGTAGTCTTGCTCCCATTATCCTGGTGTCAACCCCTAGCATCCTTCCAGTGTTACCTTGGTCCCCGGGATCATTCCCCACACTTCTCGATCTCCTCCAACTAAGGCCCTGGTATCCTAGAGTCCTTCCTCGAGTGTTACCATAGCCTCCCTTGAGTGATGCCGATCTCTTCTGAGTCAATCTTAGTGCAGTGAAGCACTCCGCAAGTGCTGCACTTAGCTTTGAGCTCCCCTTGGAGCCAGATGCATACCTTTTGAAGCCAGTTGTCATTCATGCTGTTCTGACCCCACAGTACTCAGTTAGAGTTTAGAAGCAAGATGGGGATCTGGTGGGCAGGGGGAGATGATTCCAGAGTATGGGCCAGATAATGAGATAATAATGAGATAAAACTCCTGATATTGAATGGCAAGAAATGTGACCCACCACTGACAGGGAAGGAGACAATTGAAGTTTTCATGCTGACATAAAACACAGCTTTGGGCTTTTCATGGTATTTTCTCCCATATTGTCAAACTAGTTCAATGCAAATGGCAGTGGAAATTCAGGTTTTAATCACCAAATTTGATTAGACTGATAATCCATCTTCATTGAAACAGCTTCATATATTAATGGAATATTCATGAACCCTGGACATGGGGTGTTGCAGAATGTTATAAGGTACAATCAAAAGCAAGAAAGGATTGTCAAGGGTGTAATTTTGCACAGTAAGAAATATGTATTTAGGGACGTGTTAGTGACTGATAAGGAAGCTTACAAGTGTGATTGATCATCTACATGAGAATGTACTTCTCTGAATGCTCAACAGAGTGCAGTTTAGAAGTTACGGAAACAGCATTTGTAAGTATTGATTTAATTTGACAGAAGCAGGATACTGATATCTAGGAGATATCAGTAGGACAATAAAAGATCATCAAAGTGTTCTGATTTCTGAGCCTTTGCTACCTTCTTCACCTGGATGGGTTCAGGATGAAATTAGAGTTAAGATTATGAAGGGAGCTGTCGGTTCATCTACTTGAAATATCAATTTTGATGGGAGCAATAGTAAAAGTGTTTTATCAAGCATCCCGCTATAAAAGGAATCTTCAAAATATCCTCTAATAGTTCCATGCAATTAACTCGCCTCTATCTGAGGGGTGAATAACCTTTGACATAGGGGTGCTGCCTCACAATGCCAGGGACATGGGTTCAATTTACAGCTTGGGTCACTGTGGTGGAATTGCACATTCTCCCTGTGTCTGCATAAGTTTCCTCTGGTCACGCTGTTTACCTCTCACAGTCCAAAGATTTGTGGATTAAGTGGATTGGCCATACTAAATTGCCCCTTAGTGCCAAGGGGACTAGCTAGGTTAAATGCATGGGGTTATGGGGTTGTGAGAATAGGCCCTGGGTAGGATTGTGATGAGTAAAGAGTCAATAGGCCGAATGGCTTCCTTCTGCACTGTAAGATTCTATGACTCAGGGAAGTCAGGGTTGCACACAAGGGAGACTGGGGTAATACTTGCAGGAAAACATGAGGGTACTGGGATTCCAGCTGGGGGAAATCTGGAGCAGGATGATTCCAGAGGACCAAGGTATCACTGGAAATGTGCTGGAGGTTAACACCAGAGTGATAAGGGAAGACTCCAGGTTACTGAAGGCCTAGTTGGGGTGGAGGCCAAGGGGTTGAATGAGAGGTCGCCAGGGAATTGACTTTCCCCAACTTCCTGTCATTAAATGCTTACCAAAGTATTTACCATGTCTATTCCTATATATTTCCTTATGACGGAGGCAGAACAGGAACTCGAAGATAAGGAAGTTTCAGAAGAGTACAATTATCTGACATCAAAGAAGTTAGAACTTAGAACTAGAACTTATCCTGCTCTCAGCATCTGCAGAATATATTACGTGTGTCAGAAGAAATTAATGGTTCTGTAAGAGACTTTAAGGCAACCATTTAATCCATTATAAATTGTCATCTAAAGGTCCTGGTAATTAAAAAAAAAAGTAAATAGATATAACTTGGAAAACTGAATTCAGTGGGATCAGAAGTAGATAATTCAGCCTCTCTACTTCCCTATTCTAAAATCATGCCTCATCATATATCATTATTTATTTACTCATTTTAATCCATACCCTTTGCCACCCTTATTGAATACAAATGTGTTGATCTCGATTTTCATTATCTTAGTTGATCCAACACCTACAGGCTTCTGGACATGGAAAGATAAGTTTTCCTCTTCAATTTTGTCACACCCTTCTTTGATATTGACAGTGAGGATGGCATTAGATTCTGTTGTGATTTCTGCCAACTCTCTTAATCCTTCTTTCAACCATTGGAGTATGATTCTCTGCGATGTCACTTTTAGAGCAGGACGTAGAAACTAATTTCACAGATTCAGGAGTAAATAGCTGAATCCTGCTCCCTTCTGTTAAAGCCCACAATTGTCTTTGACTACTCTGGTTCCCGATGTTGTATCTTAGTTAGCAAAAGCCTCTTTGGGTGAGAATATGGCTGGTCAGGCAGAGGTGAAACAGCAAACAATGTTTTCCTTCTTTCTAAAACCATTATACAGGAAAACTGGACATGACTTCAATTCTCAACAGGGTGAGTCTCATAACTCTCTAAGTCAGAAAGGCATATAAATCATGGAAAACTAAGATGGTTTGTGGTTATAAGCCAGGTAGATCTTTGAGAAAGAACCAAAGACACAAATATTGTAATGAGGGCTGGACAAAGATTTTCATTAACACAGTCCCAACATATAAGTATAGAAGATGATTAAAAAACAAGCAAGTGTGTTAATGAAGGAAGCCACATTGTGACTGAACGTATATTTGTAAGTGGCAGAGAGAATAGGGGGACAAAATATCAAAGCTTTAAAATAAAGCCCAATAACGATTGAGGAGAGCCATGCAAATCCATTGGCCACAAGAAAGATTCCACGAAGAAGGAGTTTATCTTAATTGGTCTGATGGAATCATTATTCTTCTTCCTATAAATATCAAGGATATCTGAATGTCAAAGGTTCACTTCTATCACCATCTCCCATATCACAATCCAAAACATCATTCAATATGCACCTGGATCTGAACTTTCACATTTTCATGTATTTACCTGACCTTACCCAGTGTACACAAAGTATAGTAGACTGGGCTTACACAGCTTGCATACCTCTTAGTGTTAGTATATGTGACCTCACACTTACAGAGGTCAGTGTCATAACATCATGCTGAAGTTTCTCCTGTCAGATTTTTGGTTGAGTGAGTCCATTGTTGGACTTGTAACTATTTGATTTAATTCATTTTCAATGTTACATCTTTTGGATTCAATTATGATGTTTTTTTTTGTTCTCCACTCCCACGGGCACCATTCTTTTGTTATGGGACACGTAGAATCAACAAAACTGGTATTTGATTTAATAAATCTATGTCTGTATTTGTCCTTCACATAAACAAATCTATTCATGTGTATAAACCCTGATTCCATTTTCTTTCATTCACCTATTTAATCTAATTTTAAATGTTAACATTGGCTATAATTTGTTGCACTATCATCTTTCCTTACCCTCACTGCCATGAATGGCCTGGCAGGAGAGGGGAGGAAGATAGTAATATCAGATGGAATGACTGGAGTGCCATGCCTATCACCAAGCCACCTCTGGTCTAATGCCTACTTAAGGGTCTCTGCACACTGTTGGTATTTTACCATCAACTGAGCTCTCATGCCACCTAGAAAGATATTCAGGTATAGCCCGCTATCCTGCCTATGGCCTTGGAGGGGGTTCTTCCAGCTCCATCTACTGCCTTCTAAACCCGTTCCATGTCTCAGTCACAGTTGTTCTACTGTTTGTTGGGGTCTTGCTGATTGGCTCTGGAAATCCCATCCATTTTAACCTTACTTTATGCCTTCAACACTGTCCCTAACGTGGGCCCTACTGCAATTCCAGCAGTGAGCCTAGCTCCTAATGGCACTGCTGAGATTGAAAATTTGCCAATCCTCAGAGTGGCTGGCAGCTCTTGGAGGGAGGCATCTGCCTCAAAAATTAGAAGTCAGAACTTCTGGCAACTAATTCTGTCAAGGTTTCTAGGTCTGGCAGAGACAGGTTCAGCCCCTGCTTTTCAGTCAATGGGTGGGGCACCACCCCTGTATTAAGTGGTCTCATCATGAAGTCCTCAGTATTATAGATGCCAGCCTTCTGCAAATTCAATTCACTCCATTTGACATAAAGAAAAGGCTGAAGACATTGGATACTGCAAAGGTTAGGAGTCCTAACCACATTCTAACAATAATACTGAAATGGCTACAAAACTAGCCATATCCCTAAATAAATTGTTGCAGTGCATCTACAGGAATATGGAAAATTGCCGAAGTGTGTTTTGAACACAAATAACAGGAGAAATCCAACCCAGACAATTATGGCCCACCAGTCTATTTGTGATCATCAGTAAAGTGATGGGATGTGTCAGTGACAGCATTATCAAGTGGCATGTAATCAGTAATAGTTTGACACTGAAGCAGTCCATGTCCATATGCAGCGACACCAGAACCATATTCAGGTTTGGCCTAATAAATGACAAGTTACATTCATATCATGCAAGTGCCACACAATGACTATTTCCAACACGAC
Organism: Sphyrna mokarran; assembly: GCA_024679065.1. Lineage (NCBI taxonomy): Eukaryota > Metazoa > Chordata > Chondrichthyes > Carcharhiniformes > Carcharhinidae > Sphyrna > Sphyrna mokarran. The sequence goes on from JAGIQG010000006.1 coordinate 105,561,305, forward strand.
AGAATCTAATCATTTCCTTTTGATATTCAATGGCATTATCACCACTGAATCTCCCACTATCAACAACCTAGAAGTTGCCATTGATAAGATACTGAACTGGACCAGCTAAATAAATACTGTGGTTATAAGAGCAGGTCAGGGGCTAGAAACTCAATGGTGAATAACTCAGAGTATCATAGAATCATATAGTGCAGAAAAGGTCTTTCGGGCCATCGAATCTGCACTAACACATCGGGAACACCGAACCTCCCACTTCATCCCATTTACAAACACTTGGGCCATAGTTTTGAATGTTATGAAGTGCCAAGTCCTCATTAAATTATTTCTTAAAGGATGTGAGGCAACTTGCCTCGACCATCCTCCCAGACAGCGCATTCCAGACAATCACCATCCTCTGGATAAAAAGGTTTTTCCTCACATATTCTCAACTCTCTTTCCCCTCACCTTGAACCCTATATCTTCTCATGACTGACCCATCAATTAAAAGTAATAGTTGCTCCTTATCCATTCTATCCATGTGCCTCATAATATTGGTAAGAAGTCTCACAATAACAGGTTAAAGTCTTATTTGGAATCGCAAGCTTTCGGAATGCTGCTCCTAAATCAGGTAAGTGGAGAGGAAGGTTCAGAAACATGGCATATATAGACAAAGGCACAATTGCATGATAATTATATATTGGAATGTGAAGAATGGTTGGAATGCAAGTTTTTACAAGTAATCAAGTCTTTTCAGGTACAGACAATGCAAGTGGAGAGAGAGAAATAATCACAGGTTGAAGAGCTGTGAATTGTCTCAAGTCAGGACAGTTAGTAGGGTTTTACAAGCTCATACACTATGGTGGGGGTATAACATGAATCCCAAGTTCCCAGTTCCGTAAGCATGCCATATTCATGCTTACAGAACTTGGCCATCAGTTTCCACACAGCAATTCTGCACTGTTGTGCACCTGAAATATTAACTTTAGCAGGAGCAATCACAAAAGTCTTTTATCAAGCATACTGCTACACAGGGAATCTTCAAAATATCCTTTAATATTTTCAGTAACTAACTCGGCTCTAACTCAGGGATGACATTGGGATGGCATGGTGGCACAGTGGCTGGCACTGCTGCCTCTCAGCGCCAGAGACCCAGGTTCAATTCCCAGCTTGTGTCACTGTCTGTTTGGAGTTTGTATATTCTTCCGTGTCTGCGTGGGTTTCCTGCAAGAGCTCCGGTTTTTTCCCACAGTCCAAAGATGTGTGGGTTAAGAGGATTGACAATGCTAAATTGCCCCTTAGTGTTAGGGGGACTAGCTAGGGTAAATGTGGAGATAGGGTCTAGGTGGGATTGTGGTCGGCACGGATTCAATGGGCCAAATGGCCTTCTGCTGCATTATAGAATTCTATGATTCTATGAGAGACGGTATATTCTGGACTAGGGAATACTAGGGAATGAGCCTGGCTAGGTCATCAAAGTTGCAGTGGGGGAACATGTAGTGAACAGTGACCATAATTCTGTAAGTTTTTGGATTGTCATGGAAAAGAGCAAGTTTTCTCCGAGGGTTAAGGCACTACATTGGGGGAAGGCTAATTACAACTGGATTTATGCAGGATTTGAAGGCTGTTGTTTGGGAGAAGCTGTTTGAGGGTAAATCCACGTCTGGCATGTGGGAGTTTTTAAGGAGCAGTTGATCAGAGTGCAGGACCGGCATATGCCTGTGAAAAGGAAGGACAGGAAAGGCAGAGTTTGGGAACCGTGGAAATTGGAAGTCTAGTCAAAAAGAAAAAAGATCCAGGCAACTAAAATCAGATTAAAGGAGTTAGGAGATAAAAACAGATCACAAAATGTCCTTGCCTCGCAGGATTAAGGAGAATCTCAAGGCTTTTTATACATATATTAGGAATAAGAGCACAGTTAAAGAAAGAATTGGTCTATTCAAGGACAAAAGAGGGAAATTATGTGTGGAACCAAAGCAAGTAGGTGAAATCCTTAATGATCCTTGCATCAATAGACAGTGTCTTGGAGAGTAATATAAACCTTCTAGAGCAAGTCATCGTTACGAGGAAGAAAGTGTTAGGTATATTAAAATGCATTAAGGTATAGACATCCCTAGGGTTAGATGACATCTAGCCCAGATTTCTGAGGGAGACAAGTGAGGAAATTGCTCAGCCTCTAACAGAAATCTCCATTTCCTTGTTGACCACAGGTGAGGTCCCAGAGGATAGGAAGATAGCCAATGTTGTCCTGTTATTTAAGAAGGGTTCCAAGAATAAGCCAAATAATTATATACCAGTGAGCTTGATATCAGTGACAATGAAATTGTCAAAAAGTTTCTTAGGGATAGGATCTATACATATTTGGAACTAAGTGGTCTCACTAGTGACAGATAACATGGTTTTGTACAAGGGAGGTCGTGTCTCACTAATTTGATTGACTTTTTTGAGGAGGTGACAAAGGCTGTGGATACTGTTTACATGGACTTTAATAAAGAGTTTCACAAAGTCCCTCATGGCAGACTGGTGCAAGAGGTTAAATCATACAGGATCAAGGATAAATGAGATGGACGGATTTAGAACTAGCTTGGCCGTAGAAGACAGGGGGTAGTGATGGAAGGAAGATTTTCCTGAATGGAGATCTATAACTAGTAGTGTTCCACAGGGGTCAATGCTGAGACCTCTGTTGTTTGTAATATATATAAATGACTTGGAAGAAAATGTAGCTGGTCTGATTAACAAGTTTGCAGATGATACCAAGATTGGTGGAATGGTAGATGGTGATGAAAATTGTCAGAGAATACAGCAAGATATAGATAGGCTGGAAAATTGGGCGGAGAAATGGCAGGTGGAATTTAATCTAGACACATGCAAGGTGATGCATCTTGGTACATCCAATTCAGGTGGAAACTATAAAGTAAACGGCAGAATAATTAGGAACATAGAAACACAGAGACATCTGGGAATACAGGTCCACAGATCCTTAAAAGTTGCAGCACAGGTGGAAAAGGTGGTGAAGAAAACATATGGCATGCTTGCCTTCCTTGGCTAGGGTATCAAGTATAAAAATTGGCAAAGTATGTTTGTTATATAAAACATTGGTTTGATCACATTTGGAATACTGTGTCCAATTCTGGTTGCCACGCTACCAAAAGGAGATGCAGGAGAGAGTACAGAAATGGTTCACCAGGATGTTTCGTGATGTGGAGGATGTTAACTGTGAGGAGAGATTGAATTAACTGGTATTGTTCTCCCAGGAAAGATGGAGGCTGAGGGGTGACCTGATAGAAGTTTATAAAATTATGATGGGTATTGATAAAGTGAAGAATTGGAAGCTTTTTCCCAGGGCAAAAATGACAATTACAAGTTCAGGGTAAGGGGGGGAAGACTCAGTAGAGATGTGTGGCTGATGTTTTTTATACAGAATGATGGAGGTCTGGAATGCAGAGTCAATTGAGGTGGTTGAGGCAACAGATTGGCAATATTTTAGACTTACCTAGATAGATACATGAACAGGCAGGGAATAGATGGACAAAGGCATTTGCTCTAGAAAGGACAACGTGATCGGCACACGCTGAAGAACATAATCTGTACAGTTCTGTTCTTTGTTCATGAAACATCTCAAGGCACTTGAGGGGAGCATTTTCAATGAAGTATGATACCAACCAAATATGGATTAGGATAGATGACCAGACTCATGATCCAAAGGTTGGCTTTCAATAAATCTCTTGAAAGAGGAATTATGGGTCTTAAGACAAAGAGGCAAAGAGAGGGAACTCAAGTGCTCTGGACCTGGACAACTGCAGGATGGTGAATGGATTGGAGAGAAACTTCCAGATGATGGTGTTCTGTGTAACTACTGCTCTTAATCTTCTGTGATGCTTCTGATTGTAGGACTGGAAGGGGCTGACTAAAGAGCCTTGATGCATTTCTGCAGTGCGTCTTGTAGATGGTATATATAGCTGCCACTGTTCGTCAATGGTGGAGGAGTCCAATATTTGTGGAAGTGATGCCAATTTGCTACTTTGTCTTGGATGATATCAAGCTTCTTCAATTTTGTTACAGCAACATTCATCCAGACAAGTGAAGACTACCTCATTACACTCCTGATCTGTGCCTTGTGGTAAGGGTATGGAATGCCCTGCCTGCTGCAGTTGTAGATGAGCCAAGTTTAGTGGCGTTTAAGAGGTTAGTAGATAAGTTTATGGACGAAAAGGGAATGGTTTAAGTTAGAGGGTCATTGCTTTTTTTTAATTGGTCGGCGCAACATCGAAGGCTGAAGGGCCTGTTCTGCGCTGTAATGTTCTATGTTCTATGTTGTAAATGTGGAGAAGCTTTGGGGAGACTGGATGTGAGTTACTCATTGCAGGATTCCTAGCCTCTGACCTGCTTTTTTAGCCACCATGTTGACATGGCTGGTCCAGTTCAGCTTCTGGTCAATTGCAATGTCCAGAATGTTGCAGATAGAATGGGAGGATCAAGCGATGTTAATGTTATTGGTTATCAAGGGGTAATGGTTAAATTCTCTTTTGACGCAGATGTTCATTGCCTGACATTTTCTGGCATGAATGTTATGTGTCACTTGTTATTCTAACTCTGGATATTTTCTAGGTTTTGTTGCTTTTGCATTGGGGCTCTTTTAGCCTCTGTTTTAGTTCACAAGTGATGCTGAACACTGCAGTTATCAAGTGAATATCCAATTTCTCACCTTACGATAGAAGGAAAGTTATTGATGAAGCAACTGGAGGTGTGTTAAATCCTGTTGTACTGAGTTTTCTCCTCAATAACTACTTCACAATCATGCATCAGGAAATACAACTCTTTATTATATCTACTCACTTCACATTCCACTCAGGGTGGATCCCAACAATTCATCCCACAACTCAGGTCAATTGACCCCTTAAACAGGCTATGGCCCAACATATGTAATAGTTTGGCCTAAGGGACCATCCCCTCCCCCCCCAACCCCCATTCCCGTGATGCCCTAGAATTGAGATGATTGTTCTCGACAATCATAACCATTTTACTTTGTACTCACTATAACATCAATCAGTAGAGAGCTTTCCCCTGATTCCCATTGACATTACTTTTGTTAGAATTCATTGATGCCTTCCTTGGCCAAATGCTGTTTTAATATCATTGAAGTGCATTGCCTGCAAACCCAATTGTCTGTAGGCTTTGGCTATCTACCTCTGCCATGAAAATGTTCAATGACCCACCATTCCTTGAGGAAGGGGGTTCCAAACACTCATAAATTTCTGAAAGAAAACATTTCTCTTCATTGCCACCTTAATTCAAAGATCCCTTATTTTTAAACTGTGTCCCTTAGTTCTAGTCTCTCCTACAGGAAAAGTGCAGCATCTTCTTAACAACTTTTTAAAATATTGCTTTAAAATGTTTCACAGTTTCATGCCTATATTGAGCATGACAACATGGAAACTTGAATTTGCAGCAGTCATTAAAGTAGTAAACCCAATTATCGGCCCAACAAAAATTGTGTTAAAAATTGCTCCTTATGTGGGTTTGCTCAGTATCAGGAAATTATATTTATGTTTACAACTAATCCTTTTTAATGACATCATCATGATGCACAGTGGCCAACAAAAAACTGTGAGTACTGTGTTTGTCTTACACCTGACAAATTGTTACAATGTATATCAATTCCTACACTATACAAATCTTCTGCTTTGAACGCTGCTGTTTTATTGGTCAGGTTCTTGACATTACGGACTTTTACCCATACTCTCCATGAAGACATTTACTAGAAGTTACAAACCATGAATGCCGGAGAAACCTTTTGGTCCCTGACAGCAAGTACCTGCCACAAATTTCATGCATTGAGTGAGAGACTCTGCTGACAATGGCAAGACCAAATGGTCCCATCACCGGCCAAGGGCAGACCGCTTTTTGCGGCGGGTTGCACAGTAAATCCCATCATCATGTAATGGTGGTTAGAGACAATCATGGTATGTTGCACATTTCTTTAGGCCAATACAACTGACCTTTTTTAGAATGCTGGGCAATATTGGGTAAGACAATGATTGTTTATTCAGAGGCTAAGATCAATTTAGGATAAATGGCTAATAAGTAAAACTCTAGGACTTATTTTACAGCAAGTATAATGGGCCTAAACTTTCCCTAGCCTTTGTTCTACGGTACAGAACTCTGTACATACATCTGTTCTTGTCTAAAGAACATGTTATCATTCAGAATTAAACTTAGAAAATGCTATAAATATGCAACAATTTTTGCAGCATCTTTGAGTGAGAAACATGTTGATGACTTTCCATCAATTTACAGTGTATAATGAATTATACAACTGATTTCATTGATGTATTGTTACTCCCGATCTCTTGTACCTGCAGTATTTTTCTTTCAGATTTTATGTTGTCACTCGGTACAATCAATTCTCTGTTGTTTTGCTGATATTTAACAATGGCTACAGCATGGACCCAAACCCAAATGCAATGAGACTGCTCAACTTCCTAGTGATTTGTTAATTGGAATTTGGATATCATTAGTAGATTTGAAAGAAGTATGAAATATCTCATTTTCTTTTGCCTGAAAATGTATTATGATGTTGATGTTTGTTTACATATAATCCAGCTGATTCCAGTTAAGCAAACACTGCTCATCATTTAACAAGTTTTTTTTTCTTTCTGTTAAGGAGGTTCATTAATCGGTATGAGAGCCAAAGCAGAAATGCATTGTGATATCAAATTCAATTTCTTTAATGTACATCCGTCTTGTGGTTCAGTGGGACATTGATGCATGGGCATTTTCTGGTTCAGCGCTGAGGGCACAGATGCTATTTTACCTGCTGGATGAGTTCACATAAAAGCTGAATACATCAAGCAATTGTGTGCATCTCTCAAATAAGTCAAAAATCTGTGAATAATTACACATCTGTCTCATGTGGTATTTTGAATTGGGTATATTCATCTTTTGCTTCCTTAGGGCCTTATGAAATGGAGGGCAGTACCTCAGAATCTTGGTGTCCCTTCATCATTTGGACTTACTGATTTGCAAGTGTAATAAAAACCTTGAAAGTAGAACAGAATGGGCATTATTTACAACAGTCTTAGCGCTAACCTGGTTTTACCATTTTTGGAATAGTTGACATGTTTTCTAAAGATTTAAAATTATTTATCAGTTCACTCACACACCAGCTCTTAACTGACAAAATTCTGTGGATCTCTATGGTGCAAATTCCAATTTACCCATGCACAAGCTTTTTTTGGGGAGGAGACTTAAAATTTTCCTTTGTATCAAAATGTACTCTTGATTTCATTCTAGAAAGACCCTATTCTAATTTCAATGTTATTCCCCTTCTAGAGAAAATATCTTTCCTATATCCACCCAACTAAACAGTTTAATCTTTTTCAATTAAAATATTGTCACTTCAATCATTTTCAGTTAAATCATTTTCAAATGTTAAACAAAATATGCCTCCTGTTCTCAAATATTTTAACCCTTTGAACTGGAGGGGTGGGAGTAAGGTGCAACACACACTCCTTAAATGTGAGGCACCTCCCCTGCCCCCTCCTGCCCTCCCACCCACAACAAGACAGTGGGTAAAATCCCTATAGCAGTGGGAGGACATCTTCAAGTGGTCATTAGTTGGCCATTAAGGGCCTCTTATCACACATGGAAGCACAGATCACATGATGCCTTTCCTGCTGTGTATAAAGTCTGAGAAACAGCGGGTAGATGAATAGCAAGATGCCACCACTATGATACCCAATTTTACACCAACTACCACCTCCCCAGCCCCCACCTTCCCTGCACTATGTACTAACCCATCTCTGGAATGGGGAGCTGTTGGTGGGAGAATGCCATCCAATCTGAGATGTGTAGGTTAGAGGAATTAAGCAGATAAATATGTAGGGATATGAGTGTAGAGAATAGGTGGGATTGTGGTAGGTGCAGACTCAATGGGCCAAAGGGCCTTTTTCTGCACTGTAGGGTTTCTATGAATGTTAAAGTTTGTCAGCAATGCATATATTTTAATAATATCATTCTCTTTGCTGTACCATCATTGATTGGGAAGAGGAGTTTGCATCACTTCTAATCCTGTACTATCACAGAATAACAAAATCATAGAATTTTTACAGCACAGAAGGTGGCCATTTGGCCCATCATGTTGGCAACACCTCTCCAAACAAGCATCATGATGTCATGAAATTACTGTGACTTTTTGCCATACTTCCGCACATTATTTCCATTAAATAATCATCTAATGTTCTTTTGAATGGCACAATTGAACCTCCCTGCACTATTCTTCCAGATAGTGCATTCCAGACCTGAGTCAAAACTATGAAAAAATGTTTTTCCAAGATCGCATTTGCTTCTTTTGCAAATCACTTTAAACCTCTATTTTCTATTATTCAGCACATTTGTATCCATGCTGCTACTCATTTTATTTCATGAGTAATGACTTTTCTCACAGGTCTGTTGGGAGGTAATGTATCAAATGCTTTTTAAATGTCCATGCACACTACATCAACAGCCCCAACTTTACCATTTTGATTCTGAGTGCTGGGCGATTTGAAACTGGAATTGTTTCAGATCCAACTTTTAGACCTGTTCTCAGGTGCCCCCATACACACCCTGTCTGCAAAAATATCAGCAATTCCGAATCATGATGTGCAAGGTTGAGGGTGGGGCTTAACGCACCTGAAAATGCGGCACCGATCGGTGCCTCCAACAATACATGTGCAGAAAAAGAATGATAGAATGCAGCTCCCCTGCCACATTGCCCCTCCCAACATTACTGACCACCTTAATCACCCCCCCGTGCTGCCATCCAGACTGATTGCAGCCCCCTCTCCACTTCCCCTTCACTGATCTCAGGCAGAGTGGCCCCTTTGCCCCTCTCAAGCAGAGAGTTGTCAGATACTTGGCACTTATGTCCCCACTTACTGGAGTGCCTGAATCGGACTTTTGTGGACCATGTTTGTTTCATGCCGAATCTGGATGGATGAAATTGGTGGTAAGAGGGGAAGTGCCAGGCATGGAGCCCATTAAGTTAATTTAATGGGCTCCATGGGCTCGTTAAAAAGAAGGCGGCTAAGAGGAGACCTTATTGAAGCATATAAGATGATTAGAGGTTTAGATAGGGTGGACAGTGATAGCCTTTTTCCTAGGATGGAGAAAGCTAGCACGAGGGGACATAGCTTTAAATTAAGGGGTGGTAGTTATAGGACGGATGTCAGAGGTAGGTTCTTTACCCAGAGGGTGGTAAGGGTATGGAATGCCCTGCCTGCTGCAGTTGTAGATGCGCCAAGTTTGGTGGCGTTTAAGAGGTTAGTAGATAAGTTTATGGATGAAAAGGGAATGGTTTAGGTTAGAGGGTCTTTGCTTTTTCTAAATTGGTCGGCACAACATCGAAGGCTGAAGGTCCTGTTCTGCGCTGTAATGTTCTATGTTCTAATTTAAATGCCTGCAAATGCATTTAAATGGCCGTTGGGCCCATTTTGAGCATGGTCCTGATTGCAGCTATTTTTGGACCTTTCTAAAGGGGAAACCGGCACGGAGGCGGACGCAAATCATGCTATTCACCTCATGCTTGACTTTACCAAATTTTCGCTCCAAAAATGGGCACAAAATGATGGTAAAGTCAGGCCCATTAGCCTCTCTGTTTCCTCTTCAAAAAATTCCTGTATTTTAATTAACCAGGATTCCAGATCAACCCACAGTTTTCCATGTGACTGTTAACTCAAACCCAAAATATTATTTCTAGAAGCTTCCTCATCACCAAAATTAAACTGACTAGTCTATATTTTCTGAGCTTATTCCTTTTTTGAAAAAGACTGTAATGTTTGCAATTCTCCAGTCCCTTGGCATATCAACTGAGTCTAAGGAAGATTGAAAGATGATATCTTACAGTAATTATACACTTTCACAGACTTCATTAGAAACACAGAAGGTAATTATTAATCAGAGAAAACTGTACAGCAATACAGTAGCCATATGGTACTGTAATATCATGCTTGTCTTTTGCCTAAGAAAGGACTCCACTACCTTGGGTTATCTCCCACTCTGGGCCCTATTTCACCATTTTACTTCTAAGTGCTAGGCGGATTTGAAACTGGGAGTGTTTCAGATCCGACGTTTAGACCGTTCTCAGTTGCCTTTATATTCACTATTCTTGAAAAAGTAGCAGTGATCCTGAATTGCATCGTAGAAGCTTGTGGGGTGGGATTTGATGTGTCCAAGACACTGCAGCTCTGATTGGTGCCTTTAACAGCTCACGTTCAGTAAAATAATAGAAAAATGTTCCCTTGCCACATTGCTCCCAGGGCAGATAATGCCTCCTCTGGTCCCCACAGACATTTCTCCACCCCAAGCACATAACTAACCACCTTATTTCTTCTGCCACCTCTTCACGTCACCCTGACCCATTGCAGCCTCTGCCTCCTCCCCCACCCTCCACGATCACAAGCAGAGTGGCAGTGGATATCGTTTCCACTCCCACCGATTGCAAGCAGAGTGGCAGCAGATCCCCCTGCCCCTGTGCCCTCAATCCACACCCCCAGAGAGTCATCTGACCCGCCTCCTTCCCTCACACTGGACAGCCATCTGACACCCCCCTCCCTCTACCGTACACTAGAGAGCCTTACCCACTCCCTCCCCCCCCCAGAGTCATCTGACCCACCTCCCTCCCCCCCACCAGAGAGCGATCTGACCCCCCCCCACTCCCCACTAGAGAACCATCTGACCCACCTCCCTCTCTCTCCCACCAGAGAGCCAACTCTACCTCCCTCCCTCCCTCACCAGAGAGCCACCTGACCCAGTTCCCTCCCAGCCACCAGAGGGCCATCTGACCCACTTCCCTCCCCCCCCCCCTTGCACCAGGAAGCCATTTGGCCTGCCTCCCTCCCTGCCCCCACCTCTCAACAGAGAGCCATTTGATCCACCTCCCTCCCTCTCAAACCACCACTGATCTGAATCAGAGAGTCGCCGGAAGCTCTGAACTTACCTCCTCAGAATCTGAAGCTTCCGAATCGGACCTTTGCAGACCATGCCTGTTTCGTGCCGAATTTGGACGAGCAAATGCATTGGTAAAGAGGGAAGTGCCAATAAGTTTGGGCGTCCAGCCTATTAAGTCAATTTAAATATATGCAAATACATTTAAATTGACACTGCGCCCATTTCGAGCGTGGTTCCAACAGCGGTCATTTTTGGCCATTGGGAAAGAGGAAAAGGACACACGGGTGGGCGCAGACATGCACAACTTCACCAAGTTTCTGTGCCCCAAAACAGGCACATCTTAATAGTAAAATCTGACCCTCTGTGTCCCAATTAGTCCCCAAAGCTAGGTGCCCTTAAAGGAACAATACCACAAATTGTCATGCTGACTGAAGGAACCATTTCCCCCTTCAGTTGCTGGGGTGAGTGGGTGATTGGGTCTTATATCTTTTATGGAGTCTTAGCTCTTTTATAGAACAACTCTTTTATTCTTTGTAACAAATCAAATCACAAAACAAACTAGCACTAGAAATAGTGCTGTAAGTTAAAAATAAATAGGATCGAAATGGCAAAAAAAACTCATATGAACCGAAATGGCAACATGGAGAAAGCAAAGTGTTAAGAAATATTGATTACCTTAGTACTATGATGCTGTTTCTATGACCTCCAATTTACTTCCCCCGCCTAACCATTTTGGAAGCTCAAGTGCACATGAGATATGGTTAATAAATAAATCCCAGCCTGCAAAATAGAAAGATAAACATCCAATTTAATTATAAAGTAACAGATCCACTTTTCTGAGCAGGGCATCCATTGGAAAATGTTGAGGCAGGACAAGAATGTGACAATTTTTGCCCCTCACAGTCACAGTCTAGGTCATTGCCATAGAGTTATAGAGTCATTGAGGTTTACAGCATGAAAACAGCATGGCCCAACTTGTCCATGCTACCCTTTCTTTAAAAATCCCTAAGCTAATCCGAATTGCCCACATTTGGCCCATATCCTTCTATACCCATCGTATCTGTGTAACTATCTAAACGCTTCTTAAAAGATAAAATTGTACCCGCCTCTACTACTAACTCTGGCAATTTGTTCCAGATACTCACCACCCTCTGTGTGAAAAAATTGCCCCTCTGGACACTTTTGTTTCTCTCCCCTCTCACCTTTAACCTTTGCCCTTTAGTTTTAGACTGCCCTACCTTTGGGAAAAGATAATGACTATGTACTTTGTCTATGCCCCTCTTTATTTTATAAACCAGTATCAGGTCACCCTTCAGCCTCCTACACTCCAGAGAAAAAAGTCTCAATCTATTCAGCCTCTCCTTATCACTCAATTCATCAAGTCCCAGTAATATCCTAGTAAATCTTTTCTGCACTTTTCCTAGTTTAATAATATTCTTTTTATAATAGGGTGATCAGAATTGCACACAATATTCCAAGTATGGCCATACGATTGTCCTATACAACTTCAACAAGACGTCCCAACTCCTGTATTCAATTCCCAACTCCTGTATTCAATTATATTTACAAAGCTAGCAGAGTGTTACTACTGAATGTGATGCAAACTAATTTGAAGCAAGATTGATAATACTCGGAATTGTTCTGTCAAGAACAGTAGAAATCATTTCATTGCTTCATTTGCATGTTGTCAGGAACCAGAGCAAATATATTCATCTACTCTTCTGCGTCTGGAGAAGGAATAAATTTGTCTCTATATGGGAGCGCATTTGATTTGATTTGATTTGATTTGATTTTGATTTATTATTGCCAATGTATTAACATAAAATGAAAAGTATTGTTTCTTGCACACTATACAGACAAAACATACTATTCATAAGGAAGGAAACAAGAGAATGCAGAATGTAGTGTTACAATCATAACTAGCATGTAGAGAAAGATCAACTTAATGCAAGGTAAGCCTATTCAAAAGTCTCACAGCAGTAGGGAAGAAGTTGTTTTTGAGTCGGTTGATACGTGACCTCAGACCTTTGTACATTTTTCCTGAAGGAAGAAGGTGGAAGGAGAATGTCCGGGGTGCGTGAGGTCCTAAATTATGCCGGCTGCTTTGCTGAGGAAGCACGAAGTATAGACAGAGTCAATAGATGTTAGGTTTGTTTGCGTGATGGATTGGGCTACATTCATGTCTTTTTGTAGTTTTTTGTGATCTTGGGCAGAACAGAAGCCATACCAAACTTTGATACAACCAGAAAGAACGCTTTCTATTGTGCATCTATGAAATAGGTGAGAGTCGCAGCTGACATGCCAAATTTCCTTAGTCTTCTGAGAAAACAAATGCTTAAGTGGGCTTTCTTAATTATAGTGTCAGCACTTGGGGACCAGGACAGGTTATTGGTGATCTAGACATCTAAAAAGTTGAAGCTCTCGCCACTTTCTACTTTGTCCCCGTTGATGTAGACAGGGGCATGTTCTCTTTTACGCTTCCTGGAGTCAATGACAATCTCTTTTATTTTGTTGACATTGAGGGAGAGATTATTGTTACCTCAACAGTTCACCAGATTTTCTATCTCATTCCCGTATTCCGTCTTGTCATTGTTTGAGATCTGATCCACTACGGTGATGTCATAGATTAGCCCTCAACAGTTCTTGACTTTGCCATTACATTGCGATTGATGTCCAGGTTGTGAAGGATATAAAATACTGTAAAAATAGCACCACCGAAAGGTATATGCATGCTGTTAGAGAACATTGTCTAATATACTTTCAATTTTATAATTCATGTCATGATTGTGGGTATTGCTGACAAAGTCAGCATTTATTGTCTGTGCTGAAGTGCTCTTGAGAAGGTTGTGGTGAGTCAACTTCTTGTGATGTACTTACAGTAACGTTAGCGTAAGATCTCATTCCTAGAAGCAATTTGTTATGATTTAAGAAATTTGAGATTTATGAGAAACTACTCAACGCAATAGAACTCCATGTACAGAATTTTATTCTATAGTAAGAAATCTCACAACCCAGATTAAAGTTCAAAAGGTTTATTTTGTAGCACAAACTTTTGGAGCACTGCCCCTTCATCAGATACATGTATGGGAAGAAAGTTAGCAAAAACTTTTATCAATTATAAACAAAAACAAATTAATCATAATCATTTCTAACCCTTAACAAAGATATTTAAATGTTTCAATCAAACCAATCCCACAAACAAAATCCCTCCACATGTTTAACACAGCCAAAGCTAACGTTCACATGATACTGGAACTGTATCCTTTTGGTGAATGCTACAGTTCTCCTGATAAACTGTTCTGGGTATAAAGTGAGAACAACTTCCCAGAATGCTAGGGAGAGACTGTGGTCAAGCCACTAACAGCAGATTTTCTAGTCCAGGTAAGCTTTCAGCTAACCGGCAGAATTTTCCAAAACACGGGAGAGAAAGGGAGAGGCTTTTTTTCCCAGCTTGATGTCCCTTCTAAAATTAAAAACTTGCAGCTCAGAACTGAAAATGAATGAACTATCACCTGACCTGCAAACATCCTTCCTCCTGACAATATAAGATCATAAAACAAATTCTCAAAGTAAAAACAAACAAGCCTCATTTAAATCATTGAAGAAGAAATGAAAGGATGCCTATAAACAGTCCAGCAACAATGTGAGCAGAGAACATCATTTAAAAAAAAAACTTTTTTATTATAGACAGGATATTATTGCCCTAATAAAGTTCTTTTTGATACAATCTGTCCAATGTACATCGAGTTCTTTGTAAAAACTTGAATCATAGGAAGTATAAACTAATTGAAATTTACAGCACAGGAAAAGCCTCTAAGCCCATCACATCCATACTAGCTGGCATAGAGTCTTAACCCCACATTTCAGACCTCAATCCATAGTGTTATAACTTAGAACACTTCAAGTGCTTTTTGAACACTATGGGCTTGATTTAAGAAAATCTCATCCAAAGTCAATGAACTTTTAGCTACTCTCCAATTTTTCCATCAGTAATAAAGTTAAAGCTGTAGCATTTGCAATTATCTTCAACCAGAAATGTTGGATCTAATTTGGCCTTCTTCTGATGTCCCCAGTATCACAGAAGCCAGTCAGTCAATTCAATACATATCATTTGATATCAAGAAATGCTGAATGTACTGGATATAACAAAGGTTATACGCTTTGACATTATTCCAAATTTGAATTAAAAAATAGTGTTCCGGAACTTGCTGTGAAAATGCCAAACTGTTTTAACAGAACTAAAAAAAAACATCTACCTGAAAAATTAGAAATGTCCAGTCCAGAAAATAAAAAGATAAATCTGATCTGGTCAATTACAATCCTTCACTCTCTTTTCAATCATTAATTAGTAAAACAATGGAGTATGTTATTGCTCTTGCTAACAAACAGCACATAATCACTGATGGTCAGTTTGGGTTACACCAGTTTGGCTCCAGACTATATTAGTTTTGGTCCAAATATGAATCAAACAGCAGAATACCAGAGATATTGCTGCTGACATCATGTCAATGTTTTGCTCTTTGTAGCACCAAAGAGCTATATGAGAAATGAGAATACAGGATAGAGCTCTCCACAGATTTTTCTCATATCCCATATGAAGGGAAAATGGTTGTGATTATTGGAAACCAATCATTTCAACACACTAGGATATCACTGCAGGAGACCCTTCAACCCAAACAGCTTTGGCTACTTCATCAATGACTTTTCCATTTGTAATCAGATCAAGAGTGAGAGGCACACATTCTATGTGATTTGCAGAAGAAACAAATGCAATGTGAGCAAAATTGCTTTCATGTAGCAAGTTGTTTGTGTCTGCAGTGCAATGCACAATACTTACAATCCATTATGCGAATTCACAAATGCGGTTCACCACCAGCTTCTTAAAAACAATTAGGATAGTGGTAAATGTTGATCTCGAAAGCGAGGCCCATATCTCTTGAATAAATTTTAAACATGCACAATGAAGCAATCCTTTAAAAGATTTTTTAAAATTTATCCATGGGATTGAGTGTCACTGGCAAGACCAGCATTCATTGCCTGTCTCTAATTTCCCTTGAGAAGGCAGTAGTGAGCTGCCTTCTTATATCACTGTAGGTGGAAAAACAGTGCTATTAGCAAAGTTGTTTCAGGATTTTGACCTAGCAACAGTGAAGGAACAGCAATATAAATCCAAGTCAGGATACTGAGTGGCTTGAAGGGGAACCTTTAGGTGCTAGTGAGGATGCAATGCAACTTGTAGATAGTAGACTCTGCTGCCACTGCGTGTCTGTGGTGGAATGAATGCGTGGTGGTACCAGACTAACTTTGCATAGTGCTCCATACAAATGTTAATATTAATTTTTTAAAATGTTATAATGTGGAATTATATTCGATAGTTTCAGTTGAGGAGTTAGCTCCGCCACCAGCTTGATAAATTCAACAGTCTCCTTCTGTGCTGTGAATTTGACGATAGGCAAAGGAGAGATTATTCTTTTGACAATGTGAGTGAGCAATTTTCCATTACTAGAGTGTCAGTAACCCAGGGTGGTTGAGATTTAAGTGTCTTTGTTAATTTATCTCCAAACTATGTAGTTCAATACCTTCAAGTCAATACCTGTGCAATTATCTTATCAACATAATTTGTTTAAAAAAATATACCAAATTGTTGTTGAAAGGTAGAGGTTGAAAAAATGACATTTGCTTTGAACTAATTTCCTTTCCAGAGATAGTCATGATAATGGTAGCCCGCTGTACACATCTACAGTGCACACACTTATGATTTACTTTGGCATTAAATTAACATCCTTAATTGCTACAAATGCTAATTAATCATTGAGCACTGATCGTGTCAGTTTGATGCTTCATTATTCACGAAGTGTCAGAGTTTAGTCAGGCGAAAGGTTAAATTTAAATTGTAGTGCCACATAATTTTGAAAGATTTTGGTGCACTTCTCACATTCCATTTAATTAATTAATTTTCATTTCAATGCCTTTCCCTTCCCTTATATATCATCTTCCTATGACCAGCTCATGCTATCTTAATCTCAATAACTCAATATTTCTACGTTTCACAACACTTTTGTTAGCGACCCTTTGTTCATCTCTAGGTATTCGCCAAAGCATACGTCACTACTTCCATGTTGGAAATAATCCAACTTCTCTATCCTTCAGTTTAAAAGTCCTTCACTGATTGTACTTGAGATACCTTAAAGCTCCATATAAATGCAAGACAACCAGCCTCTCTCCCTTCCTCCCTTATTCCCTTTCTTCCTTTCTGTATCATTCCTGCTTTCATCCCTCTTCCTACGTCTTTCTTTCTACCTCTTGCTTTCACTCTTTCTTGTACTATTCTTTTCTCTCTCATTCTCACCAAATTTCTTTCTCTCTTTCTTTCCACACTATTCCTTTCTCTCATTTTCTCATACTATTTCTCTCTCTCACATATCCTTTCTCTCTCTTTCTCCCTTCACCTCTCTCTTACACTATTTCTTTCTCTCTCACTTTTTTTCTCTCTCATTATCTCCCTTCCAATCTCTCTTTCTCTCTCTCTTTCTCACACAATTCCTTTTTCTCTTTTCCTCACACTATACCTTTCTCTCTCTCCTTCACTCTGTTCCTATCTCCCCCTTTTTCTCTCTCTTACTCTCTTCTTGTCTCTTTCTCACCCCCTCTCTCGTTCTATCTTTCTCAGATTGGTACCATTGGATCCTGTTAACGCGTGTAGTCAGTGCAGGTACATGCTAGCTTCATGTACAAATCATGGATTGAGCGAGAGGCACAACATTTTCGTGTTGCCTGTACTGCAATTGCTGAGCACAGATTAATCCCAGATTGTAAATGCTGCATCGGTTTCCACTGGTTATTCAATTTAACCTGCATTGTAACCAATGCTTTACTGCAATTTCTAAGTCAAGAAATTCAAGTTCTGATGGAGTGAGGAATTTGGAGCATCATTCAATTATTCAAGTTTTAAATATTTTTTAAAAAAATCTTCAATGTAATTATTTTCATGCCAGTAATCTCCATTAACTACTGATTTTAAAATACTCGGGCATAATTCAGTTTTCAAACTCTATAGCAGACAACGTATTGATTTTCAATACAACTGTATCCATGAGAAGAAAGTGATACAAAACAACTAATTGACAAAACTTTGGCTGACACTGGTGACAATTTTCCAGTCTTTTTTGGTGTATGCACAAATCTGCTGTAACCAGAAACTCTCGAGAGGGGCTCATAATGGGACTTGCAATGGGGAGAGCTTAGAATTTTCCCTGAAAAATGACTATAAAGTGTCAGGTTCAGTCTGAAAACTGACATGTTTCTCTGCAGAAAAAAACAGGCAGATTTCTGTCCAGATCTTCTCGCATTTTGCCATATTAACAAGTTTCTCAACATCAGGTTAAAGTCGAACAGGTTTGTTTGGAATCACAAGCTTTCGGAGCACTACCCATTCACTCATCTGATGAAGGAACAGCCCTCCAAAAGCTGGTCATTCCAAATAAACCTGTTTGATGTTAACCTGGTGATGTGAGACTTCTTACTATGCCCACCCAAGTCTGACGTGGCATCTCCACATCCTTGCCATTATTAAGACAGAGGGGCAACAATTGACTTCTGGAGTGCCAACTTATTACTCCAAGGTGAGAAACAATGGGAGCGATTTGTGTCAAAATAAGAGTAAATCATGCTGCCTTTCTTTTTTGGCACAAATTTCAAAATAAATCTCACAGTTTGTGCAGTGCAGAGGGCAGTAGCATGAATTATCGCAGCGAAAAACTATACCAACCTCCTCAGAAGATAAATATGGGATCCGTGGACAGAATATCCTTCATCGTCCAGTACTTCCCCGAAGTGGAGAAGTTATGACAGTTTCTCTGGGGCCCTCAACTTGTCAGCGATGAAGATGAACATCTCACCAAGGCCATCCCATCATCCCCATTACTTGCTTTCAAACAACTGCACAATCTTAAACAGACCATTGTCCACAGCAAATACTCAGTCTTCCGGAGAACAGTGACGTCGAGACCACACAACCCTGCCACAGCAACCTCTGCAAGACATGCGGATAATCAACATGGGTGGCATCATCTCACATGAGAACACTATCCACCAGGTACACGGTACATATTCTTGCGACTCAGCCAACATTGTCTACCTCATACGCTGCAGGAAGAGTGGGGAAAGATGCGAGTGGGGGCAGAGATTCTAGTTGTGGAGCCACTAATTAGATAGTAAGGTATGTAAACACATGCTAATGTTCATAATGCTGGTTTTCAGTGTGGATCAATGGATGCCAAAAACTTTGGGCTGGAAGATATGCTTAGGATCAGACATCCAACACGAATCAGTTGCCCCTTGAACCTTCTGGCTTGCTGCACTAAACGATCAGTGTAGCAGGATGGGAGAATCACCTATATGTCCTTCAGCTGAAAATGTAAAAGAACTGATAACATTACTTTTGAATTACTTGATGTTTGGCTCCTGTGTCAATGAATATTGGTTCTCTTGCAATTGATTTGTGTTTGCTTTTAGGATTGTCAATAATAATTGAACATATTCCTGGAAGGTTAAACATGTGAAACCCCTCCTCTACCCTATGTGTCACTCAGAATGCTTAATTCTCTACCTCAAATGTTTTTAATAACTACTCAACAAGTGCTCAAAACAGATTAAAAACAAAACACATCATTTTTTACAATTAATCTATGATTTTTCTCGTGTTCCATCAAAGCAATATCATGGAAATTCAGGTTTAGCATTCAACTTTTAGCTTATTTTATTTGTGTCGCAAATAGGTTTGCATTACACTGCAGTGAAGTTACTGAGAAAATCCCCTATTCGCCTCAAAACAAGAATAAATCACACCTCAGAGACTGTTTGCATACACTGAAGAAGAAATTAACATGGCCAAAGCAACTAACCTTGCACATCTTTCAGACTGTGGGAGGAAATGGGAGCACTTGGAGGAAAAATACACAGATGCGAGGAGAATGTGCAGACTCCAAGTGGGAATCAAACCTGGGTCCTTGGCACTGTGAGGTAGCAATGCTAATCATTGTGCCCTTGGTCAATCCTGGAAGACTGACGATCCAAAGCTTGCTTTTAAAACTTTAGGCTTTTAAAAATATAGTTCTCAACAGACATAAGATGGAATTGAATACCTTTCCCAAGATGTTGGGGTGGCATTTAATCTGGTGGAAGACTTACAGGTGCTGACCCCCCCACCTTCCTTTCTCTACTCCAATTAAGTCTATGAGGGGAAGGCTTGTGAATAACATTTCGCTGTACTGCCGTCAAATAAGGCAAGAAGGGAACACATCGGGCAGGATCTTCCAGCCACGTTAGCCCCAAGGCCAGAGGATCATGCCCAAGATCAATGTGTTCTGCCCGCTAGAATTCTGTGTTGGACAGAATGGAAAAATTCCATCCATCATCTGAGAAACCCAGAAAAGAAACTCTACCATAGTTGATTGTGAGCTTCCAGGGATGCCCTTCATTCAAAACCATTCAGTGCTTGACTATGGGACCAGGAACCAGGAAGCAGGGTGGAGAGAACCACTGAGAGTAACCCTTGATGTATGTCCCACCCCATATGCTCCACATAGTGACCCCTCTCCTGCTTCACTTACCTGTGGCCTGGAATGCTTGCTAATCCTGAGCCTTGCTAGTGGTGGCAGACACCACCTAGCTGCTGAGCAATTACAACTTCCAGCCTGATGACCATTGTTCCTGGGGAAAAGGCCTTGATTCCTTGGACCTTGCCCAGAATGCAAGTTTCCCATCACCTCCATTAAATACTGCCTGTAGAATTTTCGAGGTTGATGGAGACACTGTAATTCCAGAGGAAGTCTTGGAATTCTTCATATAAAATGCTGTAACAATATAAAGAGAATTGAGGAAAAATAATCATATTCATTGAATAATGAAGAGTGAAGGACCCGAGGTTTGTTCTAAATTCCAATCCATTCACTACCAGGATTGCCTCAGAATTATATAATTTCCACACTATATTCTGTACAATCACCTTAAAATAAAGAGGAGACAGGTATATCAGAGTCAAACAAATGTCATTTTAGAAAGGGACATTATAGATTATCATTTACAATGAGCTCATGGTATTGGTCATAGCTAATCTGTGAAATAGAGCACAGTTGATGCTCATGACCTAGGCCAGGATTCTCCCAGAAAAATTCTAAGTCTCCAGTTTGCGAGAAAATGGGAGTAAATCCTCATTCTATTAGTGTGATTCCCGGAAGGAATTTCCGACACAGTATACATCTGAGTGCTCCAATGGAAATTACTCTGAAAATCTGTCGATGAGGCCCATTCCTCCCTAAGAAGCAGGTATATAGTGCTGAGTGGGCCATTGTGCTTGCTGCACATGCACTGATCTATCAGCATGGAGATCGGTGCATGTGCAGTGGCCCCGCAATGCCAACTTCCTGATCACTGGCCAGCCCAATCACTGGCCATCCCCACAACCTCCTGATCACTGGCCTTCCGACCCTTTCATCTCCTGAAAGGCTCCTGGACCCCCCAGGCAAGCCTCGATATCCCCATCTTCTCCGCCTCAGCCAGCCCCGATCTCCCTGACCTGCCATCCAGCCAACTCTGATCTCCTGACTGTCCTCCAATCCCCAATCACCCCTAACCTCCCACCCCACCACCCCCCGCACCCTCCTCCCCCTGCCCCCCTCAACCCCACCTGGATTGCCAACCCTGATCATCTCTTCTCTTCCTTTACCTGTGATCCATTATCAAAGTTCATCTTGGGCAGTACCTGTTCACTTCTTGGTCAGTGCCAGGGTGCCAGGCAGCACTCTGAAAACTTATGGCTTGTGCTACCAAATAAACGTGTTGGACTTTAACCCAGCATTTTCAGACTTCTTACTGTGTGTGTATATTAGAGCAGCAATCTGCTTTTGTATGAATTCCGCTGAGTGGAATGTGTGCAACCAGAAGCAAATGCAAGGTTAGTATTTGTTAAACCAAACTCCTCAGCTATGGCATGGTCCCTGTCTTGTCTCTACTGACTTTCAGGCCCAGTCTGTCTCTCTCTAGTGCTGCTTCTTAAGCAAAAAGACAAGAAAAGTTTCTATTGGTGATGTCAGTTGCTTAGCACACTTAGCATTTTTATGCACGCTCTTTTCGAAATTTTTTGCTTTGACTTGGTTATTTTTGAAAGTCATGTTTAATGTTGTGTGATCTGATCAAAATCAAATCATCAATTGCTTGAGTGAGAAGAAAAATGAAATGTGTGCCTCCTCCCCAACCAAAAGGGTTGTCAAAACCTAATCTAGAAGGGCAAAGGCAGCAGAAATCTCGGGACATCTCTATCTGGAAGTCCCCTTGAAAGTCACTCACCATCCTGACTTGAATTACATGATCGTTCCTTCATCATTGTTGGGTCACAATCCTGAAATTCCCCTGCTAACAGCTCTGTGGGTGTACCTACACCATGTAAATAGCAGAGATTCAAGAACATAGCTCACCAACACCTTCTCAAGAACAATTAGGGATGGGCAATAAACACTAGCCTTGCCAGCAATGCCCATATCTCAATGATTGAATAAAAAAAATATTTTTTTTCAAATAAACCTAATCTATGTGAAGTTTTATGTTTACATCCACAATCTTACTATTGTGGGAACATCTGGGTCATTAGAATTTATTTTTGCTAATATACAGGATATTCAGTGAGAATAAAAGGTTTTCAACTTAGTCATAATTGCTGATCTGGACTATTAATTCACATTCCAGCATTTGGAACAATAAGTGTGAGGGAGATTTTAATTGTTCAATTAAAATTCTATACCACACCAATAAATTGTTATAGCTCTTCATTAGAGTTATGAGCCACGTTTCAAAGGCCATGAAAATATTGACAGTTTAATGTGAATTCAGTTTGAATTTAGAGATTTGATCATGTGAAGGTTATGACATTGCACTGAAATAACAAATTTAGTACTTGAATTGGAAGTCCACCTTAGCAAGTTTGAAATTTAAATCAATAAATTTGGTAATGAATTGGCCATTATCATTAAAAATAATCTTCAAAGCTACTTTTGTTGCAAAATAACTCAATTGGTTCACAAATGTCTTTAGCAAAATAAACCTGGCGCCCGTATTGTAAAGATAATGGACACAAAAAGTTTTCATTAAGAAGAATTGTATAACAGCCACATGGCTATAGTTAACTCCCCCAAATATCTCTGCTTCGGAGAACTGCACTCCCTCGGGTGATTCTCCAATCTGAGTCCCAATTAATTATCCAGACCAGGTAAACCTGATTCTACTCTGTTGCTCTTAAAGGGACAATTACCAAATTAATTACCAATTGCCAGTTAATTGTAAAACAAATATTGTAGAAAAGTTATAAGGAAGATAACTGTAACATTCTAGACTTTGGATCCAGACCCAACTCAGCTAATATGAGAATTCATAACTAACATTCCTTGTTTTACCTTGGCCTCATACACTTAGCCATGCTATCAATCTCACACCCACATCTCACAGATTTCATTCAATTCAAGTTATTTAACCACAACAACACATAAGTACAGAAAGCTTTAGGAAGGCAAATGGTATGTTACACATCATTATAAGAGGACTTGAGTACAAGAGCAAGAATCCATAAGATCCCTATAGTGCAGCAGGAGGCCACTCAGCCCTCCATGGAGAAGATGCTGCAAGTCAATATTGGGGCAGCTATTGCTTCGGATGTAGTCAGAAGCAGCAGTGAAATGATTGAAGATGTTGCGATTCATCTATCTATTTCTCCTTCTATCATCCCACCTCTCCCTCATCCCATAATCTCTTCTAATTTGTAGGCTCCCTGCATCGCAGTCTTTTTCCTTTCAGTCACCAAAGAGACACAATTTGACCAGGCAGTGGAGGAATATAAAGATGTGAATGGTGATACAAGTTACAGCACTGTCACTTGATTTCATTATGTGGAGATAGGGACATAGAGGTTTACAGCATAGAAACAAACTCTTTGGCCTAATTTGTCAATGCCACTCTTTTTCAAAAAAAAACCCTAAGGTAATCCCAATTACCAACATTTGGCCCATATCCCTCTGTTCCCGTCATGCCCATGTAACTATCTAAATGCTTTTTAAAAGGTAAAATTGTACCCATCTCTACTACTACCTCTGGCAGTTTGTTCCAGACACTCACTATCCTCTGTGTGAACAAATTGCCCCTATGGACACTTTTGTACCTCTCCCCTCTCACTTTAAACCTATGCCCTCTAGTTTTAGAATCACCTACCTTTGGGAAAAGAATTTGACTGTCTATCTTGTCTATGCTTCTTATTATTTTATAGACATCTATAAGGTCACCCCTCAGACTCCTACGCTCCAGATAAAAAAGTTCCAGTCTATTCAGCCTCTCCTTATAACTCAATCCATCAAGTCCCGGTAGCATCCTAGCAAATCTTTAGTGCACTCTTTCTGGTTTGATAATGTCCTTTCTATAATATGGTGACCAGAATTGCACACAGTATTCCAAATGTGGCCTTACCAATGTCTTGTCCAACTTCAACAAGGCGAGCCAGCTCCTGTATTCAGTGTTCTGACTGATGAAACCAAGCATGTCGAACGCCTTCTTCACAACTCTGCCTACCTATGACTCCAGTTTCAAGGAGCTATGAACATGTATCCCTAGATCTTTTTGTTCTGTAACTCTCCCCAATACCGTACCATTAACTGAGTAAGCACTGCCTGGTTCAATGTACCAAAATATGTCACAATGCTCATTTGTCTAAATTAAACTCCATTTGCTATTCTTCAGCCCCCTGGCCCAATTGATCAGGATTCCGTTGCAATTGGAGATAACTTTCTTCATTGTCCACTACATAACCAATCTTGATATCATCTGCAAACTTACTAACCATTCCCTTATATTCTCATCAAATCATTAATATAAATGACAAGTAAAAGTGGACCAAGCAGTAATCCTTAAGGCACACTGCTGGTCACAGGCCTCCAGTTTGAAAAACAACTCTCTGTAACTAGTGTTAGACTGGCGTAGGCACAGTAAAAAGTCTCACAAGACCAGGTTAAAGTCCAACAGGTCTATTTGGTATTACAAGTTTTCAGAGCATTGCCCCTTCATCAGGCATTTGATGTCTTTGAGCAACAGATTTATACGGAAACCTTGAAGTCAGTAAAATGTCTTTCAGTATCCATCTTAGAGTTTTATATTTTAAACAATTATAGAAAGCATAAAATACTTTTTGAATCCTAACAACAGTGAAAATGAATCAATTAGCAATTACCTTGAAAGTGAATGTTGATCCCTTTACAAATCACTGTTGATGGCATTCCTGCTGCTGATCACATGTTCAGCTATACACGTTTTGGAGAATTGAAGAATTTAGATCCAAAATGGCATCACTGGCATTAAATAAGCACCAGATTTTCCATCAGTGGTTAGCATTGCTGTTCCACAGCTCCAGAGACCTGGGTTTGATTCACAGCTCGGGCCACTGTCTGTGTGGAGTTTACAAATTCTCCCTGTATTTGCGTGGGATTCCTCCAGGTGATCCAGTTTCCTCCCACAGTCCAAAGATGTGCAGGCTAGATTGATTGGCCATGGTTAATTGCTCCTTAATGTCTCAGGATGTGTGTTAGAGGGATTAGTAGGGTAAGTATGTGGGGCTTCGGGAATAGGGTGTGGGTGGGATTGTTGTTGGTGTAGACTCAATGGGCCAAATGGTGTCCTTCTGCAGGGATTCTATGAAATGCTGTTTGTCATCATGATCTGTCTGCTCTGCATACTTCCTGGCAGTCTCGTGTGTGTGTGTGTGTGTGTGTGTGTTCCCAAAATGGGCAATTACAAGCTCAAATTCTTGCCAAGGTCTTCATACCAAGAATAGCTCGGTATTATCACCTCTGACCAAGTCCTAAAAAGCATGACTGCCAAATAACTTTGTGCCATTCAGTGAGAAATACAAGCGGTTCCTTATGCTGATCGATCTATTTGTTAGAGACAGGGCTGTCCATGATCCAGCTGACAGGAATGAAGATTAAGTCATTTTATTTACTGTGAAAACATCATTCATCATGTAATGTGGATCTATTGCCATGATAAGGGCAACATTAATGAAGAGCTGTAGGTTATCAGTCACTGCACCACAATCTATAAGCTCATGAATGGACAAATACTTCACTCCTTCATCATTATTAAGACAAGAGATCAAACCTAATTTAGTAGAAAGTCGCAAGTTGCATCAGGGGCAAATCAGAATGAGTAATGCTCTACACAGTCTACCCACATGTTAAATCGCAAAACTAATGCTATAAACAGAGTCGGTATACTATGTAGACTGAATGGCTTCCTTCTGCATTGTGGGGATTGTATGAATTGTTCCAACAGTATGTAGTAAGAGCATTTGAATACAGGAGCAGGGATGTCTTGCTACAATTATACAGGGCCATACATGGAAAATTTTGTTCAGTTTTGGTCTTCTCATCTGAGAAAGGATATTCTTGTTATGGGGGGAGTGCAGTGAAGGTTTTCCAGGCTGATTTCTGGGACAGGGGCACTGACATATGAGGAAAGACTGTGTTAGGATTATATTTGCCAGGGCACAGAATGATGAGGGGGATCTCACGGAAACCTTTAAATTCTAACAGGACTAGATAAGGTAGATGCAGGAAGGACGATCCCAATAGTGATGAGTCCAGATCCAGAGGCCAGAGTCTCAGGTTAAGAGTTAACCATTCAGGACTGAAATGAGGAGACATTTCTTCACCCAAAGAGTGGTGAGCTTGTGAAATTCACAACTGCTGAGTCCAAAACATTGTAGGTTTTCAAGAAACAGTTAGATATAATTCTCAATGTAAAGGGAGTCAAACAATATGGGAGAGAAGATATCAGGCTGTTGAGCTGGATGATTAGCCATGATCATAATGAATGATAGAGCAGTTCTGGGGCACCAAATGACCTCATCCTTCTCCTATTATCTATGTTTTGACTCCAATCACCCTTTAGGTAAAGAACAATTCTTCACATCTGTACTACTCCTTTCGTGAACTATTTTGAAATTATGCCCTTTCATTCTTAATGCTGTCATCAGTGGGAACCATTTCTCACTATTTACCCTGTCATTATCTTGAATATTTCTATCAAGTGAATCCCAGTCTTCTTTTCTCCAAGAAAAATAGACCAATTTATCCTTACAGCTACAGTTGTTTATTTTTGGAATCATTCTTGTCAATCTCCTCTGTACTCTCTTCAATGTCATCACATCCTTTCTAATGTATTCAGAATTGGATCCTTTCTTATGGCACTCAGAATTGGATGGATGATCCCAGATGACACCCAGCTAGTTTCTTATACAAATTTCAACATGACCTCCTTGGTCTTATACTCAATGTTCTTATTATAAAGTTGAAGATACTATATGCCCTTATTAAGTGTTCTCTCAGAATGCCCTGTCACCCTAGGTATTTATTCTGTGGTGCCTCTAAACCTGCTCCTCCTTTAGAATTTTTCCCTTTATTCTCCATTATCCCTCCATATTCTTCCTGTCAAAGTGAATCACATCACACTTCTACGCTTTGAACTTCCTGTGCCACTTGTCTTCCCAATCCATCAATGTTTCTATGTCCATAATCATGACTGATAACAAATCTTTGTATCATTTGTAAATTTTGAAGTCATGCCCTGAGCACAACAGTCTAGGACACTAATATACAAGAGGAAGAGTAAGAGTTCCCACGCTGACCCCAGGAAATATCACACACAAACCTTCCACCAAGCTGAAAAATAACTATTCATCACTGCTCATTGGCGGGATTATCGAGATGTTCTCCGACAGCTGGATCTTCCAGCCCTGCTGATAGTAACACCATACTATGAGCTCCTTGCAGCGGAAGGTGCAAACAATGGAGATCCCCACTGACAGCAGCAGTACCAGAATATCCCACCACAACCCTGTAGTAGGCGGCCACTCCATCGGTGGTGTGAAAAATCTTGTTTCTCTTTCCTGTCATTCAGCCAATTTCTTATCCAAGTGCTTACCTCCTCTTTAATTCCATGAGCCAAAGTTTTGCTCACAAATTTGTTGTGTGGCACTGTATCACTGTATCCATGTAACCATACCAACAACATTGCTCTTTCAACCTTTAGCAACATAGAAATATAGAAACTGGAAGCAGAAGCTATTCGGTTCTTCCATCCTGTTCTGCCATTCATTTTAATCATGGCTGATCATCAAATTCAATATCTTGATCCTGCCTTCTGCTCATATCCCTTGATCCCTTTCATCCCAAGAAGCTATATCTAATTTCTTCTTAAAGATCTCAATTACTTTCTGTGGTAGTAAACTTCACAGATTCACCACTCACTGGGTGAAGACATTTCTCTTTGCCTCAGTCCTAAAATGTTTGCCCTTATCCTCAAACTATGATCCCTAGATCTAGACTCCCACATTATCAGGAACATTCTTTTTGCATCTACCCAGTCAAATCCTGTTGGAATTTTATAAATTTCTTACAAAGATCCCCTTTCACTCTTCTAAACTACAGTGAATATAATCCTAACTGATTTAATCTCTCGTCAAATGACAGATCTCCATTCCAGGAATCAGTCTGGAAAACTTTTACTGCACTTTCTTGATTGCAAGCGCATCTTTTCTCATATAAGAACACCAACACTACACATAATACTGCAGGTGTGACCTCACTAACGACCTATATAATTTGCTGTAAAACATCCCTATTCCTGTATTCAAATCCTCTCTCTATTAAGGCCAACATACCTTTTGCCCTCTTTATTGCCCCATGTACCTGCATGCTTGCTTTCAGAGACTGATGTACAAGGACACCGATTTCTCACTAAGTATCTACCTCTCTCAATTTATATCCATTCAATAATAATTCCTATTCTTGTTACCGAAGTGGATAACCTCACATTTATCTACATTAGATTTCATTTACCATGCATATGCCCACTCAGTCTGTCCAACATGGAAGAATCTCTGCATTCTCCTCACTCTCTCACCCAACTTTGTATCATGTGCAAACTTGGAGATAATACATTTAAATGATGAATATATAATGTGAATATTCGGGGTCCTAGCACAGATCCGAACAAAAGTTGTTGCCTGCCAATAGGAAAAATATTCATTTATGCAAACTTTTTGCTTCCTATCTGCTAGCCAGCTTTCTATCTATCTCAAGGCATTATTCACAATCCTATGTGCTTTAACTTTATATAGAAGTCTGCTATATGAGGCCTTTCTGAAAGCCTTCTGAAAGTCCAAATAAACTACATCCACTGGTCCTCCTTGGTCAACTCTACCAGTTACTTCCTCAAAGATTTATTAAGCATGATCTCCCCTTTGTAAATGCATACTGACCTTGTCTGATTATACTACTGGCTTCCAAATACAGAGTTACAAAATCCTTGATAATGGACTCTAGCCACTATCCCAGTACTATTTTCAGGTTTACTGGTCTATAGTTCCCTGTTTTCTGTCTACCTGTCTTTTTGAATAATGAACTTACATTAGCTACCCTCCAATCTGTAGGAACTGGTCTAGAGTCAAAATAATTTTGGAAAATGACCCCAATGATTCTACTATTTTCAGGGCCACTTCCTTAAATACTCTGGGATGAAGATTATCAGGCTCTGGAGATTTATCATCTTTAATCCCATCAATTTCCCCAAAATAATTTCTCTACCAATATTGATTTCCTTCAATTCTTCACTAAAACTTGATCCCCTCTGAATGTCTAGTACATATTCATGTCTTCCTTTGTGAAGACAAAGTATGAATTTAATTCCTCAATCATTTCTTTGTTCCAGTTATGAATTTTCCCATTTCTGTCTGTGAGTGGTCTACATTCTCTTTGTTAATCTTGTTCTCTTTACATATCTATAGAAAGTTCTACAGTCAGTTTTTATGTTGCTTGCCATCTTACTTTCATTTTCTATTTTTCCCTTCTTAATTAATCCCTTGGTCCTCTTTTGTTGAAATTTAAACTGCTCCCAATCCTCAGGTTTATTGCCTTTTTTGCCAATTTTCTTTGAATGTAATGTTATCTCTAATTTCTCTTGTAAGCCCTAGGTTTGGCCACAGTTCCCTTACCACTTCTGTGGCAAACAGGAATGAAGGACTTCTGGAGTTCACTGATTTGTTTCTTAAATGTCTACCATTGCCTGTCCACTATCCCTCCTTTCAGAAATATTCCCCAATCCATCATAGCGAATTTGTGTCTTTAACCATCATAGTTACTTTTACTGAGATTCAACTACATCACTATCCACTTTAGAATGAATAATATCATAATATGGTCACTAGATTGCCAACTAATCCATTCTCATTGCACAGTACCCTGTCCAAGATGGTATGTTCCTTTTTTGGTTCCTGAATGTATTGATCCAGAAAGTCATTCCACATACATTCCAGAAATTTTTCCCCACAGTACTATGACGTATTTGACTTTCCCAATCCATATGCAGATTAAAGTCATCCATAATCACAGATGTTCCTATAACACATGCATCTCTGATATCTTTCGAATGCTATTCCCAACATTTGCTGGTTTGCCTACTACCCCACAAATGCTTTATGCCACTTGGTATTTCTTAACTAGGCCCATACAGATTCCACATCATCTGTGCTAATCTCTTCAATCAATACTATATCAGTAATTTCTTTAATTAACAAATCAATTCCACTACCCTTTCTGTCTGTCCTTCTTAAACACTGAATAGCTTATTGAATCTACCCCATGCCACCAGGAAAACTGTGACAGGAGTGCACAATCGGCAGAGCTGGAAAATTCCAGCTGCGGGAAGGGATGGAAAATCCCACTGATTTCAAAATTTGTGAAAGGTACAAAATTTTTTTGTTAATACTGATGGGGATACAATAAATTTGCATGTAATTGGCAAATGAATTTCATATAAATGAAATGAGGTGTTACATTTTGTTAGGCAATAAAAGGAGGCCACATATTGGTGATGAGGCTCTAAATGGGATAGAAAAGAGCTCTCGGGAAACACATTTAACCACTCAAAGCAACAATGTAGATTAATAAAGCCATAAAAACAAAAACAGTTCTCCAAGATTCGCTTCAAGAAAAACAGAAAAGTCAAGTTAAACACGTATGGAATATTGGTTAAACCACATTCATATTGTTCTGCGTTATTCTGATCTCCATACTACATAAAATGATATAAAAACACTGGAAAAAGATGGTGAAATGAAAATCAGAAGGATGAAATCAAGGCTAAGAGGTTATTTTATCAGGAAAAGCTTGAGCTCTTTTCTCTTGAAAAGAGGAGGCTGAGTGGTGACATAATGGAACTATTAGAAATGTTAAGATGTTTGCTAGGATAGACAAATAACAGGTATTTACAGTTATGGAAGAGAACAAAACTAGAGACATTAAGACTGGAATTTTGCTGCCCCACCCACCATGACAATTGGAGCAGGCGAGGGGCTGAACGTGGAAAACTCCGTTGACCTCAGGTGGGATTTTACGGTTTCTGGAAGAGTGAGGCCATAAAATCCCATCCTAAATCCCTGATAGATACCCATGAATCTTATAGGAATTCAGGAGAAATTCCTTTACATGAAGTTGGGCAAGAATGCAGCACTCACCATTGCTTGGATTAGCTGATATGTAAAATGTGGATGCAGTCAAGAAGAGGGATAAGCTGAAGGTAAAGGAATATAAGGTTATACTGATAGAGTTAGATGAAAAAGAGGATAGAAGGAGGTTTATTATGGAACATAACAACTAGCATTGATTACTTGGCTATATAGTCTATTTTTGTACTGCAAATTTAGATAATTCTAATATTCTCACTATATAATCTGTAGAGATTTTGTATAAAAACAGTAATTTTACATTGTAACATGAAACAAAGATCCAAGAATTTTTTGTTTTTTTGCTTTTTTGGAGAGGTAATGAATGAGAATGAGGATCTATTTTCCAAAGAATCTAAGTCAATATAAAATGGAGAGTAAGGATGATAGCATGGTGCATCACTGGTGACGGAGTCCAGAACTAGGGATCACAGTCTGAAGATTTATAATGGAGATGAGGAAACATTTTTTTTCACCCAAAATCTGATGAGCCTGTGGAATTCATTACCACAGGAAGTGGTTGATGCCAAAACATTGAATGTACTCAAGAAGCAGCTACATACCGCACTTGGGGTGAATGGGATCAAAGGTTATGGGGAGAAAACAGGATTAGGCTATTGAGTTGGATGATCAGGCATGATTGTGATGAATGCGGAGCAGGTTTGAAGAGCCAAATGGCCTCTTCCTCTGTTCAATATTTCTATGCATTCGCAGGTACTTTTTAAATTTGGGAAATGTTACAAAAAGTTTCTTATAACGTTTCCTGAGCACAGCAGCACATCAGTCTCAAAATGGAAAATGGCGTAGTTGACAGAATGTCAAACTATGGGTTGCATGCCACAATTCATTCTTAAAGTGATCATAGTTTTGGTGTTCAACATAATTTGTTGTAATCATGAAAAAGTCTCATTTTCTGTACTAAAATTCCACAACTAATGCATTCGTCCCATGATGAGAAAAGCACCAGTGAAATCACTTAGTAGATCTAGCCAACAAAAATATACCACCACAACAATTTGCATGGTCAACATTTATGTGTACAAAGTAGTAATTGTACTTCCCCTCTGTTACAGCTGAAACTAAGAGGATTTAAGGAGCAATTGGTGTTCTTAATTAATCACTATAGTGCAGAACTGATAAGAGTTGATGCTTGGAAACCAGTTCCAGTGGAACAAATGTATACACAACCACTTAATATTTGTAATAAATATCAAGCTGTCATTTAGACTGCTAAATATCACTCTTGTTTTTGTAATGCACAGTTTACATCTATTCACGTCCAATAGTTACTATGTTGTCAGAGCCTTCATGTTTTCTTGATATTTCATAGGCTAATTACTCAGATGAAGAACCTTATTCTAAAGAACATTTGGTTCTAAAAGATTAGGCAGTGGAAATTAAGGAGCCAGACATAACAGGCTTCCAGATTAATTGAAAACCACAGTTAATACATTCTGTTTCGTATGCGATAGTTACTCTTCTCTACAATTGTTTTAGAAGGGGAATTATTCCAGATAGTGCTTGTTTTATGTTTGATGGGGCTGCCTCAACATTTCAATATTTGGAAAAAAATGTTTCATTTTCCATTGTGTGGTTTATTGCTAACATGTGTGGTTTCTACAAAATCTAAAAGATAACATTAACAGGAGTTGTTTTTGAATAATGTGTTTGCTAAAAGGCAATTTACATTTTATGTACATGGATCAACAAAATGAAGTGTAAAGACAGGAACATACAAGTTCGCCCCAGAGAAGATGAAAGTACAGTGAAATACATTGTACTGACATTTCAAAATAACATTTTTCGAAAGATTGTAAATAGACCTGCATGTCTGGCATTAAAGAAAAATAAAATTTGACAGTAAAGATTTTTTTTATGAAGCAATACCAGATTGGACTCCCCTAACAGTATAGTAAATCACAGCGTCTCCTGGTCCTACAGCCTTGGATGAATCTAAGGTAGATCTCTGATTGATTTGCTGATTTCAATCATTTTTTTTGAATAAGATAATTTTAGCAGTCCAGGATTAGAATGTAGATAATTCAACAAAGCTTCCAAGTCTTTTAGAAGATGTACAGGTAAGATATTGTGAATGTTTTCTCTTTTTATCTGGTCAGAGTTTGCAGATCGTACAGACATTTGTCAGAACACATATAACCGAGTGGAAATAAATCACCCACGATCCTTGAGGATATGCCTTGGAGAAAATCCTGGTGAACCCTCCTATCTAATATGAGTATTTTACCATAACATAAAACTATTAGTTATTCTTTAACAATGGCAGTATGCAAGTATGACTGTATAACCAACTCAGGAAAGATCATATTCAGAGAAACTTAATAAAAAGTTAATTTAAAAAGACATTATTTGTCAAATTGTTGTTTCATTAGATCTGCTTCAGAATTAGATTCATACCAATAAAGAGACAATAGGTCCATCTTAACCAGGAAAGGTTATGTGACAAGAGATTACAATTAGACAAGATTAAAATTGTATAATTGTGGTTTATGCACTGATGTTTTTATGGTAAAGTTTCTATCAAGAATTGAGAATCATCCCATTGGCTATGCTACAAAGAAGATGGGAAACTTTTCAAAACTTCAGTATGTGCTTTACACTGAATTTGTCCACATGTCACATGTTGTATATGTTGTAAGTGGCAAATACGATTATAATTCTGCACAGGGAATGATTCTGGAAGTTTGAACTAACATGTTGCATGGAATCTTTCCAAAATTTGGTTCATGTGTCATTTCTGCTATGAAAATCGAATGAATCCTACTGCTTCAGTCAGCACAATGTGGAATGGAATTATTAGATGAAAAATTAATGGGAATGATGCCACAATGTGTCTGAATTGGTCATTCCGGGATCATCTGAGCAGTGAAATCTGAGCTCCACAGCTCACAAAAGGATGGCAGCAAGAAAACCAGCTTCAGGTTTCACAGAGGATGGCCTGACATGGATGTTGAATGCTGTGGAGGAAGGGAGACCTTCACTTACCTGAAAGTGGTCAGGAGACTCTGAGGGTGTCCAGTCCCTTCCAAAAACCAAGGCCTCTTCAACCCAGCAGAAAAAAATAGCATGGGCATCTATGCCATCCACAGGTAGATTGGTGTCCTTCAAGTCCTAGCTTGCCAGAGGATACCCACCAAAGGCATCTTACAACAAGGCATGGCAGACAACAGGTTAATTCAAGCTTAGATGTGCATCCTGAGGAGATTCATAGTCATAGCAGCGGGGTTAAGAAGATTAAGAAGTTGTACTCGCACAGTGAGGACACAGTTGAAATTAGACAGAGGAATGTAGAGTGCTTATATTTATACATATTTGACCTTAATTTCAAGTTGCCAAATCTCCACTGATTGGTGACAGTAACAGCTCATCTAATGTTTGAGATACATTCAGACTTATAGCAATGCCTCTAATCCTTGACAGGACTTAGGGGAAACACAGTAAGAAGTCTGACAAAGAACAAAGAACTAAGAGCAACACAGCACCGGAAACAGGCCCTTCGGCCCAACAAGCCTGCGCCGCCGTCCTAACGTCTTAATGACATATCCATGACTTTAGGCTATGCCTATTGTGGAAGATTCCCATATAGGGACCAATATAGGGACAATTTGTTACCTAATCAGCCTAAGAGCACATTTTTGCGATGTGGGAGGAAACCGGAGCACCCGGAGAAAACCCACGCAACCACGGGGAGAACGCACAAACTCCCACAGACACAGGCCCAAATCTATGTGTCTGCACAGCAACAGCGATAGTCTCTGAGCTGTCATGTTGCCCATCAGATGGGCAATTTAAGCATACACTAACGACTTGAAGCACTAGGTCACTCCTGAAGCAACATCCAAGAGCAGCCCTCGCACAACCTGCCGAATGCATGCACCTTGTTGGTCAACAAGGTGCACCGAATTGCCTGTGGAAACAAATAAGATATTTAGACAGTCCTGCTATATCCCTCTATCTGCAGACCGCTCATGTGGCTGTCCAAGAGACCCTTAAACAACCCTAGCGTGCCTGCTCCCGCCACCTTACTCAGCAGTGCATTCCACACTCCCACTACCCTTTGTGTGAAAAACTGCCCTCTAATATTTGTCTTATACATAGCCCCCCTCACCCTAAGGCCATGACCCCTCGTTCTATCCTTTTGTAATGGTGGAAAAAGCTTACCACCATTTACTCTATCTGTACCCCTTATAATCTTATATACCTCTAATAGATCCCCTCTCAGCCGACGTCTTTCAAGGGAAAACATCCCCAGTGTTTTCAATCTTTCCTCGTAAGACAGCCCTTCCATACCAGGCAGCATCCTGGTAAATCTCCTCTGCACTCTCTCCAAGGCCTCCACATTCCTCCGGTAGTACGGCGACCAGAACTGGACGCAGTACTCCAAGTGAGGCCTAACCAACATTCTATACACTTGCAACATCAGACTCCTACTCTTGTATTCTATACCCCTTCCTATGCAGGCTAACATACCATACGCTTTCTTTATCACATTCTCCACCTGTACTGACACCTTCAGAGACTTGTGAACCTGCACCCCCAGATCTCTCTGCGTCTCTATACTCCGGATAGTTTTACCTTTTATCCTATAACTCCCCTCTACATTATTCCGGCCAAAATGCATCACCTCGCATTTATCCGGATTAAATTCCATTTGCCATCTATCTGCCCAGTCTACCAACCTATCTATATCCTGTTGTATTGCCTGACACTGCTCCTCTGTACCCGCCAATCCAAGCATCTTGGTGTCATCAGCAAATTTGCTGATCTCACCACCTACCCCTTCTTCCAAGTCGTTTATGTAGACCACAAATAGAAGAGGACCTAGTACTGAGCCTTGTGGCACTCCACTAGTGACAGGCTTCCAGCCGGAAAAAGAGCCTTCCACTACTACCCCCTGTCTCCTCCTCCCGAGCCAGTTCTCGACCCATCTACATACCCGACCCTGTATCCCATGCGCCTTCACCTTCTCTATCAGTCTACCATGAGGAACCTTGTCAAACGCCTTACTGAAATCCATGTAGATGACATCAACGGCTTGTCCTTCATCAACTGTTTTTGTCACCTCTTCAAAAAATTCCACTAGATTAGTAAGGCACGACCTCCCTTTAACGAAGCCATGCTGCTTGTCATTGGACAGAGGATCCAAAAATTGCAATTGGTTCCTCCCTCAGTGCTAAAATGGGCTATTAGGCCCCCTGGTAACTTGAATGGTCACTATCTGGGACTCATTGCTGTCACCTCTCCTAATAAAAAATCACTGGATAGTAAATCTGCAGCTAAGCTCCTTCTTACACCCCCTCCCACATCCCCACCTCTGTCCTGTGCCCAAGGAGGGGGCCGCAAGACGGATTGTCACGTGGGCATCTACATGCTTGCCTGCCCAGCCCTGTTAACCAGGCTATAAGGCAAACAGAACAAGAGCACCTCCCATCCCTCCCCCACCCCAACAAGCCTCACAATCCTCCTAACCTCATAGCAAATCCCCCAATGCCACAGGCACCCACAAACAGACACACAGGTGCCTGCGAGATCAATAAATGATGCTGACAGCTACCTGTTCATGGTTACCATCCCTGTCTTGTGTTATCTCTCTGGTGGATAGTCACCTCCAAACTCCTCACAGAGGTCATGGTGCCATGTTTTCATTTTTCAAGAGCAGTAGTGCTTACGCCAGTATGGTATCATGCCAACTAGGTAGGAGATACAACAAGGATGAACGATGCATCAAGACACTGACTAATGAAATGGTAATATATGTAAATCAGGCTTGCAGACTTCTTCGAACGGAAGTTTGAATCTGTCATTGGAGAGAGGCTGTGAAAATTGCAAATCAAAATCATACTGTTGAAATTCACGTTTTGGATATCTTGCAGGATTTAGCAGCCAGTACAGGAATTATGCCCATAGTTAACACAGCCACTAAATGTGGCCATTGCATACGAATTAGAATTGGACTGCTTCTATATGATAGAAACCTACATGTATAGCTTACCTGCAGTTGTATTTTGTGCATATTGATCTTTGTAGTTGAATAATAGCCAACAGTGGTGACAGCTGCTTCAGCCTCTGCTCAGTAACCTCACTATGGTTTGTATCTGAGACAGGGGAACAGTTGCAATACACTGCAAATCTCAGGGATGCGATTCATCATACTCACCATGAGTTTTGTTTATGTTAAAATATAAATAAACAACTACAGCAATCAGAATTGTAATCTGTTGTTGTGTTCGCCGAGCTTGGCAATTGGCTTGCAGACGTTTCGTCACCAAACAAGGAAACATCGTCAGTGCTTAGCTGTGGGTGTGTTCCTGCATAGTACCTTCGTTTATATAGCAAATTGAACAGTAGTAAATAAGATATTTTGTCGTAGGCATTCATGCAGGAAGTGGAGCTGATGTCGTGTGGAGGCTTGTCGGCAAGCGAAAGATTCCCATCGACGAGCTTTTTTAAGCGTTGTTCGCCCGAAGTTGTTAGCAATGTTAGTGAAAATTGGTAGCTCGGGTAGATTGATCATCTGTTGTTGTGTTCGCCGAGCTTGGCAATTGGCTTGCAGACGTTTCGTCACCAAACGAGGAAACATCGTCAGTGCTTAGCTGTGGGTGTGTTCCTGCACAGTACCTACGTTTATATAGCAAATTGAACAGTAGTAAATTACACATGAACAGAATGAGAATGGAGGGATATAGAAGACTGATTTAAAATAGGGATCATGAGCCTTGGGAGTTCCCTGGGAAGTATGTAAATTGTCAATGATATTGATGTATTTCTGTTTCATCCTAGCGGTACTTCAGTCCGCCTTGTTGTCGAACAAGGGGCATACATGCGATGGGTCGTGAGAGGGCTGCTCTTGGATTTTTCAAGAGTATCCTAGTGCTTCACATCGTTAGTGTATGCTTGAACTGGACCAGTTGATGGGCAACACAACAGCTCAGTGACTATCACTGTGCTGTGCAGTCACATGGATTTGGGCCTGTGTCTGTGGGAGTTGCACATTCTCCCTGTGCTTGCGTGGGTTTTCTCCGGGTGCACTGGTTTCCTCCCTCACCGGTTTCCTCCCTCACCCCAAAGATGTGCTCTTAGGCTGATTGGCAAAACAAATTCTCCCTAAATTGTCTCACAAATTTGGTTCCAATGCATAGTTCTATAAACATAGACAGGGATCATGGGTAGAAGTTGGAACATCAAGATGGCAGCACGGGATTGTTGGGCCGAAGGGCCTGTTTCCTGTGCTATTTTATTCTTTGTTCTTTGACTTAAATCTATGCTGCCCAATTTAAAGAGCAAGCCATATTAAATCTGAACTCCATCTGCAGTATGCTGCAACTGACTGTCCGTCCAAATTAAGCATTTTGAACAACATTCTGTCATGGTTTCAAGATTCAGGTGTGTCTGATTGAGATGAGCAAGCCCTATATATTTGCCTAGTAATTGGGAACAAAGATCTTTATGGACTGAATATGTCAGGAGTAAGAGAAGAAGAGTGCTCCGGTTTCCTCCCACAGCCCAAAGATGTGCAGGTTAGGTTGACTGGCCATGCTAAATTGCCCTTTAGTGTCCAGGGATGCATAGTTTAGAGGGATTTGTGGGTATATGTAGGGATATTGGGGTAGAGCCTGGGTGGGATTGTGTTTGGTGCACTCTCAATGGGCCGAAGGGCCTCTTTCTGCACTTAGGATCTATGATTCTATGATTCTAAGAGCTGAAGGATGCCCAAAGGATATGGACTATATTGGAAGACTGATTTAGAATCAGTTAAGTTTCATATTCGGTGACTAGAGTTCATGTCATTTCAACAGCAGCCTACAGAATCCCTGTGCCATTTCATCAGCAGAAGAAAAGAAGACAGTGATTTTTCAGCTGCAGAATTAGCAGACAAAATTATTGAGTTGGTGATTGCATCCACTCCGATGGAAGAATTCCAGAAGAATCTACTAGCCAAGCCTAAAATATATAGCATTGAGGAACAACTCAAGGATGGGTGTAAGTAGGAAATATCAACTTTTCAAATTTATCATAGGATCACAGAATCTCTACAGTGTGGAAGAAGGCCCTTCAGCCCATCAAGACTGCACTGACAACAATCCACCCATACACTATCCCTGTAACCCACATATTTGTCCTGCTAATCCCCAACCTTGGGAAACTAAGGGACAATTTAGCGTGGCCAATTAATCTAACCCATGCATCTTTAGACTTCATGATTCAAAGAGACAATTATCATGAGGAGAGATCTGAGAACATGCATGATATAAAAAGTCAAACAAATTTAATTTGCTTCAAAATATGTTATGCCATCCAAATTCTCTAATATTGAATGGAAAAAGCTTTGGTACTTAGAATCATGTTTTCTCATACCTATCTATTTGACAAAAGATTTGAGGTAGAGACCAACTATAAGCCATTGGAGATGATTTGGTGGGAACCATTGATCAATGCATTATCGAGGTTGCAATGTTTCTTGATAAAGATTCAAGATTCCCACTGTAAGATTAGATGCAAGCCAGTAACTTAATGGCCTTATTGAATATAGTGAGCAGATTGCCTAACCAATGAAAACAAATTACATATATTTTGGATCTTCAAATTAATGTAACTAACATTAATCTTGAATATGTTCTTCATGCAATTGATGCAAAGCATTTTACACAATGCAAATGTCATCAACTGCAAAAAGAAATGGTGAAAGATTCCACACTACTGAAACCATGGAAAACCATCACTGAAGAATGGCCTGATTCAATTCAGATTGTTCATAAACACATGAGACCATTTTGCCCTTGGATGAGCTAAATATCTCCAGGCAAGCTTCTTTAAGATCAAAGAATCCCTATAGTGCAGAAAGGAGGCTATTCAGCCCATCGAGTCTACACCAATTCTCCAAAGAGCATCCCCCCACTCATCCCATAACTCAACTCAACTAATAATTGTGAAAGGAAACCAGAGTACCTAGAGGAAACCCATGCAGGCATGGGGAGATGATGCAAACTCCACACAGACAGCCATCCAAGGCCAGAATTGAATCTGAGTTCTTGGCACTGTGAGATAACAATTCTAATAACTGTACCACTGTGTTCCCAGCAGGTTATAGACACATTAGTCATCATACTAGAATCTTTGTTACCTGATAGTCTTCAACAAGTGTGTAGGTCAGATGATTTGATTTATTATTGTCACATGCATTGGAATACAGTGAAATGTATTGTTTCTTATGCACTGTACAGATAACGCCATTCATAGAGTACATAGAGTAAAAGAAAAGGAGAGGGTGCTTAATATAATGTTACAGTCATACCCAGGGATCAACTTAATATATGGTAAGCCAATTCCAAAGTTTGCTGGCAGCCGGGGAGAAGCCGCTCTTGAGTTGGTTGGAATGTGATTGCAGACTTTTGTATCTTTTTCCCAATGGAAAAGAGTGGAAGAGAATATATCCAGGTTGCGTGGAATCCTTGGTTATAATGGCTTCTTTTCTGAGGCAGCAAGAAGTGTACATGGAGTCAATGGATGACTGGCTGGCTTGTGTGATGGACTGGCTACATTCTCAGTGCTTTGCGATTTCATGGGATTTTGGTCAGAGCAGGGCAAAATGTTCTCATGTGTTTACGAGCACTCTGAATTGAATCAGGCCATCCTTCAGTGATGGTTTTCCATAGTGTCAGTCATATGGAATCTTTCACCATTTCTTCTTACAATTGTCGGCATTCGCATTGTGTAAAATGCTTTACATCAGAGTGTCACCAAGCTGTGATATATCTGGAAAGGATGCTTTCCATGGTGCATCTGTAAAAATTGGCGAGAGCCATAGCGGATATGTTGAATATCCTTAGCCTCCTGAGAACAAAAGTACATTGATGGACTTTCTTAACTGCAGCATCAATATGGAGAAACCAGAACAGATTGTTGGTACCAAACAGAAAACGCTGGAAAATCTGAGTGAGTCTGGCATCATCTATAAGAAGAGAAAAGAACTGATGTTTTGAATCCAAGTGACCCTTTTTAAAAGCTGTTTAGGACAGCTAAATAATCACTAATAATTAATGTTAATGAATGAGCTGACACCAATTAATAAGTTAATAAAACAGTGGGGTATAATGCAACAAAAGTTGTTAGTGATTTGGACACTGAGAAACTTGAAACTTTTGACTATTTCCATTTCATCTCCATTGATTTAGACAGGGACATGTCCTCCACATTCCTCTACTGAAGCCAATGACTATCTTTATCATTTTACTGATATTGAGGGAGAGATCGTTGTACCATTTCACCAGATTCTCTATCTCTTTCCTGAACTCTGTCTTATTGTTTGAGATCCCAGCTATTATGTGGTGTTATTAGCAAACTTGAAAATGGAATTGGAACAGAATGCGGCCACACAGTTGTGGGTGTATAAGCAATGTCGTAAGGAGCTGAGGACACAGTCTTGTGGGGCATTGGTGTTGAGGATAATCGTGGAGAAGGTGTTGTTGCCATTCCTCACTGATTGAGGTCTGTGGGTTAGGAAGCCTAAGATCTAGTCGCAGAGAGAAGAACTGAGTCGTAGGCTCCAGAGTTTAAAGATGGGTTTTGATGGAATAATGGTGTTGAAGACTGAGCTGAAGATCAAAGGACAAAGAAAATTACAGCACAGGAACAGGCCCTATGGCCTCCCAAGTCTGTACTGATCATGTTGCCTGACTTAACTAAAACCCCTACACTTCTGGGGACCATATCATAGAACATAAAACATAGAACATAGAACATTACAGCACAAACAGGCCTTTTGGACCCAAGTTGCACCAATTGTACCCATACATACTTGGCCATAGAACTATCTGTAACTCCCAATCTCATTTAATCCCATATACTCATCCAGAAGTATTTTAAAAGACTTCAGCAAGTTCACCTCCACCACCATCGACGGCAGCCGATTCCATTCACTCATCACCCTCTGAGTGAAAAACTTACCCCTAACATCTTCTCTGTACTTGCTGCCCAGCACCTTAAACCTGTGTCCTCTCATAGCAACCATTTCAACTCTGGGAAATAGCCTCCGAGATTCCACCCTATCTATTCCTCTCAACATCTTATAAACCTCTATCAGGTTGCCTCTCAACCTTCGTCTCTCCAGGGAGAAGAGACCTAGCTCCCTCAACCTATTTTCATAGCGCATGCCTCTCAATCCAGGCAACATCCTTGTAAATCTCCTCTGCACCCTCTCAATAGCTTCCACATCCTTCCTATAGTGAGGCGACCAGAATTGCACACAATACTCCAAGTGGGTCTGACAAGAGTTTTATAAAATTGCAACTTTACCTCTATTCCTCTATTCCTAACCCTCTATTCCTGTCCTATGCTGTATTTGTCAAGACACTCCTTAAAAATCACAACCGTATCTGCTTCTGCTACCTCCCCCGGCAATGAGTTCCAGGCACTCACTACTGTCTGTGTAAAAAATCTCCCTCGGTTACAAGTGGTGTACCTCAGGGATCTGTTTTGGGGCCCCTGCTGTTTGTAATTTTTATAAATGATCTGGATGAGGGTCTTGAAGGATGGATTGTAAATTTGCGGATGACACCAAAGTCGGAGGAGTGGTAGATAGTGAAGAGGGGTGTTATAGTTTGCAGTGAGACTTGGACAAGTTGCAGAGCTGGGCCGAGAGGTGGAAAATGGAGTTTAATGTGGAAAAGTGTGAGGTAATTCACTTTGGCAGGAATAACAAATGTGTAGAGTATAGGGCTAATGGTAGGACTCTTAATAGTGTTGATGAACAGAGGGATCTTGGTGTATATGTGCATAGATCCCTGAAAGTTGGCAATCAAGTCGATAAGGTTGTTAAGAAGGCATATGGAGTCTTAGCTTTTATTGGTAGGGGGATTGAATTTCGGAGCCGCAACGTCATGTTGCAACTGTACAAAACTCTAGTGCGGCCGCACTTGGAGTATTGTGTGC
Source organism: Sphyrna mokarran (assembly GCA_024679065.1). Classification (NCBI taxonomy): domain Eukaryota; kingdom Metazoa; phylum Chordata; class Chondrichthyes; order Carcharhiniformes; family Carcharhinidae; genus Sphyrna; species Sphyrna mokarran. The sequence continues at coordinate 105,604,749 of JAGIQG010000006.1, forward strand.
AGTTCTGGTCCCCACATTATAAGAAAGATGTGGAGGCATTGGAGAGGGTACAGAGGAGGTTTACCAGGATGTTGCCTGGTATGGAGGGCAGGTCTTATGAAGAGAGGCTGAGGGATTTGAGGTTGTTTTCGTTAGAAAGAAGGCGGCTAAGAGGAAACCTTATTGAAACATATAAGATGATTAGAGGTTTAGATAAGGTGGACAGTGATAGCCTTTTTCCTAGGATGGAGAAAGCTAGCACGAGGGGACATAGCTTTAAATTAAGGGGTGGTAGGGATAGGACGGATATCAGAGGTAGGTTCTTTACCCAGAGGGTGGTTAGGGTATGGAATGCCCTGCCTGCATCAGTTGTAGATGCACCAAGTTTGGTGGCGTTTAAGAGGTTAGTAGATAAGTTTATGGACGAAAAGGGAATGGTGGTTTAGTTTGGAGGGTCATGGCTTTTTCCTAATTGGTCGGCGCAACATTGAAGGCTGAAAGGCCTGTTCTGCGCTGTAATGTTCTATGTTCTATGTTCTACATCTCCTTTAAACCTTGCCCCCTCACCTTAAACAGGTGCCCCTAGTAATTGACTCTTCCACTCTGGGAAAAAAAGCTTCAGACTATCCAATGAATAGGAGATGAGAAAAATCCTATTCAATGAATAGGAGATGAGAAAAGTTGTGGGACTGACAGTCGGTTGGCTGGGTATGAACAATGACATTGAAGTCATTGTTAACAAGTACGAGGTATGTCAAACACATACGTCAATACAAAGAACCATTATTCCCCTTAAAGTTCCTACCCAGCCTTGGTCCAGAATTGTATCTGTCCTCTTTTGTGTCCATGAAACTGACTTCATCATCATGGTTAGCCTTAACTACTTTAGAAATTACCCCATTATTAAACAATTGCAAATTATATCTGTAACATCTATCATGCATATTCCAAGTGCTACGTTCAATGTTTATTCAGTGTGCCTGAAAACATCATTCCAGATAATGATCCACAATTTATTGGTAAGATATTTCATGATATTTGTGAGAAGTGGAATATCAATTGCATTACTTCTCCTCATTACCCTAAATCTAATGGCCTAGCAAAACAAATGATTTACATGTTGATATCCCTAATTCTCAAGCATAGACAATCCATGTGATTTCTACACATTACTATGTGACATCTGAGGATAGTACCATGAAACGCAACTATCTCTTCATTGACAGAACTCATGATTGGCAGACCAGTACATTTTAATTTCCCTACTTTCATTCATCCTACTCTTTCAGAAGTGAGAAAGCAACTTTTAAAATAAAGAAGAAAAGGACTGATGTGAATGATAGAAATGCTGGTAAAAGTTGCTAAGTTTAGAGTTGTGATGACAGGTTTACATTCAAGATCCCACAGAAAGTACGTGGCAATCAACCACAGAATCCAAAAGATGTCATTATACGTAACACTGAAGCGTGATTGAGGACAAATTAGATCAATTCTACCTCCTTAACCATTATACAGTCCTTTTGTATTTAGGACTAGATCTCATATATAATCAGGAGCAATATCCAAGAATGACAACCCATAGATCACTATAAGCAATTAGAGAACCCTCCAACCAAGATTATCATTATAAAATTGAGGCATACCAACAGATTACATCTACACTTTAGAGATTCAGTTATTCATCAGTTCCATTTACTCATGTAATGGCAGCTGAGTATGAACATTTATTGCAAATAGTTATACTTCCTTGGGAGGAGGGAAGGTATTTTTAAAAAGGAAGGAGGCGTAGTAATATTCTTTAAGAGATTGCTGCATGATCTCACTAGAAACAAAATGTGGCTCTGGATTCACTTTAGTTCCACTTTTGCTTTACAGCAGAGCACATCCCACACAGCTCTGCAGAAGTGATACTATCAATCTTTATATCTCTGTATAAACGTTCTTATATATCTGGTCTTAATAAATGAGCCCCGCAATGTATTTACACAATCCCTCATAAAAGCTGGTACTTTTCTTTATTATAAAAGCACAACTATTATTTTATTGATTTCTCCTAATTTAGTTGTTTGCTGCTCTATCTATTTGCTATGCTCCATGTTTTACTATCACATTGATTTGGTGCTCCATGAATTAGTTAATTAGTTAGTGCATACTGATAATGCAAATTAATTTTATATGGGCTACCATTTTCTTGCAGTACCATCCTATCCATTCACAGGTGCTTTCTGCTCCATTAATCTATTCATTTTTGCGCTGGTCCTTTACATTACTGCTTAATTGTTGTGTCCACAGCTCTCTGAATTTATGACTTTGTGGTTGTGCTAGGAGTTGAAAGAATTTATTGATTTATTGCAATTCAACTTATTTATACCATGATCCACTGCTTTATTAACTTATTAATTGGTGTCAGCTCAAGCATTAGCATTAATCACTGGTGCTTATTTAGCTGCGCTGAAATATTCACTGGTGTGTTTTTGTTGTCATTAAATTATATTGCGTGTGCTTTGAGTTGGTTATTGTGGGTTCGGTTTTCCTGTTACGATGATAAAACATCAAAAGCTCAGTAAAATATTTGTTTTAGTTTAAGTTCTCAAATTTATGCAATTATTCTTAATTTCCATATTGATTATATAGCATTTATTCTGTCCACCATTTTTGAGTGGCATCGGTGGCACAATGTTTAGGATTGCCACCTCTGAGTGAGATCGGGATTCAACTCTGGCCTTGGATGACTGTCTGTGTGGAGTTTGCACATTCTCCCCGTGTCTGTGTGGATTTCCTCTATGTAACCAGCTTCCTCCCACAGTCTAAAAATGTGCAGGTTTGGTTGATTGGCCATGCTGAATTTCTGTTTATACTCAGGGGGGCTAGCAGAGTAAATACAGGGGGAGAACTTGAGTGAGATTCTTGTTAGTATGGGCTGAATGGCCTCCTTTTGCATTATTGGGGTTCTATAAATTTGTTGCTATTATTTTCTTTATGAATATAAAGATAACACTTTTCAACTTTCTTCATACTGTGGACTATAAGCTGGTTTGCCCTGCTAACAGTTGTAGGATTCATGATGTGTGATTGACTCATGTCTGTTGAGTGGAATACAAGCAGCACACCAAGTGCATGCTGACTGCTAATTATACAGATTTCTGCATGCAGCCAGCAATTATTGTGTTGTGCATTGGCTGCATAAATTAGCCTAACACTGTTTGCAAACCTGCACTATTTAAAGTGAGTCTGCGTCCCTTAAAACAGAGGGGACTTGTAGCTGCAGCAGGCGCTGGAACTGAAACTCATCTGGGAAAAAAAACAAGAATGGCTCGACACTGGAGGGATTGTGGCTCCAGATTTTCAGTCACTTGATGGAGAATGTGGGAAGGAGATGTTCTGCACCCTCTAGAGAGCAGGAGTTCTTCCAGACACACAATGAACAGTGGGAAACAGATATCCACAGACATCAATGTCAGGAATATAGTCCCAAGGATCCAGATGCAGTGCAATAAGGAGTGTAATGACCTCACACAAGAGCTGAAGATCAGTGAATAGAACGATAGAATTTCTGCAATGTCAAAGGAGGCCATCAAATCTGCACTGACATTTCGAAAAAGTATCTATCTCCAGAAGTCAGCAGGTCAGGCTCAAAGTTCCTACTGCATTTATATTTTTACTGCATTTAACCACCCCATCCACATCTGAATCCTTATGCTCACCATGATTAAAACTTCCCCCCAATTGTTTCAGGGAATAGTTTACCTATAGAATCATAGAATCATGCCGTAGAGAAGTGGTACTTTGGCCCATTGAGTTTGCACTGACATGGGCGAACTAGTCAAACAAAAACAAGTTTCAGCAAGTCTGACAACATCTGTGGAAAGAGAATGGAGCCAAAGTTTTGAATCTGAGTGACCCTTCATCAGATCCTCTGATTCCAGCATCCATTGTATTTTGCTTTTTAAAAACACTCAAACTCCCAACTAATCCCATTTACCAGCATGTTATGACATGCCAAAAGTTCATCCAGGTACTTTTTAAAGGGTGTGAGGCAACCTACCTCTATCACCCTCCCCTGGCAGCGTGTTCCAGACTGTCACCACTCTTTGGGTAAAAAGGTTTTTCCTCACAACCCTCCTACATCTCCTGCCTCTCACCTTGAACCTATGTCTCCTTGTGACTGACCCTTCAACTAAGGATCCCTCTCCATTCTGTCCAAGCTTCTTGTAATCTTGTACACCTCAATCAGGTTCCCATCTCAGTCTTCTCCGCTCCAGCAAAAATGCTTAGCTTAAAGTTCAACATAACTGCTTCTAGTTCATCTGAATGAGACCTTGAATATAGCAGCATTGCAGTTTGCAATTTCATTTTAAGTTTATGCTTTGAAGGCTTTTTGATCAATTTTGACAATATCGTGTTCCTATTCAATCTGTTTACCGTGGTCTTTATGATAGTATTTTCAAACTCTTGATCCAACATGACATGGCCTTTTCTTTAAAGTTTATTTTCCATCAATTCACTGTCTGTATTGTTAATCTTACAGTTCAACGGCTGCACATAACTTCACCAAATAAGCTTTAAAATGAAGGATCGTCCATATTTCACACTTCTGTGTCAAAACTGACTTTTATTCTGCAATGCAGAAGTGATTGCGTTCAGGGAAGAGAAGGAGAGTAATTTATAAGTGCTTTCAGGAGAATATTCTTGCTTTTTTGCCATTGAAGAAGGAGGCTCACTGGGGCTGGTCCTGGGAAATTAAATGGGTCAAATACTGAATGTCAGTTGGAAAGCATTCCCAGAATAACGATCAAAGTTTTGCTTGTTTATGGGAAAAGGCAAGAAGCAATTGAGAATTACATAATTAATTCACAGGGGAAAAGTTTCAGCAAATCAATGAGGAATCTAGTCTGGGTAAATTGGAATCAAAAACCAGCAGGCAGAAATGCAGTGGAACAATCAGTGACCATCCTTCCAGATTGCCCCTCTTGTCTTCATTAAACTACTTTCACCAACCCCAGCTAATCACTTTCCCAAACACCCACATCGGTCCACCTCCAATCAAACTCTAAACCTTTGTGCAGTGGCTGCATGAGTCTCCATCCACAGTGCTGTCCAAATAGCATTTGTGGATAGCACAAAGGGAAGGAGTCCCCTGTACTCCCTAACCCCGGGCGCAGTAGTGAAGTGAGACAGTGACTCAGAAGGGTTTGTGGGTTCACTGCATGGTGTTGTCCATGAAGACCAGCTTGGCATGGACATGGATGGCAGAAAAACCAGTCTGTCCCAGCAGAGTGGTGAACAGCATGTCAAGACAATGCAACACTACAGCAGCAAGGCTTTGATTACTCACCTCAAAGACTCCAACGCAGTGAGGACAATGATGCACAAGTCACTTTTTAGCAATCAAAATTTAGGCAGGTGGAATTTCATGCTGGTGCAACACAACAATAGAAGATCTGACAGGATCGTGGCAACCAGCTATTTTAATGAAAATTCATGAGATGCAAATGAATGCAACTGGCTTTCACACTACCTGCCGGTAGGAAGACCAATCCACCATTTACCCGCCATTGAGAGATCTGCAACATGCATTTTTCACCTGTGGGTTTCTGACTTGTTGGCTCCCACCAGATTCACCATGCTCATCGCCAAGTGGGTGGCCCTCCACCCATCAGGATTTCAATCATTTGCTTTTGTCTCTCCAGGATAAGATGGCACATTCTCCATGGGAGTAGGAGAAGTTCAAAGATGGAGCACCTAAACTGATTTTTCTAACTCCATTCAAAGAGTGAATGATGGCGCTCTCTGGGGAGGCGGCTGAGAGAGTCATGACTGACAGCCAGGTTGACATGTGGCATTGAAGAGTAGCCACAAATCCTTTATTCATTTTACCTTTCCCAATTAAGCAGCCCAGATATTTGTCCCTCCTTGCATTGAACAATGTGTTTTCTTTTGTAGGAGTAGAACACAACGACTTCGGGCCTCAGGACTTGGTGCCTCCACTGTGAAACCCGCAGTGAAAACCTCTGAGGAAAGCACTGACCAGTTCATACCATCCACTAGCAGAGGTACAGTTGCATCAGTATTTACCCCGCTGATCCCGCAACCCATATATCTTGGGATACTAAGGGGCAATTTAGCATGGCCAATCTACCTTCTCTATATATCATTGGGCATGGGAAGAGACCAGAGCAGCAGAGGAAACCCATGCAGACACAGGACTACATGCAAACTCCACACCTTTATCAGTCACCCAAGGTTGGAAGGCACTCCCTGATTCCCTAGGGACACACAGGGCAACATGGGTACTATTTACATACTCTGCACATCCTGTTGATGGTAGTGAAGTCTGCAGCCCAGGCTTCTTGTTGGGCCTGGCCCCAGTCACAGTGGATATAGTCGGCTGCCCAGGCAAACAGGGCTGCCCAGGCGAACAATCGCTTCTTGGATACTCTTGGGTACTGATGATTGCAAGATGTCACAGAAGTCTCTGCTCAAGCCCTGGAAGGACCCAGATGCATAAAAGTTTAGGGCCATCATTATCTTCAGATCCACTAGGAGCAGATGTCCTTCTCCCCCACAAAGTGCCAGGTCTGCAAGGATATGGCACAGATGCCACACTGTTTCCCTGCTGAGACATAGTCTGCAACAGCATACAACATCCAGCAGTCCATTGAAGAACATTTGTAAAACTGGAGTCTCTGTCTCCACCGTCCTTTGCACCCGTCCTCACTCTGTGCACACGAGACTGCCCCTCTGGAACACCCAGACCTCCAGTTTTAGACTCCAATACCAAAGCCATTTCTGACAGCATGTGACATACTGGTCTCCATGTGTCAGCACTTATAGTCGAAAATAAATATGGTTGTAAAGATGTTCCCACTGGGAGCCCTTGAAGTACCGACCTGCATGCTCCTACCTGCACATCCGATGCAGGTGTTTCTAGGAATTGTTTGTAGTTCAGGCCAACAGTGGAGAAGAATCCTAGTGATTATCATGTCATGAGTGACTATTGCAGGGAGCACTCCAGGATTCATGCAGTGTGAGGAGCCATGTTAATACCTGCAGATCTCCCTTGATTGAGGGCAAGCACTGCCAGAGCTGCTGCTTGTTACTGGTAGTTGAGCTTGGGATGGAATGTTAGTAATAAGGACCAGTGAGCTTGCACACGACCAGTGGGAGAGAGAGACTGCAGCTGGAATGAGACTCAGTCAGAGTGAGGATCCTGAACTTCAAGAAAGCTAACATTGATGATATGAAACGTGCATTGGCTAGGATAAGCTGGCAAAGTATACTTGAGGGGCTGATAGTGGATAGGCAGTGGCAGATATTTAAAGAACACATGGATGAACTTCAACAATTATACACTCTTGTCTGGCATACGAGTGAAATGGAGAATATGGTCATCCAAGGTTAGTAAGGAAAATCAGAGACAATGTTAAAGCCAAAGAGGAAACGTACAAATTGGCCAGAAAAAGCAGCAAACCTGAGGACTAGGAGAAATTTCAAATGCAGCAGAAGAGGGCAAAGGTTTAATTCAGAAGGAGAAAATAGAATATGGGAGTATGCTTACAGAAAGCCTAAAAACTAACTGTAAAAACTTCTATAGATATGTGACGAGGAAAAGATTGGTGAAGACAAATAAATATTTGGAGGAATTGTAGACAGTGAGGATGGATGTTACAGTTTGCAGAGGGACATAGATAAGCTGCAGAGCTGGGCTGAGAGGTGGCAAATGGAGTTTAATACAGAAAAGTGTGAGGTGATTCACGTTGGTAAGAGTAACAGGAGTACGGAATATAGAGCTAATGGAAGGACTTGGGAAGGCCAGACCTTGAATACTATGTGCAGTTTTGGTCTCCTAGTCTGAGGAAGGATATTCTTGCTATTGAGGGATTCCAGTGAGATTCACCAGACTGATTGCTAAAATAGCAGGACTGACATATGAAGAGAGAATGGATTGATTGGGCTTGTACTCACTGGAATTTAGAAGAATGAGAGGGGATCTCATCTCACAGAAATATATAAAGTCCTCATTGTTCTGGACAAGCTAGATGTGGGACGAATGTTGGGGAAGTGCAGAACTAGGGATCGCAGTCTATGGATAAGGTATAAGTCATCCAGGACTGAAAGGAGGAAGAACTTTTTCATCCAGAGAGTTCTGAACCTGTGGAATTCTGTACCACAGAAAACTTTGGGGCCAATTTGTTAGATATGCTCAAGAGGGAGGCAGTCATGGCCCTGGTGGCTAAAGGGATCAAGAGATATGGAAGGAAAGTGGGAGTGGGGTATTGAAAGTGCATGATCAGCAATGATCATATTGAATGAAAGTGAAGGCTTGAAGGGCAGAATGGCTTATTTAAAATTTTTGTACTTCAAAACCATAGAGTCTGGCAACCTGACAGATAGCAGATTAATCACAGTGACATTAGTGGGGTCAAGACACAACCTCATAAACAACCTCTCGGGGGTCATTCAGCAGCAAAGACAATACATGCAACATGAAGCCACAGCCTCTGGGCACGCCTTTGGATATGCCAAAGACCCCTGCATTCTCCTGCACCCATGCAAACCCTCTACCCTATCCTGTACCATGACTTCCTCACTGCATCCCAAACTTGGTACTCAGTGGTATTCCCTCCTAGCTCCCCTTTATTTACTATTGCTGTGCTTGAGCCACACTTTTAAAAATCTGTTTTAATTGGTACTAATATGATGTCATGCCACAGCAGTGGGAAGCCTCTGAGAGAGGATAGCGATTGTGTGGGCTGAGCTCACTAATGATATTGAAATCCAGTCACTCTCATGCCAACAAGCTTTGTGCACTTTCTGGGTGCAATACAGTTCTTGTCACTCAAAAGCAGCCAGGAAGATTGCAAACCATTTAGTGCTGAGTGCAAATTTAGCTTTACGTGTTATTTTCCCAATACATCACCATTTACGCCGGGTGTGATGAGGTGGGAAAATTCCATTCCCTCTGTTGCATTTTCTGATTTGTGCGCTGACTATAATCTATGTTGCGGAATGCTTCTTATATTCTTCTTGCTAACAATCAGAGCCTCTGAATAATTTTCCATTCTCTTCTTCTCATTGCACAGATTGATGCTACCTGACAGCTCTTCATGTAATGATGGTTTCTCATCGTCTCCCAAGGGCTCCTTATTTAAGCCTTCAAAGCAGACTGCATGATATCTTTCAAATTTGGTCTCTTGTCATAGAACCCTAATCATAGAGTGATGTATAGGAGATTATTCAGCCATCAAGCCTGTCCATTCCCCCTGCTCTACTCCTGTAATCCTGCAAGTTTATTTTAAGTATCCATCCTATTTCCTTTTGAAATTATTGATTTCCTCCACTTCCATCCTACATGGATAGTGGATTCCGGATTGTTACCAAGTAATGAGTAAAAAGGTTCTTCCTCATGTTCCCCAATAATCGCCAGCCCAAAATATTAAAGCATCGGTTATATGCAATATCCAACACAGACACAGAGTGCAAGGGAGAAATCTCTTGTCCAAAAGCTTAAATCAATGTCCCCTAGCCCTTATTTTCTTGGATAATGCATAGAATAAGGACTAGTGGGAGTGGCACAGTTGATAGTACTGCTGTTCCACAGCGCCAGGGCCTAAGTTCGATTCTCAGCTTGTGTCACTATCTGTGTGGGGTTGCACATTCTCCCTGCATCTGCGTGGGTTTTCTCTGGGTGCTCCAGTTTCCTTCCATAACCAAAGATGTGCAGGTTAGGTTGGTTGACTATGCTAAATTGTCCCTTAATATCTGGGGGACTAGCTATAGTAAATGTATGCAGATATGGTGATAGGGCCAGTGTGGGACTGTGAAACCAAAAGAGACAACACTGGAAAATCTCAGCAGGTCTGGCAGCATCTGTCGGAGAGAAAAGAGCTCTCCAGATAACCCTTTGTCAAAGTTAAAAGGCATAGAAACTAAGAGATATTTATACCGTAGGGGAAGGGAATGAAAGATGACTGATAGCCATAGAAACCAAAGGAAAAGTCTGCTAATAGCTGTCCACAGAGCGAATGCAGGCCAAACAGCAGAAAAGCTGTAAACTGTGACAGATGAAGATGTTGGGAGCAGGAGGGGAGGGGAAGGGAGTGTGGGGGGGACAGAATGAGATAGAAGTAAAATGTGGGGAAGCGGAGGGGTGAAAAAGTAAGGGAAGAGTAGGGGGAAGTAGGGGGAAAGAATGGAGGGGAAAAATAAAGAGATACAATAAAGAAATAAAAGGTAGAGAACACTAAAAAAAAAACAAAATAGAATAGAACAAAGGAGGCCGAAACATCTGAAGTTGATCTGAAGACTGTGACCAGTGAAGACTTCCTCGACCAAATGGATTTGATGATTCTAATGGTTTGTTTAACTTATCCACACCTGTCATAATCTTGTACGTATTCATCAAATCTCTCCTCAATCTCCTTTGCTTCAGGAGGAAAAGCACCAGCCTCTCCAACCTTGTAGCTGGAATCCCTTATCCCCGGAACCATTCTGGTAAATCTCCTCAAATCCTTCCAAATGTAATAGTTCTTTTCTGCAAACTCTTGTCCTTTAGCAGCTTGTTAATCCAAATAAATTCCAAAGCTCCTTCAGTCCACATCTCAAAAGAATAATACCTGAATCAATGGAAAGAACATTCTGTGAGGCCTGCTAGTTTTTTCTTTTTTGAATTCGTTTTGTGGATCTGATAATAAAAAAAATAGTTTTGAAAGCTGGAATCTCAAAGGGTTAACATGTTTTTTGTGGTTTTTTCAGTTCATTTTTGAGGAATATGTATTTAATACATTGTACCAATCAAAATGCCATCTTATTTAGAGGTCCTTACAATGTGTGAATTCAACATCCCAGTTTATCCTTGCCATAGTGAATGCAATTGAATAAAATTTGGAATTTAAATTGAAGGAATAATTCAATAAGCACATGAATGCAACTTACTTATTTTCAGATATTCCATGGGATATTAAATTCTTTCTTGAGAAATAACTGTTCAATTTTACCTGCTTTTTCCTTTATTGCAATCATTTCCTCAGGAAACTGAGAACTACTTTTGCCAATAATCTGAATCAGTTTTGAAATAAAGCAACAGACCATGAAATTCAAAACTTCATTAAAAAAGTTTGCGCAGCCTTACAATATAAGACAAATGTTAAATCCCTTTAGAGATATTTAAGCAACTTCGGGCATAGTTGAAATTCAGGTGGAAAGTCGAGTTTGCCATTTTCTTTGCGAATGATATCAACTATTTTAAACTTTTTAATATTTCTATTAGGGCTAATTATAATTTATAGCTTTTATCTAGCTAGTTTTTTGGATCGTTACAATTTTTAACGATGCTTGACATGTCAGTCTGATTAGGAAAAATTGCTGTCGAAAGAATGTTTTCAAAACAGGTTCCTCAAGAATTTAATGAAACTGTTTAGCTGTTGTTACATTTCCTTACTGTCATATATATTGATCATTAAAAAAATCATAGGGTCAATTTTATGCTTTTGTGAAGGGTATGGGAGGCCAACTCAACAGCTTCTACCCTCCATCCCTTATATCCAACATTGAATAAAGTCACCAATTAGTGGCCAATAGGTGGGGAAATCTATTAGCTAAAGGAAAATAGGCATCTCACTCCAGAGGCCTCTGGGGAAGATATCTAGTGGGAGAAGGGTCAGGCTATGAACATAAAAATCAGTCACACCACCCATTTAAAGGCATGGGATGAAGGAAGCTGAAGGAGAAATCTGCTTGTGGAAGTGGAACTTGATAGGCACATGTTTGGAAATCTGAACACATTGAAATATTTACAAAGAAACAGGTGAAAGTACTTTTTTTATTTTAGTGACTATTGTGCCAACAGTACCTCATTCAGAGGAGAAAATATCTTAACAAACCCATAACATTCCCTTCTGAGTCACAGTGTATCAAAAGAATCAAAATTACCTTCTCTTGTATTGCTGGAGAGGAGATAACTCAATCTTAAGTCTTCTCCAGCTTTACGAGTGCCAGGAATAATGGAGGACAATATAGATGGGCTGGTCAGATGGGCATAACAGTGGCAAATAGAATTTAACTCTGAAAAGTGTGAGGTGATGCATTTTGAGAAGGCAAACAATATAAGAATATTCATAATAAATGATAGGGTCAGAGAGCCTTGGGGGGTACATGTCCAAAAGTCCTTGAAGATAGCAAGTCTCGTAACCAAGGTGGTTAAGAAGGCATATGGATAGTTGCCTTTATTAGCTGAGGCACAGAATATAAGAAGAGACCTGGTGATATTATTGCTAGAATATTAATCCAGAAACTCAACAGATGTTCGGGGACCCGGCTTTGAATCCCACCACAGCAAATAGTGGAGTTCGAATGCAATTTTAAAAAATCTAAGTATCAGAATCTACTGATGACCATGAAACCATTGTTGATTATTGGAAATACTCATCTGGCTCATTAATATCCTTTAGGGAAGGAAATCTGCAGTCCTTGCTTGGTCTGGCCTACATGTGATTCCAGAGCCATGGCAATGCAGTTGACTCTCTACTGCCCTCTGAACAAGGGAATCTAGGGCAATAAATGCTGGCCAGCCAGCGACTGCCATGTCCCACAAATGAATAAAAAGAAATAAGAGCAGAGAGGTTCTGATGGAGCTGTATAAAACCCTCGCTGGGGTATAGCGAGAATATGGTGTGCAGTTCAGGTCACCATACTACAGGAAGGATATAATTGTACCAGAGAAGGTACAGAGGATTTTTGCCAGGATTTGCCCCTGCTGAAGCTTTTTTGCTATGACGAAAGGCTGATTAAACTGGTGTTGTTTTCCTTAGATCAGAGAAAGCTGAGTGGGAGGCATGCTGCTAATGCTTATACTGAAGCTGACTTAGTGAACCTCTTTCACGTATTGTTGACAGAAGGTGTTGGCCAAAGCCTCTTTATTCTTTCTCTTTTAGGATTTATTAACCTTTTTTTTATATATACCAGAATTTTCACAGCATAGTTAGGCTTCTGAGGAAATGCTCCAGTCAACAATTATAGGCTTCTTGGTACAGTGTAGGCTTCTGCTGTGGGAAAACTTTATTCTCAGAAGGAGGCAAAAGTAATACATGAGTGCAAAAGGGATTGAAATGCATTTTGAAAATAGCTTTTATTTTTGAAGCAGGACTTTAAGTAAACTTTTATTGTTTTATTCCTTTATATTCAATGCTCACTACAAGTTGTCAATGAATATTTAACTCAAAATTTAACAGAAGTGGAGTAGATCATTGTTATTTTGACCATTGGTGGTACAGTCTATATTTCTTGCATCAAGCTACATATTTTCTCATTATTATGTGGTAAATTGTTCTTGGTTAGCAGGACTTGCAGATAGTTTGACTAATGGATGTTAGCTGAATACTCCATCCTGCTCATACAAGACACTAACTAAGTACACGGCAGTATTCAATATAATTCTGGACACCACATTATAGAAAAGATGTGAACATATTGGAGAGAATGCAAAAGAGGGTTACAGAATGGTTTGCATCTGTAATATATTGCCTGCAAGTATTGTGAAGGCAGATTAAATCAAAGAATATGTGAAGACATTAGATGAATGTTTGAACAGAAACAATGTGCAAGTGTGTAAGGAAAAGGCAGACAAATGGCAAAGAAAGTCATGATACTCATTTGGAGAGCCGGTGCAGGTACAATGGGCTGAATGGCTTCCTTCTGTGATGTAACAATTCTGTGCTTTAAATATAATAGCTTCAGAAAGCAATTAGGGGACAAGAGCTATGTAAAAATACCAAAGACGTATTTCAATAAAAATTTGTGGATAAGTTGTTTTTTTCTGCTGAGCTTTACCAATGTCAAACCTCTTGCTCACCTACAATAGAATTGGTGCTTCCATCAGTTTCCTCCTCAACTCCATTTTTGATGTTATGTACCTGACAGATTCTGAATGGTCTTTTCTCTTGGTACAATGTCTTTCTTTCCACCTCAAATCATTAGTTAGCACCCTTGAACAGACATATCATAGAACTGAATCATAGAATCCTGAAAGTGGCCATAGCCCATCGAGTCTGCATCAAACACAATACCATCCAGTCCCTATTCCTGCAACTCCACGTATTTATCCTTCCAATCCCCTGACACTCAGGGAAATTCAGCATGGCCAACTTGCACATCTTTGGACTATAGGAGGAAACTGGAGCATCTGGAGGCAACACATACAGACACGGGGAGAACGTGCAAACTCTACACAGATAGTGACCTGAGGCCAGAATTGAACCTGGGTCCTTGGCACAGAGTGGCAGCAGTGCTAACCACTATGCCACTGTGTCACCAGTAGGATGATCTTGCCCATTAGTGATTCAAGATATGTAGTGGGATTAGTGAGATAAATACATGAGGTTACAAGGCATGAGTGGAATGCTCTGTTGGAAAATTGGTGAAGACTCGAGGGGCTGAATAGCTTTCTTCTGTGTTGCAGGAATTCTATGATTCTATTGAATGAGCAGCTTGTTTTATGAGGAAAGTTTGGATAGGTTTGTTTCTGCTGGAGTTGAGAAGAGTTAGGGACAATTTGATTGAAACCTTTAAGATCATGAAGAATCTTGGTATGAGAAGAGGATGTTTCCTTTTATGGATGAACCTAAATGTAGTGGTCATTAATTAAAAATAAGGGGTCTTCCATTTAATACAGGTAAGGAGAACATTTTTCTCTCAGGAGTTTTGAATCTTTGGAATTCTCTTCCTCATAAGGCATTGGAAGCAGAATCTTTGAATATTTTTAAGGCCAAGATAGATAGATTCTTGAAAAGCAAGGGAATAAAAGGTTATTGGCGGGGGGAGGGGGTAGGGTCTTATTGAATGGCACAGTAGGCTCAAAGACCAAGGAGTCTATCTATACCTGTTTCTAATTCATATGTCTGGATGAGATCCCAGCACTAATCACTGTGGCACACTACTCATTACATCTTGCCAACAAGAAAATTAATCAATTATGCCAATATGTTACCACTTACATAGTGCCTTTATTCTTCATAATAAATGTTGATATGGCACATTATCAAATGCCTTCTCGAAATCTAAGTGTAATACATTCACTGTTCTCCTTTTTCCATGGTATATGTTACTTCTTCGAAGAAATTCAATAAATTTGTTCAGGACTTAGGTGATGTAGGCACAGGAGCACTAGCGTTCATACAAGCTCTGAGTAACTCTTCTTTAAATTCATAGAACCATTGAATCCCTTCAATATGGAAGGAGACTATTTGGCCCATTGCTTCTGCACTGAGTCTTCAAAAAAGCCCACCCCTCTGTGCTATCCTGTAACCCTGTGAGTTTATGATGGCTAGTTCATCTACGCTAACATCTTTTGACATTAAAGAGCAATTTGGCATGGTAAGTCCACCAAACCTGTACATCTTTGGACTGATTTGATTTGATTTATTGTCACATCTATTAGTATACAATGAAAAGTATTGTTTCCTGCATGCTATACAGACAAAACATACTGTTCACAGAAAAGGAAAGGAGAGAGTGCAGAATGTAATGTTACAGTCATAGTTTTGGAGGAAACCAGAACACCTGTAGGAAACCCATACAGACACGGGAGGACATGCAAACTCCACACAGACAGTGACCAAAGGCCACAATTGATGCCAGGTCCCTGGCACTGTAAGGGAGTAGTGTAACTACTGTGCTATCAAGTAGCCCCATTAAATTCATTATGGTATTCAATATGGGGGGATCAGCCGCCACTTTGCCTGAGATCAGTAAGTGGGAAGATGGGGTGTGCTGCCATTCTGCCTGAGATCAGTGAGGAGGAGGATGTGTGTGTGTGTGTGTGTGTATGTGTGTGTGTATGTGTGGGGAGGGTGGGGGGTCTTTCACATCAAATCAATTAATCAAACTCAAATTACTTTAGGACAAAGTAAAAGGGGTGGCTCCCCAAAAGGAAGGAGGAACTGCCCGAACAAAAAAAAGAACACAATGGAAATTTAAGACATGTCAAATCAAGATGTGATTGTTGGGTTTGTAATGCATCTCAGCCCCTGCGGTGCCCAGCGGGCACGGAAAACGTTGACTGTGCCTGCGGACACTGCATGCTCCCTCTCCAGGGACAGACAATCCCTGGAGAGGGGCAGACAGTCGGGACAGACAGCACCCCCCCCCCCCCCCCCCCACCCCACACACTCCCTCCCCCCCCGATCACCCACTGCCTGACCTATTGATGGTGTGTCTCACCAGGCCCAGGAGCAGGTTCACGAGGAGATCGGCATCCCAACCCTGCCCTCTCCCCACCGGGTGTCCTTAGATCAGGAGCGTGAAACTGAAGTGCAAACAAAACAGCAATAAATGGTTCTTCAGTAAAACAAAAAACGGTGTGCAATCTATAACATGAAATGTAGATGTGATCCACGGACTCCATGAGGCCACAGAAAGGGCAGTCTCGGGACCCGGTGAACCAGTGAATCCTATGGTTGTCCGCCGTGAACAGCAGCCTCCACCCCAGGTCCCCGATGTAATTGGGGGAGATCCCTCCGTCAAGTGACCTCCATTGGGGACCAGCGGCAACAAGGCCCATCAAGGTGTATCCGGGGTGACAGGCGAGGACGCGGTAGTGCAACAGCAGCCTATACAGGGAACACCTCCGCGCGCTGGAGAGGGGGAGAAGGGGTCTGCTGCCACCCTGCCTGCGGCTGTGGAAATAGAGAATGAGGGGGAAGCACCCGCAATCACTCTAGGCTGGGAGTGACCGGGGGGATAAGGGAGTCAGTAATGTTGTGGGGATGGGGCAATGTTTGTGGGGGCCAGATGAGGCATTATCCGGCTCAGGGGCGATGTGGCAGGTCAGTGGCATTCTATCTTTTTTTTCCTGTGAATGCGCAGTTCGTGGCACTGATCAGAGCTGCAGGATTTCGGGTGTGTTAAGCCTCACCCACAGGCTTCTGCAGTGCGATTCAGAACTGCTGATATTTTTTCAAGCAGAGTGTATATGCGAACACCTGAGAACGGGTCTAAAAGTCAGATCTGAAACACTTCCAGTTTCAAGTTCGCCCTGCACTTAGAATGAAAATATAAATAGGGCCCAGAGAGTCAGGATAAATGTTTTTTTTTCTGGATGGCAGGAAGTAACTGGTAGAGTGTCACAGGGTTCGGTCCTAGGGCCCCAGCTATTTACAATCTATATTAATGACTTGGATACAGGGATAGAAGGCTTTATAGTCAAATTTGCAGATGACACAAAATTGGCGGATCAATAAGTTATAATAAGGAAATACGGACCTGACAAATGAATAAAGGTAGATTGACCCATTTTGAGTGGGTCAAAATGTGGCAATATGGATAAATGTGGATAAGTGTGAGGGCATGCATTTTGACTGGAAAAATGGAAAGGCGACTTATTATCTAAATGGAGAGAGACTTCTGGGTGCTCGAGTGCAGAGGGATCTGGGTCACAGAAAACTAGCATGCAGGTACAGCAGATAATAAAGAAAACAAATGGAATGTTGGCATTTATAGCTAAAGGAATGGAATATAAGGTTAAGGACATATTGTTGTTGTAACTATACAATGCATTGGTGAGACTGCACCTGGACTATTGTGCACAGTTTGGTCCACTTATTTGAGGAAAGGTATAGTGGCATTGGATTCAGTTCAGAAGGATTCAGTTCAGTTCGGTTCAGTTCAGTCACTAAATTGATTTCAGAGATGAGGTGTTTGTCATATGAAGAGAGATTGAATAGATTAGGCCTTACTCTCTGGGATTTAGAAGAATGAGGGCAGATCAAATTAAGGTATACAAAATGATAAAGGGTATGGATAAAGTAGGTGTGGAGTGGATGCTTCCTCTTGTGGGGCATTCTAGGACGTGAGGTCATAGTCTTAGGATGAGGTAGCAAATTTAAAACAGAGTTGAGGAGAAACTACTTTTCCCAAACATTGTGAATCTGTGGAATTCACTACCCCAAAATGCAGCGGATGCTGGGAGGAGTTAGATAGATTTTTAATTGGTAATGGTTGAAGGATTATAGGCAGAAGGCAAGAAATTGGGGATGAGGAGCATATGATCAAATGGCAGAGCAGACTTAATGAGTCGAATGGCCTAATTCTGCTTCTATATCTTATGAACTTATCATCTTTTGTCCTGACAAAGGTGAATGAAAAATGAGCACAGATGCATTTGCCTTCTGTTAAAATGTTATGCTGCAAAAATCTGTGTTGCCTAATTTTCCTTTCTAATGGTATTTCTTCACCAATCTGTTCTGATAGTGGAATGAGGGATTTTGTGGTCTAACGCGCATTGGTATTTGCATTCAATCTTGGCTTTAATGATTGGCACCGGGGAAGCTAAAATCTTGCTTTTTTTAAAATCCTGTCCAATCTTCTCACCTACTACACATCCTTGCACAGTCATTTGCTTTTCCTATAAATTTTATACTCTCTTTAACTTTTTTATTTAACCACAGATGGTGGTTTCGTAATATTTTTAAAAATGCATATGTTTCTTTGAATTGTGGTCATGGAATAGTGTAGGATTTCTGTGCTGCATTTGTTCATACAATGGGCCCAATTTCACTGTTTTGATTCAAAGTGCTGAATCTGGGTGTGATTCAGATCTGACTTGTAAATCCTGTTCTCAGGTGTCCCCATGCACACTCTGCCTGAAAAAAAAGCAGCGATTGTGAATCACTCTGCACAAGCCCATGGAAGGGTCTTATTGTGCCTCAA
The DNA here is from genome assembly GCA_024679065.1 of Sphyrna mokarran. Taxonomy (NCBI): domain Eukaryota; kingdom Metazoa; phylum Chordata; class Chondrichthyes; order Carcharhiniformes; family Carcharhinidae; genus Sphyrna; species Sphyrna mokarran. The sequence continues at coordinate 105,623,430 of JAGIQG010000006.1, forward strand.
ATGCTCTGATTGGACTCTTCATCTACGCGTGCGCAGTAAAAAAATTGAAAAATGCTATTTGCAGCCAGGGAATGGTGGCCCCCACTGATGTCACTCCATCCCCACAATACAATATAACTGTTCCCCTTATCCATCCACCGCATGCCTCCCCATTACCCACACCATTCACGACCTTCTGTTGCACTTTCCCCCATTGATTGCCTTCAGAGTGGACCCCCTGTCCCCCCCAGCCCCACATTTTAGTTGATAAATATATGGAAGAGAAGGGAATGGTTTAGTTTGGAGGGTCATTGCTTTTTATATTGGTCGGCGCAACATCGAAGGCCGAAGGGCCTGTTCTGGGCTGTAATGTTCTATGTTCTATGTTCTATCCCTCCCACCACCGAAGACCCATCTGATCTCCTTCTTCCCCACCCTCCCCACCAGAGAATGATCTGGCCTCCCTCCTGCCCCCCTGCCACCACCAGAGAATGATCTGGCCTCCTGCCACTTCCCCCCCCCTCTCCCCCCCAACAGGGAACATTGTGGCCTCCTGTTCTCCTCCCCCCCATCCCGCCCATACCAAAGAATCATTTGCCCCCCCACCACCAGAGAACGATTCGGTCTTCCTCCCCCCCATCCCTTCTCCCCATCCTCCACAGAATGATCAGGCCTCCTCCTCTGCCTTCTCCCATCCACTCCCCCCCCCCCCCCCCCCGCCCAATTAGAGAACAATCTGGCTTGTCTCCATCCTTCTCCCCCCACATTCAACCAAAGAATGATTGGGCCTCCCTCCTTCTTTCCTCTCACCCTCACTCAAGAAACATCCGGCCTGCCGCCTTTCCCACCTCCATCCCCACCACTAGTCTGAGTCAGAGAGCTGCCAGAAGCTCTGAGCTTACCGCTTCAGAAGCTGGAGCACCCGAAACAGACTTTTGCCAAGCATGTCTGTTTTGTGTCGAATCTGGATGGGCAAACATGATGATAAAGGGAGAAGTGCAGGTAAGTTGGGACGTCAAGTCCATTAAGTCAATTTAAATACATGCAAATGCATTTAAGTTGACATCACGCCCATTTCGGATACGGTCTCGATTGCGTCCATTTTCGGGCTTTCATAAAGGAGAATCATGCTGTTTACCTCATGCCCAACTTTACCAAGTTTTCGTACCTGAACATAGAACATAGAACATTACGGCACAGAACAGGCCCTTCGGCCCTCGATGTTGCGCCGACCAATTAGGAACAAGCAGTGACCCTCTAACCTAAACCATTCCCCTCTCATCCATAAACTTATCTACTAACCTCTTAAACGCCACCAAACTTGGCGCATCTACAACTGACGCAGGCAAGGCAATCCACTCCCTAACCACCCTCTGGGTAAAGAACCTACATCTGACATCTGTCCTAAAACCACCACCCCTTAATTTAAAGCTATGTCCCCTCGTGCTAGCTTTCTCCATCCTAGGAAAAAGGCTATCACTGTCCACCCTATCTAAACCTCTAATCATCTTATATGTTTCAATAAGGTCTCCTCTTAGCCGCCTTCTTTCTAACGAAAACAACCTCAAATCCCTCAGCCTCTCCTCATAAGACCTGCCTTCCATACCAGGCAACATCCTGGTAAACCTCCTCTGTACCCTGTCCAATGCCTCCACATCTTTCTTATAATGCGGGGACCAGAACTGTACACAATACTCCAAGTGCGGCCGCACTAGAGTTTTGTACAGTTGCAACATGACGTTGCGGCTCCGAAATTCAATCCCCCTACCAATAAAAGCTAAGACTCCGTATGCTTTCTTAACAACCTTATCGACTTGATTGCCAACTTTCAGGGATCTATGCACACATACACCAAGATCCCTCTGTTCATCAACACTATTAAGAGTCCTACCATTAGCCCTATACTCTACACATTTGTTATTCCTGCCAAAGTGAATTACCTCACACTTTTCCACATTAAACTCCATTTGCCACCTCTCGGCCCAGCTCTGCAACTTGTCCAAGTCTCTCTGCAAACTATAACACCCCTCTTCACTATCTACCACTCCTCCGACTTTGGTGTCATCCGCAAATTTACTAATCCATCCTTCAATACCCTCATCCAGATCATTTATAAAAATTACAAACAGCAGGGGCTCCAAAACAGATCCCTGAGGTACACCACTAGTAACCAAACTCCACGATGAATATCTCCCATCAATCACCACCCTCTGTCTTCTATCTGCTACCAATTTATTTGATAGTAAATCCGCAAGCTTTCGACACTATGTGCCTTCGTCAGGCAAATGCAGTGTTCTGATCTGCAGAGGCACTCATATCCACACAGACAGTTACAGATTGCTGATTAGAATGCGAATCCTTACACCTAACCTGCTATTCAAGTGTTAAAGTGGCTAACAATGTGTGTCAAAATGTGGCTAACAATGTGTGTCAAAATGTGGCTAACATGTGTGTCAAAATGTGGCTAACATGTGTGTTAGCCACTTTAACACTTGAATAGCAGGTTAGGTGTAAGGATTCGCATTCTAATCAGCAATCTGTAACTGTCTGTGTGGATATGAGTGCCTCTGCAGATCAGAACACTGCATTTGCCTGACGAAGGCACATAGTGTCGAAAGCTCGCGGATTTACTATCAAATAAATTGGTTGGATTTAAAATTGGTGTTGTAAAACTTTACTGAGTTTACCCCAGTCCAACGCCGGCATCTCTACATCATTCTATCTGCTAGCCAGTTCCTAATACAATTAGCTAAATCACCCTCAATCCCATACATCTGTGTTTTCTGCAGAAGCCTTCCATGTGCCACCTTGTCGAACGCCTTACTAAAGTCCATGTATACCACATCAACTGCCTTACCCCCATCCACCTCTTTGGTCACTTTTTCAAAAAACTCAATAAGGTTAGTAAGGCACGACCTACCCTTCACAAAACCATGCTGACTATCCCCAATCAATTCATTTCTCTCTAAATAACTATAAATCCTATCCCTAATAATTCTCTCCAATACTTTGCCCACAACAGAAGTAAGACTCACCGGCCTATAATTCCCCGGAAAGTCTCTCTTCCCCTTCTTGAACAATGGGACCACATTCGCTATCCTCCAGTCTTCCGGCACTATACCCGTAACCAACGACGACCTGCAAATCTGCATAATGCAATAGTAGATTCAGGCTCAATATATCCATAATTCAATGACAATATAAGTACACTTTCAAAAATACATTTCCAATTCTTTTGTGACTTCCAAATTTTGAATGCCATTTCTATCCACATGAAAAATAATTATTGTTTGTTTGCATCTGCACTAATCTACAATACAACTCAGTGTGAATCCATATGAATCAATGCAACAAACAAGGCAGGCTGTTTTCATCATGGAAGTTTCTCAATGGTAGATGAACTTGGTTAGAGGTCAAAGTTCTGGTATTTATTTATCACAAATCTCAGATGAATACAAACATTGTCTCATCGAAGTATTTTTCTGTATAAAAGCTGCTTTCTTCCCTTAGAAGTTGCATACTTTTTGACTAATGGATCATGTCCATCCCAATATAAGATCTTTTAGCATTCTGTTTATGCCTGTATGCACAAGATAGTCACTTCACCAATGTTTTCATTGTATGGGTACTATTGGCAATAAACCATTTGAATAAAACATGAACGTATAACATTGTAACAGTGTTAGAATTTAATGGTACAATTTAAACTAATGATGTACTTGAGCAAAGAAATAATAGCACAATGCTATAAACAAAGGAAGTAATATATCTTTGAAATGCTTCCCTAATGTAGTTGTTATTCCATGAAAGTGGTAATCACTGGTCACACTTCAATTAAATTATTGACTCCCTATGGTGATTATGTAATATTACATCAAGATATCAACAAAATAATTTTGAAAAATGTCAATAACTATTATTAAGATTCATGTGTCTCTGAAAGCTTGCTAATTAATTTCCTTGAGAAAATCTCATGCGGATAAAATGTCAGAAACGTAGTGTGAGTGTTTGCAGTGTTTTGGCGTTGTAATCTTTAATATCAGGTAGATGCATTCACCTAATTACCTGATTAAATTAACACACCATTATGCATAATGTCTCTTCTGCATGATTTCCCAAGAAACATTTATCAGCAAATGTTAATGTGAACTTGCTTATGTCAAGGATTATCACCAAGCTTTTAATTGAGGTTGTTTGCTGACTTCTTTTAAAATTAAAACCATAGTGGTTCAATTCTTCTGCAGAAGCAAATTTATTTCCATATATAAATTTATTGTGGAGTGTTGTAGTAGCATCCGACTGTGTTAATGTATCTTTTAGTAGTTTGGGGCATATGGGTTTTGGCAGGATTTTTTGGAGTCTTCAAGAGAGTGTTCTGTAAGCAAGCACGAAAAACTATTTGCTACTATTTTCATAGTTCTTACGGTTTGCTGAGTTATTGCCATTTGCAAACTCTGTTATTTTATTACATAAAGAAAATTATTTTCTTGACAATGTGTTCAACTACCTTTATTGTAAGTTCAGGTTACCACATCTGCACACGATGGCTGCAATTCTCCCATCCATGCTGACCATTCTTTTCATGGGTCCGGCTGGGAGACATGAGACTGCGGCCTTGAATGTGGATTTGTGCATGCGCCAGGAACACATGCGCATCTGCCAAGGCTGGCAAAGAGTCGCCATCCAGACCACATTGGAAACTAGCAGGAAGGCAGGTAAATAATTTACATCTTTTTAAAATCTATCTTAAATATGTAGATTTGTTCATTATCGGGACCTCGCTCTCCCATCCCATCAGGAGGACTTCATTCTGGTGGGGTTCAGACTAGCTCCAAATTTTTAGGGAGTGGAGAACCTGTCAGAGTGAAGGGCAATCGGGCCTCAAGGAGGTCAGGCGGCAGGGGGATGGTGCCCCCTGGGCATGGGCATCAAGGCAGTGCCAGCCTGTCCCTCTGGCACTACTCAAGGGCAAAGTGCCCATGCCCAGAGGGCACCTTGGCATTGGCCATCGGGCATTGGGCAGTGCCAAAGCGGCTAGGTGCGATTGGTGGGTGTGGGGTGTCTCACTGCAACTCTGCATTAGGATCAGTCTGGGATGGAGTGGGGGCAGCGATTGGGGAGTCTGCCAGGTGGGCTGCTTGCAGGGAGAGGCGGGTCTAACCCTGAGAGGTGGGATTCAATGGAAGACTGTCTGCTGGACTGAGGGGTGGGGGGGAGGTGGGGAATCACAACTGCTGGGTGGGGTGAGGCTTGGGCATCGGGGTGTTCTGGGGTGGGGGGGTCAGGGATGGCCCAGGATTTGTTGTGGGGGGCTGTGATTGTGCCGTGAGGGGAGTGGGGAGGGCTGCAATGGCAGCACTGTGTTGGCCCTAAGCTGGCCAGCAATCGAACTAGCAGCAAATGGGGGTTTGATAGTTTGGGGCCACTGGAGCTACTTGTGCAGAGCTCCAGAAGAGTCAAACTCTGGCCACACAGGCCCTGGTCTATGGATTTTTAATGAGCTTCATAACTGAGACCTCTTCAATGCATAGAGTGCGGAGATTAAGGTGAGAAGCTGAACTGTTAGAATTGTTGTGATCTAGAACCATTTTCCCGTCAATTCAGTACTCTTGGGAGAATTCCCTCCCCGCCCCCCCGCCACACACACACACACACACACCCCTGATGACTTTGCTAATGCTGGTTTTGGCAGGCTTTTGGGGTCTGCAAGAGAGTGTTCTGCAAGGAAGACTAGTTGCTCCTGTTTTCATGGTTCTTACTGCTTGCTCAGTTACTAGAAGCTTTGTTATTTTAGCATATAAAGAAGGTTGGTCACTTGACAATACATTTACTGTGGGTTTAAGTTACCACAAAATTGAACCTGGCTTCCACTGTGTTGCATATAAAATAGTAAGAAAAATGCAGATTACTAACCCAGTTGGAATTTATGTCACATTTATTTATTTATTTGCCAATACGATAAAGGGAAAAGTGACAATATTAAAGGTTTCTTTTTAACTCAAATTTCCTAGTTTGAAAGATTCAAAAGCATATGCTAAAATTGACATGTAATACAAATGAATAAAATACATAATTAATATTAGGGTGATGATAATAGTTTTCATTCTTTTAAGACTATGGCAAGGTAAGAAGTTATATATTCTTTTTGTCAGATAGTGTACATTTTTGTTCATTCAGCGTTAACCAAGTTGGAAAATCTAATCTTGAAATTGCAGCAAACATGTTTTCCTTCTCTTGCAGGTCATTATCTGAATGAGGTGTTGCTTTCTGCTAATGTACTGCCATGGATACAGAGCATCATCTGCAACATAAACATTGCCTTAATTATCCAACCCCAAGAGAGGCACCAGGTCAAATAAACAACTTTAATACCTCGCTTTGAGTAAATGTTAATTGCTTCAGTACATTTCAACATCCAGCTAGCTGCAGGTGTTTTAAAATAAAGATGTCCGATTGCGTGTATTCATAACCTTCAATTATAAATAAATGTAATTGTGCTTGCTTAAAATTGCATAAATGTGGAAATGTAATTCAATAAAGGAGAGTTCCCTTGTCTTTTATTGCAAAATGGTTAGTGGATACGTTCATTTATATCTTTGAAAATGTTCACTTCTCCATTTTCATTGTAATTAAAGGGTATGACCAACAATTTATTTTAAGAGAAGAATATATTTAATCTAAAAGAACTATTAATACTGACTGTTGGAAACGTGCATTTTATTATGAAGTCAAAAACCAAGTTTGGAAAACCCTGTGATGGATTTTTCTGGATGTTGGAGTCGGGAGGGGCAACATCACATGGGGTGACATTAGTACAGAACTGGGATATCATCACACTATGTCCATGTTTCACAAGCAGGTTTGCCAGGTCAAGCACAAATAGTATGTACTTTTGCAAAAGGCAAAAGTGACAATTGAGAATTTGTTAAGCTGGCTAAATATCCTTGAAGGTCTCGAAGATAACGTTCTGAGGCAATAGCAGGTGGTAAGAACGTCTTACCACCAAAGGTGGTAAACTTTGGAACAGGTGGTAGTCAGGGAACTTAGTTGACTGAGCCAGTGAGAGATTGAAAGAGCAGAGAGAACCTTGGGAAAAATTCTAGAACTTAGGGCCTAAATAGCTGAAGATGGGTGTCAGAGAAAGAATCCAGAATTGGATAAATGCCAAATTCTTTTAGAGTTAAGGGGCTGGATGAGATTGCAGAATGAGGGAAGGACAAGACTTTGAAAGTGAAAGTGAACTGGGAGCCAAGGCAAGTTAGTGAGCTCTGATGGGACTTGGTGTGAGTTCAGATACAGGCTGCGAGATTTTGGATCCCAAATTGACGGAGGGTGGGAAGCTGGTCAAGAATAGATAAAAATGCCAAATATTTTTTCCTTTAATAAAATGATTCATCCCTGAGTCAACGACTAGTTCATTTTTCCTCTTGACTATGTGTGTAAGCAACTCATTGGAACTGTTTGCTGCTAAAGACTTTTATATTTCTAACCCCCATGTTGCTTCATAGTGTTTCAACTATAATTAGTCATTTAATTTTTAGACCTGGTCTGTAAATATTTTTCTTCAGTTGGTCTCAGCAGCGCAAGTTTTGTTTCTCTCAATAGATGCTGCCTGTCCTGCTGAGTATTTTCAGTGTTTTCTGCTTTTTTCTGAAATAAATTTGAAGATGGCTTGTTGTGGTTTCAGGTAATAATTGATTTATTAACAACGATATATATACAGAAGATAAAGGTCTGTCAGAACTGGAATACATGCCTCTTTTCTTCTCAATCACTTACTTTGTGCAATCTGTTTCTCCCGAATTTTAAAACTTACAGTGCACAGCAGGCAGCCATGATAAAGGGCACCCTAGCTGGTTTATTTTGGAGAGTGACATCTGATCAGCACGTCTTTAAGCTGTCAATGGTATGCTCAATACAAGCTCATGTGAAGGAATGGCTCTGGTTGTACTGCTTCGCCACATCTTTATTAGTATCTGCTGCTCAGAGACAACCACAGCCCTCTCAGGACTCCACCCATCCTCTCACTGTTGAAAAGTGTAAGTCTTTTAGTTTTAATGATGGCAGCTTTGTGCCACTGGTTGAACAGCTGAGCATGATTGTCCATCATTTATATGAGTTGACCAGTGCTGCCAGCAATAGCCCCAATGGCTCCTTGCTGTATGCACGCCAGATTCACCTTCACATGTTCCAAACACTGCACATTCTTCATGTTTGCCAATTGAAAATCCAAAACTGGCCCAGTGAGGCTTCTTTAATTGGCTCCAAAGTAACTGAAAAGGCATTTAATTGGTAGCATGATGGGTTCTATACAACAATTCTCTCCGAGATCTTGCAGAGATTTATGTTGTCTGACCTACCCCTCTGTAATTCAATAGATTCGCTTTGGCTCTAACAAGACTTTAACCAAGACAAAAAGCAGAACTCCGGATAGGAAATTTTAAAATAAGTTTATTGTTAAAAGGAAAATGCTGTACTCATCAATAAATGACAAAACGTTTACAACTTCAATTGGGTGAGCAAGCCAGATAGAAACTAAATCTTTCTTAAGTTCATATTCCCTCATTGATAATGATTTCCTAAAATCCTGCTTCAGAGAGCACAGAGTAGCTCTCAGAACTCCACGAAGCAAAAAGTTAGTTCCTGAAACTCATTTTTAACCCTTGAATTAGCATTAACTCATCTCGAACTAGACCTGTTGTAATTATCCAGTTGCACATCTGGTGTTACTGAGTTGATTTTACTGGATTTAGCCTAATAAACAATGAAATAGTTCATGATTTTTTTCTCATCTTAATTCATACAAGCCTTCATTCAGCCTCTGGACACTTGCCCCAGACAGCCAAGGACAAATAAGGCCGATGTTTCATTCGGCATCTGACTGCTCCCTTTTCCTTCATGGATGAAACTTACAGCCGCAAATTAATATTTTAAACTTTAAACAGTAAAATATTACCCAGCCTTAACAACTATTTGATTAATTACTTATTCTTCAATTATACATTAAGGCTCACTGCTTATTTAATCACATGTTTCTGGCTGCTTACTAATTATTCAGTAATTCTTGATTAATGTTTTATTATAGAGTATAGAATACAGAAAGGCTTATTTAGCCCAGTGAACAAAATGGTGTCTTGATCTTGTTAGCTTACTGCATATAATGTGAAAACTCCCTAAAGATGGTCAAGTCAAACAATTGTTCAAACCTACACTTTCCAGTTGAAAACTGCATTGCTTTCTGGAATTGCTGGTTGTTGCCCTCTGACAGTATGATTTTAAATTAACACCAGGCTCTTTCCTGCTCTCACTACCAACTGGAAGTCCAGCTCTAGGTGAGATGATGTGGTGAGGGTATCTCGATGCAAATTGTTGAAAGTGGTAGGATAGATTGGTCGTGATTATAAAGCCACACAGGATCCTGGGTTTAACAAATAAAGGTGTAAAGCCCCGAAACAAGCATGTCATAATGAACTTTTTTTCAGATTGGTCTCATCCTATGGCCATCATCCTGGTGTCTTAAAAGAAGTGTCTAATGAGGTAGTTGATGCATTTATATTCATTTTCTAAAATTCACCAGGCTCTGGAAAAGTTCAATCAGAATGCAAATATAACCCCTCCATTCAAGAAAGGAGAGAAACAGAAAACGGGAAACTATAGGCTGATTAGCTTGATACCCATCATGGATGGGTGTTAGAATCAATTGTTAAGAATATTTAAGAAATGTTGACATAGCTGTTCACATTGTGAATCTTTGACCTGTGTTGTCTCATGTTTATGTAGGTTAGAAGATTTTGGGCTGAAAAGAAATGACGATAATTATTCATTTATTGCAACAATCTTCGGTGAAACATGCTTTTGGCTTCAAGTCATTTGTTAGATATAATAATTTGTTCTCATTGATGACAGCACACATCCTTTAAATTGATAACCTCCCCATCACATTTGAAATACAAATAACAATCTAATCTCAAAGTCTGTCCCACAAAATAATGTGATTTAGATCATTGATCCTTTTGTGACTTTAAGAGACAGAGTTCATCATCAGCTGCTGATCCAGACTTGTTGGCACATACTTTCAAGACGTTGGAACTCTGAACCAGGCCTTTTCATCAAACGCAAATCAGATTTCTTATTACCATCTTAGCATCCAATCTTCTGAGCTACTTTATGCTTTGCAATTTCTTTAGCCATCTAAACATATCCCCATTCTGGCATGATCCATGCTGTAAAATATTATTTTTGGTGTGTTTGATTAAAACATCCAAATTTGAACCTGTAGGAATTTGCAATGTGATAGTTGAACATTTTATAATATGATTTCACTGCTTACCAGCAGGTAAACTGTCGGCAAAGCTCTATGTGCTTCAAATATATTTTACAGGAATGTATTTTTTGCTACCATCGTTGTCTCCTCTTGGAATTACAATGCGTGTCAATAACTGTATACTTGCACATGACGCAGTAAGGTCAAAGAGGTCTCAGTGCTTTGTGTTTTTGTTTAAATGATACAACTGAAAAAAATTTCTTGTGACTTTCTAATGTCAAGCAAATTCATTTTTTTCTATGCACCATCTGAAATTGTAGTAATAAATAAATGCAAATAAGCTCATTAATAATCAGCAGTGTGAAACTGCTTTCTGACTCAAAATAAATAGGTAAAATAATGCCTTGAAGCCATCCAAGGAATAGACTTTAATTATTTTTTTTACAAAGTAAATGAGGAGTGGGTGAAATTTATGCACATTCAGGTCAAAGGTTGTTCTAGTCTGGAGTTTTAAATATCTTATCTTTTGGCAGCAGAGGAGTACTCCCAGGTGAGGCATCACATGGCAAAATACAACTCACTCAAATTATTTATTGCAACAGTATGTCATGATTCCATATCTCAAAATAGATATGGATATTTCCCACACTCACTGCCGTTCCTTAGCTGATCAAATCTATTTTACATCAATTTTCTGTCATTGTTATGAAGCCACTAATAATATTCATGGGCAGCATGGTAGCACAGTGATTGGCACTGCAGCTTCACAACTCCAGGGTCCTGGGTTCAATTCCTGTCTCGGGTCACTGTCTGTGTGGAGTTTGTACATTCTCCTCATGTCTGCATGGGTTTCCTCTGGGTACTCTGGTTTCCTCCCATAGTCCAAAGATGTGCAGGTTAAGTGAATTGGTCATGCTAAGAAATTGCCCCTTATTGTCCAGGGATGCATAGATTAGAGAGCTTAGCGGGTATAATATGTAAGGATATGGGGGTCGGGCCTGGGTGGCTGGGTGGGATTGCGTTCGGTGCAGACTTAATGGGCTGAAGGGCCTCATTCTGCACTGTAGGGTTCTATGATTTTTAATAATGAACAATGAACGTTCCACAAAGCAATGCAGTTCTGTTACCTTCACATTAAATCTATTTAATTGTTATTGCCATAGCACTCCTTTAACTCAGTTTTCAATCCACATTCAGTATAGTAAGAATAAGATGATTAAAGGATCAAGGCAAAATGTCTCTCCATTGTCATGAGACAAAAGGAGCATGATCATTTAAAATTGCATAAGTATGTTGTTGAAGTCCATTCCTTGTGTAAAATGGTTGGCATGTCTCTATTTTTTTATATGGGCATGTCTTGATGATTCTTTGCTTTTCCCCCTTAATTAATAATTACCCTGTTTAGTGGGAGTCAACTCTGTGTCATCACCTTTCTCTATCTGCCTCACCTTTGACATGAATTAAATGTTGTGAAGCAGTTAGATATGTGCAATAGAAGTGAACTAATCCCACTCCAAGAGATTGAGTCATGATTATTACCAAAGGACCCTTTCAACAATTTGATATGTATTAATTACTCCCAATTAACTGCTCTGACACTGAAAATAAACTACTACAAGTTGGGAGTCTCATTCCTTTCCAGTTAATGTCTTTGATACCATGAGTTAACTATTTAAAGTATGGAGTCTCACTTCTTTAGATTTTAATTTTTGCTGAAGATTTTAAAACAATCAAATTTAAAATGTGTTCATTTATTTTTTCCACTCCTGTATTTTTCTCTCTCTTCTTTTTCCCTACTTTTTATTTATATTTCTGTAATTGATTTGGCATCAAATTCACCCAGTCAAAATCACCCTCCTTTTTTTTATTTCCCAATCATTTAATCTGTTTTGTTAAAATGTTACAATGTTAATTGCCACTTATTTACATCTCAGATACTCAATTTCTCATATGCACCATTATCAATGCACATTTTCAATGACTTAGTGAACAAGTATGTTTTGAACTGAAGAGTGCAGGGGCAAATCTAAATAGTGATAGATACTGTTTTAGCTACACTGAGAATCACTGCTATGACAGCCCTGAAGAGGATCTCCTATCTTCTTCTCTGCATCTGCATTTTTTATTAGTCTTATTTTATTTATAAATAATCATAGAAATAAAATGTTATACAAGAATGAACTGTAAAATAGAAACATGGAGCAGAGTTTTCAATGCAATCTACCATTTGTTTTGTGACTGTGGAGACAGCCTACCATTGGCAAATGCAGGGATCTTCTGGTTTCCAGTATTGTCAATGAAGCTTCCAATTGTATATACCTCTCACCACCATAAAACCTGAGGCACGGGTGCGCTGTCAACAAGACCAGAAGATCCCATTGGGATGAATGGCCATAATTCCAAATGTATGCAAATTAAATGATCTGTAACTTCTAACTTGTTTAATCTTCAGGCTGCACTTAATCTTTACTCGATATAGTGTCATGGAGGTTGCTGCAATAAACTCATTGCGTCATGGTAATAAACATATTTCTGTCTGCGTTTAACCTCTAGCTGGGACACAGTAAGCACAGCAGTAAAGCTGGATTAACTGTGGGAGTGAGTTGTAGGAACCTAGAGCGAAATTGACTGGCAGGAATATTGAATGCTTTGTGTAAAACTACGATGTTGTTCAAAAATAAAAACAAAGCAAACTTCCAGAAGGTCCTCTTACAAAAATAAAGTTTGTAAGGTTGTTATGTTTTGGGATTGTCTCTAACCTAGGGCAACATGAGGAAATGGTGTCACATATCCTTTCCCGAGTTCTGTTGGATAAACTTGTGTGACATGGTTGTTAAAAATGAAAAAGGATCCAAGCTGTAAATAATGATCGGGTGGGTACTGATGGTGAGTAGACTGTTCACCTCAAAGTCACAGGCAGGTGTCAAGAATGTCAAGATTTGTAAATGGTTATTCAAACATCGCTTGGAGGTCTGCAGGATAACTAATTAGCATTTCATCCAGATATAGAACCCACATAATTCACATTGCCTTGGTGATGGTTTTTGAGAGGGGAAGAGTTCACAGCAAGCTATTGTAGTATCAGGCTGCAGGCTTTTTCATAATGTTAGATTCAAGAATTCATCAAAACCTCGTGGTAAATCTCTGGTACATGCGTATGAGTTTATTAGGAGTTTCTACTCTGTCTCTTACAAAATGCTCACAGACTGCTCTATTGTTCTGTCTCTTAGAAAACACCCATTCACAATCTTTGGTGATTAAACACATATTCAGAGATGGTTAACGCTAATTGATTCTGACCTCTGAACATGCCGTATTCACAAGATAGTGGTCTGTGCTGATGTTAGCTGATCTTGAGCTGGGAATATACACAATACATCTCAGCATGTTGTAACCTTGTAACATGCTCCGTTGCAAGTGAAACCTGAAATCTCAGCAGGATTTATTCCATGAGAAAATGTTTTACAAATATATTGTAGAAAGCATTGTAAAAAGTACAAAGGTAAAATAAAATAAAACAGTTGGTTTCCCACAATAACATATCCCTGAACCAAAGAGACAGATCGGTCTACAAGAACCTGAGAAGGAGAAAGCACAGAGAGAGGTAGAATCAGCCAGTTTCTATTGTTCATTATGTGGAATGAAAGTGCACTTGGATTGTAGATGGAATTCTCCCATATTCATTCTAAGTGCGGAGATAAGCAGCTCCAGCACTATCTTTTCTGTTGGCCGGAATAATGGTATCCCATACCAGATTGAACAGTTGGACTCTCACTAATTCATAGAATCACAGAAACCCTACAGTGCAGAAAGAGGCCATCTGGCCCATCAAGTCTGCACCAACCACAATCCTACCCAGGCCCTACCCCCATATTCTGACATATTTATCCACTAATCCTTCTAACCTAAGCATTTCAGGACACTAAGGGACAATTTTAGCATAGTCAATCAACCTAACCCGTAGATCTTTGGACTGTGGGTGGAAACTGGAGTACCTGGAGGCAACACATGTAGATATGAGGAGAATGTGCAAATTCCACATTGACCGTGACCTAAGCCAGGAATCAAATCCAGATCCCTGGAGCTGTGAAGCAGCAGTGCTAACTATTGTGCTACCGTACTGCCCACTTACCTGGGATATTATGTACAGGTAAGTTCTCCTCCAACTCTCCTGGTGCACCAGCAGCTGAATAGTTCACCCACCCTCAGCTGATGGCATTGAAGATCCCAGTACCACATTTAATCACCAACCCCAGAACACTAATATCACTCTCTTCAGACCACTGGTCTTCACCAAACTATGCAGAATGTCTAGAATCTAGAGGGAAAAGACAGCAACCTCAAGAAGAAGGTAGCACTAGCTTTCAGAGACATTTTAGACTGTAATTCGAGGAGTCCAGGCCTACTGGCATGTCCTCTTCCCCAGAGACGGTTCAAAGAAGCACCCAGCTCTCTAGATTAGGAGGCCATTGTCCATCAGTTCAGCATCGTTGTCATACCTGTGAAGCAGCATCCATTGCAAGCAGAGAATAAATAATCTCATCTGCTCCATCAGGTTAAATCCCCTCTCAGTTCCCTCCTCTATCAAACTCTCAGCATGGCATCATGTATTCACATAGCTACTATCTTCATGGATCTCATACATCCATTATTGAATCCGATAGGCCTGGACTCCCCAAATCTGCCTTGTTGCTCCAATCTCTGTCCCTTCTGGGGAGGGCTCACCACACTCAAAAGGGACATTCGCCCAAACTCTGCTGTGATCACATTTTTTTTTTGTCACCACATAGGCCAAATATGTGCACAAGAAGCGAGAGCGAACTCAGATAGGGAGCGGGATGGCAGAGATCTAGTGAGTTAGAGGAGGTTGCTGCTGGCGAGGACAGAGATTGCTCCTGTGACAATGCACAGCCTGACCTCCCGCAGCAACTGAGTAGGATCTCAGCTCCATCACTTCACTCAATGGTGCAATTCACACTCAGTGCTATGGACTCTGAATCAGCTTCAGCTCATTCACAAACTGAAAATTTGTCTTTTGCAGATACCAGCAGGCTGTGACCAGCTAGCCAGCTCTGCAGCTTTCTGATGCCATAGAGCATGTCTGAGGATGAGGGGGCTCAGAAAGAACTGCTGTCCCACACCCCTCCAACAGCACAGAGACACCCATGTAGGTAGGGCACAGCTTGAGGTTAAAATCAGGGTTCCTTTCTGAAGAACACCCCAGTGACACATCTCAGCAGCAGTGGGAGGCAGGGACAGCCCAGCTATCCAGCACTCAGAAAGCTGCTGGAGACCGGCTAACCACACAGTCCCAATTAGGTGATGTACAAATGACACACAGTCATCCAAGGCTGGAATTGAACTCAAGACATTGGAGCTGTGAAGCAGCAGTGCTCACTATTGTGTCACTGTGCCGAACAGTGGAAGGCAAAAGAAAGACCAAGTGACAGTGGGCCCTGACATCCTAGGAAGTCTAATGGATAGCATTCCTGCAAGGGAATGAACGCAGACTGCAGATTATTGGACAGTGGCCCATTGGCCCAGAAGACAGAAGACAGAGGGTGGTGGTTGATGGGAGATATTCATCGTGGAGTTCGGTGACAAGTGGTGTGCCTCAGGGGTCTGTTTTGGGGCCCCTGCTGTTTGTAATTTTTATAAATGATCTGGATGAGGGTATTGAAGGATGGATCAGTAAATTTGCAGATGACACTAAAGTCGGTGGAGTGGTAGATAGTGAAGAGGGTGTTATAGTTTACAGAGTGACTTGGACAAGTTGCAGAGCTGGGCCGAGAGGTGGCAAATGGAGTTTAATGTGGAAAAGTGTGAGGTAATGCACTTTGGCAGGAACAATAAATGTGTAGAGTATAGGGCTAATGGTAGGGCTCTTAATAGTGTTGAGGAACAGAAGGATCTTGGTGTATGTGTCAATAGATCCCTGAAAGTAGGCAGTCAAGTGGATAAGTTGTTAAGAAGGCATATGGAGTCTTAGCTTTTATTGGTAGGGGGATTGAATTTAGGAGCCGCAGCATCATGTTGCAACTGTACAAAACTCTAGTGCGGCCGCACTTGGAGTATTGTGTGCAGTTCTGGTCGCCACATTATAAGAAAGATGTGGAGGCATTGGAGAGGGTACAGAGGAGGTTTACCAGGATGTTGCCTGGTATGGAGGGCAGGTCCTATGAAGAGAGGTTGAAGGATTTGAGGTTGTTTTCGTTAGAAAGGAGGCGGCTAAGAGGGGATCTTATTGAAGCATATAAGATGATTAGAGGTTTAGATAGGGTGGACAGTGATAGCCTTTTTCCTAGGATGGAGAAATCTAGCACGAGGGGACACAGCTTTAAATTAAGGGGTATGAGTTATAGGACGGATATCAGAGGTAGGTTCTTTACTCAAAGAGTGATTAGGGAGTGGAATGCCCTGCCTGCAGCTGTTGTAGATGCGCCAAGTTTGGTGGCGTTTAAGAGGTTAATTGATAAGTATATGGAAGAGAAGGGAATGGTTTAGTTTGGAGGGGCATTGCTTTTTATTTTGGTCGGCACAACATCGAAGGCCGAAGGGCCTGTTCTGTGCTGTAATGTTCTATGTTCTATGTTCTATGTTCTAATCTGGCACATTAGGATGGTTTACACAAATAACAAATAAATTGGGCTGCAGAAGTTTGTTAAGTTTACTTTTGTCCATGATACTTTTTGGAAATGGGGATTATATCAAGACTCCTTTTCAAGCTCAGGAGCTGGCAGACAGGAGTTAAAGAGTGCAGACTTTCCTCCTGTGAATTAATAGCCTGGTCATGGAGTACGTGGCCAAGAATCAGGAGCATGGGAGGATTATTAGAGATGGGATCTGGGGCTCCTTCTTGAAATGTATGCTCACTTGTTGCTGCTGTTGCACGGGACAGGGCTCAGGGCTCACAATGGATGGCAAAGGGCAAGAAGGTGGATGAAGAGCTTGAAAAATGGAAGGCAAAGAGAAGACAGAAGGGAGGGAAATTCAGGTAAGAATGTAAATACTGCTGTGAAAGAAGTACAGAGTAGCAAGTGCATACGTTGGTTTGGGACACTATCAGATGCACTGATTCTGAGTTAGAGGATTGCAAAGAAACAAAGAAAGATGTTTTAATCAGACCATTGCATCAGATACATGTGTTGGTTTTCATGGCATGGGTTTCCTCCGGGTGTTCCGGTTTCCTCTCACACACCAAAAGATGTGCAGGTCAGGTAGATTTGCCTTGCTAAGTTGCCTCTTAGAGTCTCAAGATGTGTACATTCGCATGGGAAATACACAGGATTATGGGAATAGGGCAGAACAGGGCATAGGCTTGGGTAAGATGTTCTGTTGGAGAGCCTATGTAGGCTCATTGGGACAAATGGTCTCCTTCTGCACCATAGGGATTCTATGAGCTTCATCAACCTTCTTGCCCCTCTGCCTGCCATCATGAGCCCTTCTCCCACCCTCTTCCTTGCACAATTCATATGGTAGCACAGTAGTTAGCACTGCTGCTTTACAGCTCCAGGGTTCAGGGTTCGATTCCCGGCTTGGGTCACTATCTGTGTGGCGTTTGCACATTCTCCTCGTGTCTGCATGGGTTTCCTCTGAGTGCTCCGGTTCCCTCCTACAGTCCAAAGATATGTGGGTTAGGTTGATTGGCCATTCTAGAAATTGCCCCTTAGTGCCCAGGGATGCGTAGGTTAGAGGGATTAGTGGGTACAATATGTAGGGACATGGGGCAAGGCCTGGATGGGATTATGCTTGGTGCAGACTCAATGGGCCAAAGGGCCTCCTTCTACACTGTAGGATTCTATGACTCTATAATTCAGTCCTCCTTCCACATTCCCACCCTAGTATTTGCTTGTCTTCATCATCCCACTTGCCTCTTATCCCTCTCATCTCCTCCCCATTCACCACCCCCCCATCTTCACTATTTCACATTCCAACACCTGGTCAAACTCCTCGCCATTGTTGTGGCCCTGGCATGAATCCCACAGCATAGTGCTATCCAGACCAACATTGGTGTGTGGCACCAGGAGGAAGGAGACCCTTGTACTTCTAAACCCTAGATGCAGTTCTGAACTAAGGTGGTGATACAGGAGGGTACAGCAGCACAGTGTTGTCCGTGGAGATCAGCTCAACATGGAGATGGAGGGCATGAAATGGTTTACCCGCCAAAGTGGTAGTGTATCAGGAGCAGTGCAGCAGTGTGACATGTAGATTTTGTTGCTGTCAACTCAAGTTCTCTGGTGAGCTGAGGGCTGTCTTGTGTGTGTCACTCTTTATCAATCAATTTTGTTAAGTTTATTTCTCAGTTACAAGAAAGGCTTACATTAACACTGCAGTGAAGTTACTGTGAAAGTCCCCTGGTCAATACAGTCCGATACCTGTTCGGGTTAATGCATCTAACCAGCACTTCTTTCAGAATGTGGGAGGAAACTGGAGCATTTGGAGGAAACCCACACAGATATAGGGAGAACATGCAAACTCTACAATGTCAGTGACTCAAGCCAGATCCCAGGTGCTGTGAAGCAGCAGTGCTAACCACTGTACACTGTGCCATCCATGGTATTACTATGGCATCAGCCAGTAATTATTTAAATAAGCATTCATGAGACGCATATTAATTCAAACGATATTCACATCACCTACCAGTAGGATGACCAATCCTCCAATGGGAAAATTGCAACTTGATTTACATTGGTGAGTTTGTGATTTTTTTGCTTGTGCCAGATTCTTCACACCTTCCCTTCACTAATTCTATCACAGGTAAATTAGGAGAAATCTACCCCAAGTTCATGAGGACTTAAATAAAGCTGGAGAATTCACCTAACTTTAAGTAAAGGAAAGGATCTACAAGGTAACCCTCACTGTGGGAGTTATTTGGAGATCGGAAGTTGTTCAGCTTCAAAAGGAAAAGATAACCAAGCCCTACGGAGCCCAGAATGGCTGTGGTCTGGTTCCCAGAGAAGGAAACGTTAACTTAGGACAGAGAATAAAGCATAACTATAGAACAGATTTTTTTATAAGTTTTAAGAATTAAATTGAGGCATTTTCTGTAGTTCAAAGTATAAATTCCCTACTGAATATAATTTAGACAGTGTTGTTTTTAGTTTGCTTATTGCAATAAAAGTCTTAAAACTTGAAAACTTGTCATGCGTTTCTTTCAGTCAGCCACTGGAAATTCAAATATCTTTCAAAAAGTTAACGATTCTGTGGGGATTGTAACATCCTAAGGAATTACAATTGTCCATAAACAGTTTTCATGTGTGAGCATTATAAATCACTCTCTACAGTAATAACTGGGCTATTGTACACTAATTCTCAGCCCCATTCTTGAAGAAGAATATTAAGATCTCAAGGAGACGTTTATCAGAATGGGACTAGGGATGAGGGACTTCAGTTACGTAAGCCAACTAGTGAAACTCAGATTATTCTTCTTATCGCAAAGAAGGGAATTTATTTGAGGTTATGAAAACTTTGAGAAAATTTCATGGTTTTGGAGAAAGAGTCAGAATAATTAGACACCTTTTTCAAATTACCAGCGCAGAAACAAGGGCTGAAATAATCATCTTTTATTCTATATGATTCTATTCTATTATTCTACTCAATATTATAAATCCATGAAAAATCATGATAAGTTCTTATTTTTGTGGCTGTATATTTTTAACACGCTAAGTGTACATATATAGATCTTCTACTGGAGATGCAATGTTTTGGTTCACAGTTAAACTTATGGATTTAATATTTGAGTCTCCTAAATAAATATGTTACTGACCATGTTAATCTGTGACAGAATCAATCTAAGGGAAAGGTGAACAAATTCTAGCCTAACAACAAGGGACAGATTTTAAAATAACTGGTTCAGAAAGTGACAAAAGGGGGAAAAAATGCCCAGCAGATAAGCATTCTGTAGTCACAAAGCAGACAATTAGTATGTAGTTCTTAATATTGTTTAATAGTGTTGTGATAGTTTACTCATTCCTAAGATTAGACATGTGTTGACACATTGTAATTATTTAACTAATTGTTTCAGGGAAATGCAAAAATAACTGATGACCTCCACTGTTTTTTAAAAGACTTTCTGATCAAAATCTTTTGTAACAATCTTATCTGCATTTCGTAGCCTAGACAAAGTGCCTCACCTTAGGATTTTATAAGAAGTTTATATCGATGGGACAGAACATGAGTATTGCTGAAAACGATAAATGTTATCAAAGCTATCTGTTTTGTATTGTTCAGGACAATTCACAGACACAACAGATTTTAGGAGCATAACAACTTATACTGCATGAGAAGAGAATGCTGATGGGTCAACAAGTAGAGTCTGACTGATAAAGGTGTTGTGATGGAGAATGCACCAGTTAAATGATAAATGACAGTCAACTGCCAAGCTTTGTTTAAATTTAAACCAGACAGGTTGACTCTGATTGATCAAGGCATTGCCATGAAGAATGAATCAAGGAATGACTGTTGTTTAGTTGAGAAGCCACAATGAGTGTACGTGCCTATCTGAAAAAGACAGGACCTTATGTCTGATTATATATTTATTTAGTATTGTCACAAATAGGCTTGCATTACACTGCAATGAACTTAATGTGAAAATCCTCTAATCACTCTGGCACCTGTTTGGGTACACTAAGGGAGAATTTAACATGGCCAAAGCAACTATCTAGCACATCTTTCAGACTGTGAGAGGAAAGTGGAACACCCAGTGGGGATCCACGCAAACACAAGGAGAATACACAGGCTCTGCACAGTAATCACTGTGTTGTATTGCAACAACACAACGACAGTGCAGCTAGTTCTGGAGCAGAAGCATTCATCATTCAAATGGGTGTTCTCTGGAATATAGCCAATTATGTAACCTGTGCACTCAACTGTTTCGTGATATCACGTAGAGTGAGTCAAATTGGCAGAAATGGAAAAAGAAAATGCAGGAAAAACTTAGCATGTCTAGCAGCCTCCGTGGAGAGAGAAAATCAACTCTGTATGATGCTTTTTCAAAGCTTCAGAATTGGCTGAAAACTGGTACTAGTAACACTGGGGACCTCCGGTGCAGGGCAAGATATTTTATTCACTTCCCATTTCTGGCGGAAGATGGTTGCTTCAGCTTTGTATAGACACTAATCCCATGAGTCTTTTAAGATATTTATTATCTATTTATTTATTTTGGAGCCTAGATTATGGCCAACAAAATAATGTCAAGACATGAAATGGAGTAACGCCACAATATAAAAATTGGAAAAAACAGGAGCAAAAATAGTGGTTCCAAAATGAATTCCACTAATATTCCAGCTCTCCCACCATGGGATTAGAATATTATTTCATCATTTAGCAGCCAAAAAGCAGAATTTCATTTTAATGTGTCCGTCAGATTTTGATTTAAGCATCTGCGTGGGGAACAGGATTAAATGAGATGGCAATATAACAATTATCTTCCGACACTGAGAAAGTAACCCAGCTGTTCAATAGATTTACCCCAGTAGCTTCATTAAAAAGTCAGCATGGGCAAAGCATACAATAACCATTAACTATATATCTAGAAGAAAACACAGTGATCACAGATTTGTTGATTTTGTGATCAATTTTTATTTTGTTTTGTCTCTTTTTTTTAAATGATGCATGCTATGCATTTGGACAGAAATGGTAATTGAAACAGACAAATCAAATATGAATATCTCTCCCTGATTCAGCAATAAAGTAAGAAGTCTGACAACATCAGGTTTAAATCCAACCGATTTATTTGATAGTAAACTCACAAGTTCTTTAGGTTCTTTACTCAAAGAGTGATTAGGGAGTGGAATGCCCTGCCTGCAGCTGTTGTAGATGCGCCAAGTTTGGTGGCGTTTAAGAGGTTAGTTGATAAGTATATGGAAGAGAAGGGAATGGTTTAGTTAGGAGGGGCATTGCTTTTTATTTTGGTCGGCACAACATCGAAGGCCGAAGGGCCTGTTCTGTGCTGTATTGTTCTATGTTCTATGTTCTATGTTCTAAGTATACTATCAAATAAATCGGTTGGGTTTAAACCTGGTGTTGTCAGACTTCTTACTGTGTTTATCCCAGTCCAACGCCGGCATCTCTATATCATCCAGCAATAAAAACAGTAGAGAGCACAAGGCCAGTGAATATAGAACATAGAACATAACAGCGCAGAACAGGCCCTTCGGCCTTTGATGTTGCACCGACCAATTAGGAAAAAGCAATGACCCTCCAAACTAAACCATTCCCTTCTCTTCCATAAACTTATCTACTAACCTCTTAAACGCCACCAAACTTGGCGCATCTACAACTGCAGCAGGCAGGGCATTCCATACCCTTACCACCCTCTGGTAAAGAACCTACCTCTGACATCCGTCCTATAACTACCACCCCTTAATTTAAAGCTATGTCCCCTCGTGCTAGCTTTCTCTATCCTAGGAAAAAGACTATCACTGTCCACCCTATCTAAACCTCTAATCATCTTATATGTTTCAATAAGGTCTCCTCTTAGCCGCCTTCTTTCTAACGAAAACAACCTCAAATCCCTCAGCCTCTCTTCATAAGACCTGCCTTCCATACCATGCAACATCCTGGTAAACCTCCTCTGTACCCTCTCCAATGCCTCCACATCTTTCTTATAATGTGGGGACCAGAACTGCACACAATACTCCAAGTGCGGCCGCACTAGAGTTTTGTACAGTTGGAACATGACGTTGCGGCTCCGAAATTCAATCCCCCTACCAATAAAAGCTAAGACTCCGTATGCCTTCTTAACAACCTTATCGACTTGATTGCCAACTTTCAGGGATCTATGCACATATACACCAAGATCCCTCTGTTCATCAACACTATTAAGAGTCCCACCATTAGCCCTATACTCTACACATTTGTTATTCCTGCTAAAGTGAATTAACTCACACTTTTCCACATTAAACTCCATTTGTCACCTCTCGGCCCAGCTCTGCAACTTGTCCAAGTCTCTCTGCAAACTATAACATCCCTCTTCACTATCTACCACTCCACCGACTTTAGTGTCATCTGCAAATTTACTAATCCATCCTTCAATACCCTCATCCAGATCATTTATAAAAATTACAACAGCAGGGGCCCCAAAACAGACCCCTGAGGTACACCACTTGTCACCGAACTCCAAGATGAATATCTCCCATCAACCACCACCCTCTGTCTTCTATCTGCTAGCCAATGCCTAACCCAATTAGCTAAATCACCCTCTATCCCATACATCTGCATTTTCTGCAGAAGCCTTCCATGGGTCACCTTATCGAACGCCTTACTAAAGTCCATATATACCACATCAACTGCCTTACCCCCATCCACCTCTTTGGTCACTTTTCCAAAAAACTCAATGAGGTTAGTAAGGCGCGACCTACCCTTCACAAAACCATGCTGACTATCCCCAATCAATTCATTTCTCTGTAAATAACTATAAATCCTATCCCTAATAATTCTCTCCAGTACTTTGCCCACAACAGAAATAAGACTCACCAGCCTATAATTCCCCAGAAAGTCTCCCTTCCCCTTCTTGAACAATGGGACCACATTCGCTATCCTCCAGTCTTCTGGCACTATACCCGGAAGAATTTGATATCTAATATGTGTCAGCAAATGATCAACAGGTTGAATGGCCTCCTCCACTTCTTTATAAGAATAGGTTTGTACACACATTTTTTCCCTTTGGGGGAATAATGGGGAAAGATTCTTGAGCTACCAATGAGCTTATTGAACCACATTATGAACTCTCATTCCATGATCAATGAGTCCTGGTGTTGGATTTGAATCCAGAACTTCTAGTCCAGACTTAGAGACTCTACACACTGTGCCAGAAGATCTTCATACCTCTCTGCTGTGGTGTGGAGATGCCGGTTTTGGATTGTGGTAAAAACAGAAAGAAATGTCACAACACCAGCTTAAATTCCAACAGGTTTATTTATAACAAATGCCACAAGCTTTTGGAACAGGCTGTCCCTTCATCAGGTGGGTGGGAATTCTAATCACAAACAGGGCACAAAGACACAAACTCAATTTACATGGATAATGATTGGAATGTAAGTCTTTGCAGCTAATCAAGTCTTAAAGGTACAGACAATGTGAGTGGAGAGAGTATTAAGCACAGATCCAATCATTATTCATGTAAATTGAGTTTGTGTCTTTGTGCTCTGTGATCAGAACTCCCACCCACCTGACAAAGGAATAGCTGTTCTGAAAGCTTGTAGTGTTTGCTACAAATAAACCTATTGGACTTTAAGCTGGTGTTGTGAGACTTCTTTCTGTTAATATTCATGGGACAGGGAGGGAAATGGGGAAGAAATATGGAGGCATTACAGAACCTGATGAATGCAACAAGCATGAGGAATGGAGCCCCCATCAATCTTAATGATTTATGGCTTCATTTGATAGGCAATGAAAGCTCCTCCATGATTATCCTCAACACCAGTGCCCCGCAAAACTGTATTCTCAGCCCCTTACTATGCTCCTTGTACCATCACCTCAAACAATGGTGAGATGAAAATTACAGGGAAGAACCTGGTGAAATGATCAATGATGATAATCTTTCCCTCAATGTCAGTAACTGAAGGAGTTAGTCATTAATTTCAGGAAGCATAGTGGAGAACATGCCCATGGATACATCAATAGGGATGAAGTGGAAATGGTCAAGAGCTTTCAGTTTTTAGGTGTCCAGATCATCAACAACCTGTCCTGGTTCCTCCAC
Organism: Sphyrna mokarran; assembly: GCA_024679065.1. NCBI lineage: Eukaryota > Metazoa > Chordata > Chondrichthyes > Carcharhiniformes > Carcharhinidae > Sphyrna > Sphyrna mokarran. Next base: position 105,648,374 of record JAGIQG010000006.1, read on the forward strand.
GCTGATGCTATAGTTAAGAGAACCCACCAACACTTCTACTTTCTCAGAAGGCTAAGGAAATTTGGCATGTCTGCGATGGCTCTCACCAACTTTTACAGATGCACCATAGAAAGTATCCTTTCTGGATGTATCACAGCTTGATATGGCTCCTGCTCTGACCAAGACTGCAAGAAACTATAGAATATCATGTACAAAGCCCAGCCCATCACGCAAATCAACCTCCCATCCATTAATTCTGCCTACACTTCCCACTGCCTCGGGAAAACAGTCAGCATAATCAAGGAGCCTGTGCACCTCAGATGTACTTTCTTCCAGCTTCTTTCATCAGGAAAAAGATACGAAAGACTGAGAACACATATCAACCAAGTCAAGAACAGTTTCTTCCCTGCAGCCATTAGACTTTTAAATGGATCTGCCAATATATTAAGCTGTTCTTTCTCTACACCGTAGCTATGACTGTAATAGTATGTTCTCCTTTCTTTCTTCCCTATGCTATGAACCACTCACCTGAAGAAGGAGCAGTGCTCTGAAAGCACATGATACCAAATAAACCTGTTGGACTTTAACCTGTTGTTGTGAGAATTCTTACTGTGCTTACCCCAGTCCATGCTGGAATCTTCACATCATGGTTACTCTATGAACAGCACACAAGAAACAATAATGTTGCAGTTGTATAAAACGTTAGTTAGACCTCATTTGGAATACTGCATCCAGTTCTGGTCGCCTTACTACCGGAAGGACGTGGAGACTATGGAGAGAGTGCAGAAGAGGTTTGCTAGGATGCTGCCTGGTATGGAAGTTCTGAGTTACAAGGAGAGGTTAGGCAAATTGGGACTGTTTTCCTTAGAAAGTCGTAGACTTAGAGGAGATCTAATAGAGGTGTACAAGATTATGAGGGGTATAGATAGGGTAAACAGGGTTAAGCTTTTTCCTAGGATGGACTCAAATAGCACGAGGCGCCACAGGCTTAAGGTGAGGGGGGTAAGATATAATTTGAATGCTAGAGGGAGTTTTTTCATGCAGAGGGTGGTGGGGGTATGGAATGCGCTGCCAAGTAAAGTGGTGGAGGCAGGTACTCTGGAGTTATTTAAGAAATACTGAGATGGGCACATGAACAGAATGGAAATGGAGGGGTATAGAAAACTGATTTAAAATAGGGATCATGAGCCTTGGGAGTCCCTGGGAAGTGTGTAAATAGATGATGATATTGATGTACTTGTTTTTATCCTACAGGTGCTTTGGTCCACTTTGTTGTCTAACGAGGGGCATACACATGATGGGTCGCGAGAGGGCTGCTCTTGTTTTTTTTTCGAGAGTATCCTACTGCTTCACATCGTTAGTGTACGCTTGACCTGGACCTTTTGATGGGCAACACGACAGCTCAGTGACTATTGCTGTGCTGTGCAGATACATGGATTTGGGCCTGTGTCTGTGGGAGTGTGCGCATTCTCCCCGTGCTTGCATGGGTTTTCTCTGGGTGCTCCGGTTTCCTCCCACATACCAAAAATGTGGTCTTAGGCGAATTGGCAAAATAGATTCTCCCTAAATTGTCTCAAATTTGGTTTTTAATTGATAGATCTATAAACATAGACAGGGATCACGGGTAGAGGTGGGAACATCGGGGCGGCGGCGCGGGCTCGTTGGGCCAAAGGGCCTGTTTCTCGTGCTGTTTTGTTCTTCTTTGTTCTTTAATACTTTTGACTCTATTCCAGTACAAAGAATAATGAACAAGAAAAAGTACAGGACAGGAACAGGCCCTTCAACCCGCCAAGCATGTGCCGATCATGACGCCTGCCAAAAGTAAACCCTATAGAGTCATAGAGGTTTACAGATTGAAACAAGCCCTTCGGCCCAACTTGTCTATGCCCCCTCTTTTTTTTAGAAACCCCTAAGCTAATCCTAATTACCCACATTTGGCCAATATCCCTCTATACCCATGGCACCCATGTAACTATCTAAATGCTTTTTAAAAGACAAAATTGTACCCACCTCCACAACTATCTCTGGCATTCACCACCCTCTGTGTGAAAAAAAAATTGCCCCTCTGGGCACTTTTATATTTCTCTCCTCTCACCTTAAACCTATGCTGTCCAGTTATAGACTCCTCTACATTTGGAGAAAAATATTGACTATCTAGCTGATCTGCCTTTTGTTATTTTATAGACCTCTATAATATCACCCCTCAGCCTCCTACGCCCCAGAGAAAAAGTCCTAGATAATCCAGCATCTACTTATAACTCAATCCATCAAGTCCCAGTTGCATCCTAGTAAATCTTTTCTACACTCTTTCTAGTTTAATTATGTCCTTTCTATAATATGGTGATCAGAACTGTGTACAGTATTCCAAGTGTGGCCTTACCAATGTCTTATACAACTTCAACAATACATTCCAACTTTTGTATTCAATGCTCTGACTATTGAATACAAAACCAAGCATGCCAAGTGCCTTCTTCACCACTTTGCCCACGTACGTCTCCACTTTCAAGGAGCTATGAACATGTACCCCTAGATCTCTTTGTTTTGTAACTCTCCCCAACACCCTTTCATTAAGTGAGTAAGTTCAGCCCTGGGTCAATCTACCAAAATGCATCACCTCACATTTGTCTAAATTTAACTCCATCTACCATTCATCAGCCCACTGGCCCAATTGATCAAGATCCCATTGCAATTGGAGGTAACTTTCTTTACTGTCCACTATGTCACCAATCTTAGTGTCATCTGCAAGCTTACTATCCATGCCTCTTATATGCTCATCTAAATCATTAATATAAACAACAAATAACAGTGGACGCAGCACTGATCCCTGGGGCACACCAGTGGTCACAGGCCTCCAATTTGAAAAATAACTCTCTACAACCATCCTCTGGCTTCCGTCAAGAAGCCAATTTTGTATCCATTTAGATATCTCACCCTGAATCCTTATGCAACAACATGCCATGTGGTAACTTGTCAAAGGCCTTGCTAAAATCTGTGTATACAACATCAACCACACTACCTTCATCTACTTTCTTGGTTGCTGCTTCAAAAATCTCAATCAAATTTGTAAGATATGATTTTCCACTCACAAAGCCATGCTGACTGTACCTAATCAGTATTTGTGTCTCTAAATGCTTCTAGATCCTGTCTCTCAAAATACCTTCCAACAACTTACCCACCACAGATGTGAGGTTCACAGGCTTGCAGTTCCCAGGTTTTTCCTGCCGCCCTTTTTAAACAAAGGCACAACATTTGCCACTCTCCAATCTTCAGGCATCTCACCTGTGATGAGTGAAGATTCAAATATCTCTGCTAGGGGACTCATAATTTCCTCCCCAGCCTTCCACAATGTCCTGGGAAACACTTCATTGGATCTATTCTAAATGAAGCCTAACTAAGGTTCTGTACAGCATGGCCTGTGAACTTTTATGCTCAATGCCCCAACTGATGAAGGCAAGCATGCTGTATATCCCCATGACTACCTTATCCACTTGCATTGCCATTTTTAGTGATTGGTGGACATGTACCCGGTCTTGCTGCTACACTGGCAGTCTGCTTAATGAATTAATGGTTGAGGCTGGGGTTGTTGAGGGAGGGATTGGAGGGTGCGGTGGATGTTGGCGATGCAGGAAGGTCTGGAATCTGTGGGAGGAAGCTGTAGCCATGATTTATAGGAACAGTCCCAGTTAGTTAGGAGAGCTGGCTGCTTTGGGCCACAGGGAGTCACTTAATAATTGGGGAAGGGTGGGATGGGTGGGGGTCATGGGGAGCGGAGGTGTGGTTGGTGGGGAACAGCATTGTACAATATTAGGGAAGGGAAAGTGAGAAACTTGGCATATGATTGATGGGAGTGGGAAGGGCATCTCCCTACACAATTGGGGAGGAGAAGTGTGGGTCTTCTGTACATGATTGCAGGAAAGGGAAGGCTAAAGGGTCTCAGTAAATAGTTACTTTCATCATATCATTATTTTAAAGCAATAGGTGTTATTCATTTACAAACATTTTTTTTTGTTTTTATTCCAATTCAACAAAATCCAATCCAATTCAAAGTCTCAACAAGTTGAGACATTCCTGATCCAAGCTGACAAGACAGGAATCTCATCTCCTGTTTTGGGCTTACACGATCCAAGCTGATTGTAGTAAGCACAGCTCCTCCTCCAAGGCTTGATCCCATTTGCATCTTAGCCAAAAGGCTAAGGTTCCACTTTTAAAAATTACTTCAAATGAAGCTAAAACGTAACCTAATGATTTCAATCAAGTACAGCATTTCGATGCATCACTTCATCTTAGCCAAAAGGCTGAGAAAAATTTGCTGCACATGAACTTTAAGGGAGATATTTCTGTTTCTGAGATTTAATTATATGAGTATATAGATTGTTCTTTGTTTTGTATAAGCAACCACTTGCCAGGTATGTCGCAAAGAAAGATCAAAAATGCTCGGGTAATGCACCTAACTGAAAGAAATCTAGAAAGAGGATTTTCAATATTTGAAAATTGATGTGAGTGGAGAAAAGCTATTGAGAGAAGGTAGGATGTAAGAAAATATGGAATAGGAGAAGATGATTCTGCACAAAATCTTGTTTATTCCACAGGCCGCATGCAGTTTATTTTTCTATTGCAGTTAATAAACCTATTGAAACATTCAAGGAGACGCACAGTGACATTTCTCCCAGGTTCCCAAGCATACAATAAATGCTTCAGGGGATCAATTTTCTAGATGTTTGTTGCTGAGATTTTCAATGGAGGAATTACGTGTATAAGATTTTTCTTTATAACCCTGAAAAAGAATTTTGTTTTCTCTCCAATCTGTGACGAAATCCATTATTAACAGTGTTACCACGTTAATTAAACAGATCTAACCTTTGCATAGTTTTCTTGTCCCCCTTCAATTTGTTGTTATATTTTGCAATGTCAATGTGTGCTAGTTTATCCTTAATTCTCCTGATATATTTATATGCTTACTGCTAAAACAAATTGCAGTTCTTAAATCTATTAACATTCCTGCTTTTTTTTTTAAATACGAAACACTGATGTCCGTATTGGTATAATGGAAACATATGTCAGCATTAAACCAGTTTAATTTGTTGATAAATCATTGTCAATTGTCAGAGAAACCCATCTGGTTGACTAATGTCCTTTCAGGAAGGAAACCTGCCATCTTTACACATGTTATTCCAGAACCACAGCAATGTAGCTGATTCTCAACTGCCCTTTGAAATGGCCTGGTAACCACCGAGTTCCAGGGCAATTAGGGATGGGCAACAAATGCTGACCCAGCTTGTGATGCCATGTCCTCTGAATGAATAATTAAAAAAAAAGCATTGATTCCGTCAATTATAAATTGAACTGACCTATTTAGTGTAGCCTCTGTCTATGCATACTACTTCTATTGTTTGTTATGGAAGTTTGTTGTAGCTTTATCAGGTTGATACTTCATTTTTACATAGACTGGTGACTTTCCTGGTGTGCTCTCCTGCACTCTTCACTGAATGAAAGTTGATTCCTTGGCTTGATAATAATGATAGAATGAGGGATATGTCAAATCATGAGATTCCAGAATAGTCCAGCTATTGCTGATGGCCCACAATATCTCATCAATACCCATTTTTCAGTTGTTCAATCTATTCTGAATCTATCTCATTCAGTCTGATAGTGCCACACTAAGCTGGAAAGTTTATTCAGTATCAAAACAAAACTTGGTCCTTAAGAAGATGTGGTGGTTACTTCTATCTGTATTACCATGAACAGAAACACTATGACATGTAGATTGGAGAGGTTTTCTTTCTTGGTGGTTCTCTCTTTCACATGCCATCATCCTAATCTATCAGTTATGTCCTACAGGAATTTGCCAGCATGGTCAGCAGTAGTGCTACAAAACCATTTTTGATGATGAAAATCTAATTTCCCACTTCGAGAATATTGGTGCTCAGTGCTGCTTTCATATGGTGTTTGACATGGAGGAGTACTAACTCATTAACCTGAGGGAGGGCAATAGGCAGGAATCAGTAGGGAGTTTCCATGTCCATGTTTAACTTGATGCCATGAGATGTCACATGGTGTGGAGATAATGTTGGAGACTCCCAAGGTGAATCTGTCACAATTGTACATGCTTTCTAATAGTTCTTAGCTTCTTACCATTTGGAGAACAATCTGGTCTATTTTTCTTAGATTGAACATGAGTGACCTCAAATGTGCTATATCTTTGAATTGAACTCTATTTTTCACAGTTTTGCCCATTCCAAATTTGTCAATGACCCTTTGCAACTATTCATCACCCATCTAACTTTATTATGCTATCTGGCTTAGTGTCAACGCAAATTTGGAAACAGTGCTCTCTATTTCTTTCTTAGTATAAAATATATGTATAGTAAAAAACTGACATGTTTTTCTGTGAGAGACACATTGCCATCCTTTCTTTTTCATCTACTTTGAAGCATTTGATCGAGTGTGTCATCAAGGAGCTCCAGCAAAGCTGGAGTTAATGGGAATCAAGAAGAAAATCCTCCATTGGTTGGAGTCATACTCAGCACAATGGGAGATGGTTATGGTGATTAGTGATTAATCATCTCAATTCCAGGTCAGGAAGTTACAGGAGTTCCTCATGATAGTGTCTTAAACCCAACCAACTTCAGCTGCTTCATTGATGACTCTCTTCCATTGTAAGGTCAGAAAGGAGGATGTTTACTGATGACTGCACAATATTCAGCATCAGCTACGGCTTGGCAGATAAGAAGCATTCCATGCCCAAATGCAGCAATGCCTGAAAAATATCCAGGCTTGGCTAGCAAGTAACAATTAACATCTGTGCCAGGCAATGACTATCTCCAATACAATTTAACTATAGCCCTTTGACTTTCAATGGCATTAACATTGCTGAATCCCTGACTATCAACAATCTAGGAGTTACCATTAATCAGTTGGTACCCAGGTTGATAAGGTTGTTAAGAAGGTGTACAGTATGTTAGCTTTTATTGATAGAGGGATTGAGTTTTGGAGCTGTGATGTCATTTTGTAGCTATATAAAACTGCAGCAGCCACACTTAGGGTATTGTGTACAGTTCTGCTCACCGCATTATAGGTAGGATGTGGAAACATTGGAAAGTGTGCAGAGAAGATTTAGCAGAATGCTGCCTGGTATGTTGGGAAGGTCTTATGAGGAAAGGCTGAGGGACTTGAGGCTGTTTCATTAGAGAGAAGAAGGTTAAGGGGTGACTTAATAGAGACATACAAGATAATCAGAGGATTAGACAGAGTGGACAGTGTGAATCTTTTTTCTCAGATGGTGATAGCTAGTATGAGGAAAGTAGTATGGACTTTAGTAAGGCGTTTGATAAGGTGGCCCATGGAAGACTTCTGCAGAAAATGCAGATGTATGGGATAGAGGGTGATTTAGCAAATTGGGTTAGAAATTGGCTAGCAGATAGAAGACAGAGGGTGGTGGTTGATGGGAGATATTCATCTTGGAGTTCGGTGACAAGTGGTGTACCTCAGGGGTCTGTTTTGGGGCCCCTGCTGTTTGTAATTTTTTTAAATGATCTGGATGAGGGTATTGAAGGATGGATTAGTAAATTTGCAGATGACACTAAAGTCGGTGGAGTGCTAGATAGTGAAGAGGGGTGTTATAGTTTGCAGAGGGACTTGGACAAGTTGCAGAGCTGGGCCGAGAGGTGGCAAATGGCGTTTAATGTGGAAAAGTGTGAGGTAATGCACTATGGCAGAAATAATAAATGTGTAGAGTATAGGGCAAATGGTAGGATTCTTATAGTCTAGATGAACAGAGGGATCTTGGTGTGTATGTGCATAGATCCCTGAAAGTAGGCAGTCAAGTCGAGAAGGTTGTTAAGAAGGCATATGGAGTCTTAGCTTTTATTGGTAGGGGATTGAATTTCGGAGCCGCAACGTCATGTTGCAACTGTACAAAACTCTAGTGCGGCCGCACTTGGAGTATTGTGTGCAGTTCTGGTCCCCGCATTATAAGAAAGATGTGGAGGCATTGGAGGGGGTACAGAGGAGGTTTACCAGGATGTTGCCTGGTATGGAGGGTAGGTCTTATGAAGAGAGGCTGAGGGATTTGAGGTTGTTTTCGTTAGAAAGGAGGCGGCTAAGAGGGGACCTAATCGAAACATATAAGATGATTAGAGGTTTAGATAGGGTGGACAGTGATAGCCTTTTTCCTAGATGGAGAAAGCTAGCACGAGGGGACACAGCTTTAAATTAAGGGGTGATAGTTATAGGACGGATATCAGAGGTAGGTTCTTTACCCAAAGGGTGGTTCGGGAGTGGAATGCCCTGCCTGGGGCAGTTGTAGATGCGCCAAGTTTGGTGGCGTTTAAGAGGTTAGTTGATAAGTATATGGAAGAGAAGGGAATGGTTTAGTTTGGAGGGTCATTGCTTTTTTCATAATTGGTCGGCGCAATATCGAAGGCCGAAGGGCCTGTTCTGCGCTGTAATGTTCTATGTTCTATGAAACATAGCTTTAAATTGAAGAGTGATAGATATAGAACAGCTGTCAGAAGTAGGTTCTTTACTCAGAGAGTAATAAGGGGATGGAATGCCCTTCCTGCGATAGTAATGGACTCGTATATATTAAGGGCATTTAAATGGTCATTGGATAAGCATATGGATGATAATGGAATAGTGTAGGTTATTTAGGCATTAGATTTATTTCACAGATCAGCGCAACATTGAGGGCTACTCATCCAGAAGTTTCTTAAAAGATCCCAATGAATTTGCCTCCACCACCACTGACGGCAGACGATTCTACTCACTCACTACCCTCTGAGTGAAAAATTTACCCTTGATATCTCCCCTGTACCTACTCTCCAGCACCTTAAACTTGTGTCTTTTCACAGTGATCATTTCAGCCCTGGGAAATAGTCTCTGAGAATCCACCTTATCTATACCTGTCAATATCTTATAAACTTCTATCAAGTCGCTTCTTATCCTTCGTCTCTCCAGGGAGAAAAGACCTAGCTCCCTCAACCTATCCGCATAAGGTATGCCACCCAATCCAGGCAACATCCTTGTAAATCTCCTCTGCGTCCTTTCAATAGCTTCCACATCCTCCTTTTAGTGAGGTGATGAGAACTGCGCACAGTACTCCAAGTGGCGTCTGACAAGGGTCTTATAAACATGTCTAAGATGAGGCATCTTGCGGCAAGTAGCTCACTTCCATCACCTAGCCAGCGACATCCTCATCCTGTAAATAAGTTTGAAAAATCAAATTGCTACCTGTGAAAATTGATTGCCTTGAACTTTGTAAGCTGTTATTTTTACTGTCCCTTATATGGAGCCTTATTGAATGTCATATGGTGCAATAAAGATTTCAGACCTACATTATGTTAAATATCACAAATCCCTTTTCAGATGTGTGAATGATGGGATATGTATGGCAGACATAGGGACAGAGACGTGCTTTTTGAACTGGATATTGTGGTATTTCACAAGGTTTACAGAAACAGAAAATAGAACAGCAGGCAAATCAAAAAAATGTGCAAAACTTGTAATGCTAGGGACTTAGAAATAAGTATGTTTAGGTGAAGTATTGCAACTGATATGAAGGGAGCCATACAGAGTTGTTACTGATTGAATGAAGAGAATGTTCAATTACTGTGAAATAAAGAAGATAAATGATCTACAAAAGCTTTGGATCACCACAAGATTTGCTCCCCTCTCTCGGCAAATTTTTAGCGATGTATGTGTGAAAGACACGGTCATCTGGTATTTACTGGTATATTATTGTTTGATTTGATTTGATTTGATTTATTATTGTCACATGTATTAACATACAGTGAAAAGAATTGTTTCTTAAGCAATATACAGACAAAGCATATTGTACACAGGGAAGGAAATCAGAGAATGCAGAGTGTAATGTTACAGGTATAGCTAGGGTGTAGAGAAAGATCAATTTAATACAAGGTAGGTCCATTCAAAAGTTTGATGGCAGCAGGGAAGAAGCTGTTCTTGAATTGATTGGCAAGTGACCTCAGACATTTATATCTTTTCTCCTGTTGGAAGAAGATGGAAGAGAGAATGTCCAAGGTGCATGAGGTCCTTAATTATGCTGATTGCTTTGCAAACGCAGCGGGAAGGGCAGACAGGGTCAATGAATGGGGGACTGGTTTGCATGACAGATTGGGCTACATTCACGACCTTTGGTACTTCCTTGCAGTTTTAGGCAGAGCAGGAAAATTTTTCCAAAAGACATCATATCCGGGCCCAACCCACCTCACACACCTATCCCCATAATCTTGTGCATTTATAGTGGCTAATCCACCTAACCGACATACCTTTGGACACAAAAGGGTATTTTAGCATGGCAATCCTCCTAACCTGCACACCTTTAGACTGTGAAAGCAAACTGGGATACCTTGAGGAAATTCACACAGACATGATACACGAGGAAGAATTCTTTCTAAGTTGCATATATAAAAGCTGGTGAGTGTCATGGCTGACATGACACCGTCATCCATGAGAACTGCTTGAAAGAGATGAGAATTCAGAGGTATTTAGTAGAAACACTACCTCGGAGCTGAAGAACCAACTTAACCATTTGACATTGGAGATTAAGTCCCAAAGGGGGAAATGTGATGAGATAGAAGGATGCCAAAGATGAAATGACATTTCTGGTAGGCCTTCTGGAGGGAATCGAGGACTCAAATATCACAGGCTTTGTTGCTAGCTATTGAAGAATGTGCTGGAACTTGGGGATGAGCCGCTTCTGGATCACACGCGCAGAGTGTTATGGACAAAGCCCAGACCGGGAGAAGTTCCTTGGCCCATTATTGCACAAGTACGTTACACCTCAATACGAAACAGAATCTTGTAGCAAGAAGCACAAGCTACCACTCTGAATATCAGGAAAATAAGCTCTTGATATTTCCAATTTTACCCAGTGGTGGCAAGGAGAAGGGCAGTCTTCATTGATGTCAAACAACTTATGTGTGACTGTCCTGAGGTCAGGTTTAGGCTTTGCTTTCCAGCCTACTTGACAATCACTCTCACCAATAGAACTGAGCACAAGTTCATGGATCCAGTGGCGGTGATGAAATTTGTGGAGCAGATTTTTGAATCAGGTGACTGTGCTGTGGATGTAAACTGATATTTGTTTTTCATAAACCTGCATGCTGTATCCAGATGGAACTGTTGACCAGGAAAGGGTAATGGGTTTTGTGACTGTTAGGTTAAGTGTTAAGTGTTTGGTATTTCTACAGGGTTTTCAGGTTCTAGCACGTGTGACCGCAATGGAAATGGAGATGGAGATCATGTCCCATGTGGAGTACTGTGAAGGTGCCATGATAAAAAGGTGTTTGAGGCACAGGTGCCTTGTTTGGGAGGGCTTGTGCGGGGAGATGCTGTGTTTGAGAGATTGGTGTGTGTGGGTGTTTTTGGGTCTTGTTAAGCTGGAGGAGATGCTGCATGCTGTATGGGTCCACTGTTAGGTTCTATAGACCCGGCAACGATTCATAATGCATGTTGGGGTGCTGCAGTTGGACCTGAGTGAGGAGCATGGACAGGATGGAAAGGGATAGCAGTTCCCTTTAGCTGAAGAATCAGTTACAAGGGGACGTAGGTTCAAGGTTTGGGGCAGCAGGTTTTAATTTTTTTTACTTTTCTTTTTACTAATTTTTTATGATTCTTTACCTTTTACTTCTTTATTGTCTTTCTTTATTTTTCTTCCTCCCACTCCTTCCCCCACTTTATTCCTATTCCCTTACCTTTTCTCTCCCTTTGCTTCCCCTTTTTAAATTTTAACTCTGCCCATCCATTTCCTCCCAACCCACCTTACTCCCTTCCCCCTCTTCCCCCAGACATCTTCATTTGTCACAGCTTACCCTCCCATTTTAGCTTCTCTGCTATTTGGCATTCACACTCTTGTTTCTCTCTGTGGACAGGCTTTCACAGTCTTTTCTCCTGGATTCTATATCTATGATTCATTGTTCATTCCCTCATCCTGCAGTGTATCTTCCACTTTATATGCCTTTTAACTTAGACAAAGGGTCATCTGGACTTGAAATGCCAGCTCTTTTCTCTCCTTATAGATGCTGCCAGACCTGCTGAGATTTTCCAATATTGTCTATTTTGAATTCAAGTCTTATCAAGGGCAATGTGGTTAAATGCAGATCAAGTGATGTGGATTGCTGGCTTGTGGAATCAGGAATATTGTCTTGCTGTGATGAAAATTCTCAGGTTGCCTTTTACCATCTGATTAACAGTTCAAGTGCGAACTGTAAAAAAAGAGTTGATCCCACCTACACTGCTTCTGCTGAAAATTTCATACCAAAGTCGGAGGAGTGGTAGATAGTGAAGAGGGGTGTTATAGTTTGCAGAGAGACTTGGACAAGTTGCAGAGCTGGGCCGAGAGGTGGCAAATGGAGTTTAATGTGAAAAGTGTGAGGTAATGCACTATGGCAGGAATAATAAATGTGTAGAGTATAGGGCTAATGGTAGGATTCTTAGTAGTCTTGATGAACAGAGGGATCTTGGTGTGTATGTGCATAGATCCCTGAAAGTAGGCAGTCAAGTTGAGAAGGTTGTTAAGAAGGCATATGGCGTCTTAGCTTTTATTGGTAGGGGGATTGAATTTCGGAGCCGCAACGTCATGTTGCAACTGTACAAAACTCTAGTGCAGCCGCACTTGGGGTATTGTGTGCAGTTCTGGTCCCCACATTATAAGAAAGATGTGGAGGCATTGGAGAGGGTACAGAGGAGGTTTACCAGGATGTTGCCTGGTATGGAGGGCAGGTCTTATGAGGAGAGGCTGAGGGATTTGAGGTTGTTTTCGTTAGAAAGAAGGCATCTAAGAGGAGACCTTATTGAAACCTATAAGATGATTAGAGGTTTAGATAGGGTGGACAGTGATAGCCTTTTTCCTAGGATGGAGAAAGCTAGCACGAGGGGACATAGCTTTAAATTAAGGGGTGGTAGTTATAGGACTGATATCAGAGGTGGTAAGGGTATGGAATGCCCTGCCTGCGGCAGTTGTAGATGCGCCAAGTTTGGTGGCGTTTACGAGGTTAGTAGATAAGTTTATGGGCGAAAAGGAAATGGTTTAGGTTAGAGGGTCATTGCTTTTTGTTAATTGGTCAGCACAACATCGAAGGCTGAAGGGCCTGTTCTGCGCTGTAATGTTCTATGTTCTATGTTCTAATGTCTACAAGATTGATTCATCTCTGTGTGCCTAGTAACACCCCTGGAAAAATTAATTGTACAGAATCATTTTTCAACCTGCCGACCTCCATGTTAGGAATACTGCATTGGATTTTGACTCTGGATTCTTTTCCCTCTGGTCTCTGTACATAAAATTCTCTCTTCTCTACCCTTCTTTCACTGAATGAAGGCAAAGTAGGTAATGTTATGTCGCTCCTCCTGTGTTTGAGTGTGTGCGAACAAACTACCCATTTGACTTCATCCTTTCTCAAGTTTGGAAAATCAGATGGCGCTACAACTGAGGGGTTGAGAAATACATTTCAATTAGCAAAATCAAAAACACCTTTCTGTTTTCTGTTTAAGGATAGGTGGTGAGAGGAGAAATGGATGTTATTTAACTTACTCCCTTAGTGCTTCAGAAGAGAAATTGGGAGCTCAAATCCAGGACAGTCTATTTGAATTTGACTAGATAAAAGGAAGACATGAGCCAGATCAAATATAGAAGAACCACTTAGAAAGCAAAAAGAAGGAAACTTGGTGGCTGGAATGAATTTTAAAATGTAATAATTTATCACAGCAATTTTCTTTTTCGTAACTCAAAGAAAATGACAATTTTTTGATGCCCAGATGTGGTTCAAACAAGAGAATTTGAATGGTGAAGTATTGATCCTCCTTTAGCACATAGTAGTTAAAAGTTGTAGTTTGGGAGATGGTTAAAATTGCCCAATGAAGTTAAGAGAAGTGAACTCATTCATTTGTTGGTGGAAGATTTAGATTTCACATCACCAACAGGGCAATTTGATGTAGAGCCCAACCACGATTCCAAATCCCCTCCTCTGCCAAATTTAATAAAAAGCTAAGAACACAACTAGAATTTAAAGAGAGTGAAAGACAGAAAAGGAATGAGAAGAAAGAGAGGAAAGAAAAGAGACAGAGAAAATGAGGGAGAGAGAGAAAAGAAAAAGGAAAGAGGGAGGGACAGAAACCGAAAGTGAGAAAGAGAAAGAGACAGGGAGAGAAAGGGAAGGAGAGAGTGAGAAAAAGAAAGAGGGAGAGAGAGAAATTGAAAGAGAAAGGAAAAGAGAGAGCGAGGGAGAAAGTGAAGGAAAGAGAGCTGATACAGAGAAAGGATAGGTAATTCTGGCTCTCAAAGTTGGAAATGGGCCAACAGCTCAAAGGGAGAGAGACCAAGACTCTGAGAACAAAGAACAAAGAACAAAACAGGACGGGAAACAGGCCCTTCGGCCCAACGAGCCCACACTGCCACCCCGATGTTTCCACCTCTACCCGTGATCCCTGTCTATGTTTATAGATCTATACAATCTCTCTGAGGGACAATGTCTCTATCTGATCACATTTCTGTGACCCAGAACTAACTTCTAAGGCTCACAAGAATGCTAGATTTATCCTCAAATTCGATCAGAGTGTTTAGAATCAATTTTTGCCAATTTTGAGGAAACAGCAGAATAGCTAAAATGCCCATTGGATTGGTGGGCATTTTAAATTCAAGGCAGGTTTCAGAGAGAGCCCATGAGGTCTACCCTATGCTGACTCCTGATGTGTCCATGAATTATGAGCACCATCCTAAGTGTCTTTGAGTTACTCATGGAGGCATATCACCAGCAATTCTGGAACACCGTAAAGAAGCCCACTCAGACCTACACTGAGTTTGAACAGCTGAAGCAAATTGCATTTCTAAAGTTCCTCACATACCTTTGAAGGAGTTGGTATTATTGGAGAAATTCTGATGAACATTGGAAAGATAAGCAAGGAAATCTAGATAGGAAAAGTCCCAACCCAACCACATCCAGATAAGAAAACACAAAGGAGGCTGTGAGAACCCCCTTGTATGGAAAGAGGAATGCTCGGAGGCTGGTGTATTCCCAATAAAATAGGCCATTGCAGACCTGAATTTTGGAGATTGAGAGGGAAGCTTATAAGTATAATAGGGCTTCGTATGAGCAATTCACTGAAGGATGCCCCAGTGGGAAGTGCAGTCGAACAGGCAGAGATTCTTTTACTGAAACCTATCATTTGGAAAACATGGCTCTATTCATTTCCAAACCCACCACCTTCCAGAGAACTTCTGGAGTTTTGTCTCTTTCCCTAGCTGGTCCAGGATGTGAAAAAGTCTGGCACTATTCCTAGATGTAGAGATGCCAGCGTTGAACTGGGATAAACATGGTAAGAAGTCTGACAACACCAGGTTTAAGTCCAACCAATTTATTTGATTTGCTGTTATATGAGCTGTTTGAGACCAGAACATGTCATTCACCTGACGAAGAGGAGAGCCTCGGAAGCTTGTGAGTTTACTATCAAATAAATCAGTTGGACTTAAACCTGGTGTTGTCAGACTGTGACTATTCCCAGACAAAGGGGCTACTCAGTCCTTTCTCCACAACCTATCTATGACCGTAACATTACATTCTGCACTCTTTCCTTTCCTTCTCAATAAGTCATAAAGTCACAAGGGACTGTAGTTTGAATTGTGCCTCTACTGGAGACAGTTGTGTTCCAAGGGGCATGGAACAAGTTAGGAGGGAGCCCCCTCTCAATCCACAGATATCAGCTGTGAAGACATTGATTTGTCTGGCAACAGTTTTAAGGTGAATTTAAGTAGAAATGTGGAAAGTTCTCCAGTTAGTCCACAAAGAGTGAGGATGATGCCTCACTTAGTTGATAAATCACCAGGAAGTACAGCAAGAGCTGACCATTCACCAGAGGCCAGTAATGTTCCACAAGACACAAAGCCTACTACCCAACTGACTAGCAGAGGAAACCCAAACAGGTTAGGTCCCATACCCAGTCATCTTAATATAGAAATTCAAGACAACTTAACAGGGTTGCCCATGAATTTTAAATTAGAGCTGTCTAAATTAATTCCCATTTCTGACACTGAATGATCTATACTTAGCAAAAAACTCAGGCTTTCCCCATACATGCCCAGCTCAGTGCATTTTCAAATTGGCATGAAACTGAGCTCTTCTTACATCACTTTTGCATCTGTGCTCACTTCTTTGGCAAAATATTTTCCTCCCCTCAGCAGTCCCCTGACCATCTAGCAGAACTTTTCACCTGCTCCAGTATTCTTCTTCCACCTGCAACCTTTTCTCTGGCCTCTTATCTGATCTTGAGAATTGTTGACATGGTATCAGCCATTACAAATCTCTGCTGATCTCATTCGATCTAACCTGGCTCCCTCTGAACTTTCTGCACTCTGTTTCCACAATTCTGCCCAATGTTCAGTACAAATCACAACTCCTCAGATACTAAAACAGTTAACTTCCATGTGTAGCAAGATCTGGGCAACACTAAAGTTTGCTCTGATAAGTGACAGTGACATTTGAAGGGCCAAAGGGCCTGTTCCTGTGCTGTAATTTTCATTCCCCTTCACAACTCCCACACTCCCCATGATCAACATCCTGGAGATTACCATTGACAAAAAAGTAAACTGGGCCATGTATATAATAGAGGTTACAACAGCAGATCAGAGTCTGGGAATTCTGAGGTTTGTAACTCACAGCCTGACTTCCCAAAGCCTATTCACCATCTATAAGACACAAGACAGGAATAGGTTAAATACTCTGCACTTGACCTGATTTGTGTGGCTCCAACAACACTCAAGATGCTTGACACCATGCACAGGAAAATGCAATCCACTTTATAGCCTCCACATCCATCTGCCTAAGCATTTACTCCTTCCACCATACAGTGGCTGCAATGTGTACCAGGATCTCCAAATTATAGCCCACGGACCACATCCAGCTCGCAGGCCGCATCGGAATCGGAGTTTGGAGACCATTGGTGTATACCATCAATAAGATGCACTGCAGCAATTTACCAAAGCTCCATCAACAACACCTTCCAAATCCATGACCTCTATCACATGGAAGGACAAAGGCAGCTGATGCATAAGAACATCACTATGTACAAGTTCCTCTCAAAGCCACTCACCATTCTGACTGAAGCAAATCTCTATTCCAAATAGCTTATTTGACAGTTTGCTTACTATCAAATAAACTTGTTGGTCTTTAACGTGGTGTTGTAAGACTTCTTACAAAAGATGGCAGAAGGCAAGAAGCTGTTCTTGAGTCATTTGATACTTGACTTCAAACTTTAATACCTTTTTCCTGATAGAAAAAGGTGCAAGAGAGTATGTCCAGGGTGAGTGGGGTGCTTAATTATGCTGGCTGCTTTGCCAAGGCAGCAGAAAGTATAGACAGAGTCAATGGATGGGAGGCTGGTTTACATGATGGATTGGGCTACATTCACTGTCTTTTATAGTTCCTTGTGGTCTTGGGTAGAACAGAAGCCATATCAAGCTGTGATACAACTGAAAAGAATACCTTCAGCTCATACTATACATTTGAACATTGAGTATCTGGTGCTTATTTGCCAGATACGGATTAAGCTCCCTTAATTGAGCCTGCATTCTCACTTTGCTTTCAGTGGCATTTTATAGCGAAAATATATCATCCTGAGATATCCCAATCTGACAACTGGTCTCCTGGAGATCATTCAAGATGCTTTCCGAATTTTCCTTTTTATCTTAGCCACTTTTCTTTCAAACTAAAATTTACCAAAGAGAAAGTTTAAACAAAAATAAACTTCATTCACACAAGAGCATGGATGATTTTTAGCCACTCAGTTGAATTAATACTTTTATTAAAGATGCTGCCCAAAGGCTTCTTGGTTAAAATCTGAGTTATATTAGTTCATAATTCTTTCAAACACTTCATCTTTAACTGATTTCATGCTAATGGTTCTAATTCCAAGGATTTAACTTGTCATCAATTCTTAAAAATAGGAACAGCCTGAACATCCTTGCTAGGCTTCAGTGAACTTCTGATCAAAGGCTTGTCTATCCTTTTAATTATCCTAAGGTGGACCTCATGTGAGCCAGCAGCTTGCTCTATTTCAAAGTTTTTTTTTATTCTGTATGAATATTTTGATATTTATGATTTTGATTTTGTTATCTTTTGATTACTTCACTGAAACTCAAACTTTTAATGATTATATATGGACTTTCTTTGACACTGTTTTACAGTTTAAAAGATACAAAGCTAATCTAACCGTCATTTCACTGAATGGACCCTACTGTCATAATAACTTTCGCTCTGACTGTCACCAAGTAAAATGAAACACGATTTCTGCTCCTGTCTGTGATCGTCGAAAATTGATTTTTTTATTACATTGCTAAAGGTAGTCATTTAAATGTTATTTTTCCAACTTCTGACAATGCTTATAACTTTCAGCTTCCTACATATAATGCCCCAATGGAGACAGCCACAGATATTAAAATGGTTGACAGTATTTGTCATTGACAACATAATTACTTTTTTTTAAGCAATTTCCTTCTCTCTTCATCTTCCATTGTTATCATTCATCAACCTGCTCTATTTTATAGTTTTAATTATATTTATATTCCATGTTTTCTTTTCCACCCACTTCCATTGCATTTCCCAACCCTTATTGCCCTTCCAATTATATTTCAACCTTAATGCTTGCCTTCTGAATTTTCTATTTCTCTTGGTTGAGCTTTAATTTTGTTCATTTAAAAAAATGGATCTTTAATTTGCTTTACTCCTTTTATTTACCTTGCATTCATTTCTTTATCAATTGCTCACCTTCATTTTCTTTCGCAATTCTATCATTACATTTCTTCCCCACCTCACAGTGATCACAGGTAGCAGTGGATTGCTTCCTGCGCCAAATATTCCCATTAGTTTCAGAAATAACTTCCTGGTTTTATGTTGCTATTCCAATTTGAAACATAGAAACATAGAAAAACTATAGCACAAACAGGCCCTTCGGCCCACAAGTTGAGCTGAACATGTCTCTACCTACTAGGCATACCTATAATTCTCTATCTTACTAAGTTCAATGCACTTATCCAAAAGTCTCTTAAAAGACCCCATTGAATCCGCCTCCACTGCTGCTGCTGGCAGCCAATTCCACGTATTCCCTGAGTGAAAAACTTACCCTTGACATCTCCTCACCAGCACCCTAAACCTGTGTCCTCTTGTGGCAACCATTTCAGCCCTGGGAAAAAGCCTCTGAGAATCCACCCAATCAATATCTCTCAACATCTTATAAACCTCTATCAGGTCACCCCTCATCCTTCGTCTCTCCAAGGAGAAAAGACCGAGCTCTCTCAATCTATCCTCACAAGGCATGCAATGCATTTCAGGCAACATCCTTGTAAATCTCCTCTGCACCCTTTCTATGGCTTTGACATCCTTTCTGTAATAAGATGACCAGAACTGAGCACAGTACTCCAAGTGGGGTCTGACCAGTATTTTATACAGCTACAGCATTACCTCCCGACTCCTAAACTCAATTCCTCAATTAATGAATGCCAGTATATCATACACCTTCTTAATCACAGCCTCTACCTGCGAAGCTGCTTTGAGCGTTCTATGAACCTGGGCCCAAGATCCTTCTGATCTTCCATACTGCCAAGAGTCTTATCATTAATATTATAATCTGTCATCCTGTTCGAGCTGCCAGAATGAGTCACCACACACTTACCTGGGTTGAACTCCATCTGCCACTTCTCTGCCCAGTCTTGCATCCTATCAATGTCTCGTTGCAACTTCTGACATCCCTCCACACTATCCATAACACCTCCAATCTTTGTGTCATCAGCAAACTATAGGAGCAGGAGGAGGAGGAGGAAGAGGAGGAGCAGTGAGGAGGGGGGTACGAGGTGAATGTCCTGCCACATGAAGAGCCAAAGGAAAGAGGGTGGGCGGCAATGACCAGCAAGGAAGGGCACGAGGGACGACTTGATTGCAGCTCGCTTCACCTAACTGGTGCTGTGCAGTGGGAGGCTGCAACAACTATACCTCAGTGCAGCCACTATTCCCCCTCCAAACCAACCTGGGCCCTCAAACCAGCACATCATCCTTCCTATCCTCCAGAAACATCCCGTTAATGTGTTTGGACTAGCAATAGTTGTGGTTCTTGGTTGAAGACTGGAGGATAATGATGATTATCATTATCATCATTGTTGCTCAATGATGATATTCATTCATTGATTATCAATGTTGCTCACACTGCGATCCTATCTCCAGTGCCACTCAAATATGACTCCTACCTGTACCCCATGTTGTCACTCTAGCCCATGTAGCTGGAAGGGTTGGGGACACATGTTTTGGCCAATGGGGGCAGTGGGGTCCTGTGGATGTTGGGGAAGACATCAGGGCAGACACTCTGTAACATGTGACTGAGTCTGCAAGGCTCTGTGCTTGGGAATTGGGACCGCTCTGTCACTGAGGGGGCAAGAATCAGAGACACATTAGTCACAACTGTGAGGTGCAATTAAGAGTTTATTGTGTTCTTAACGCTATTGATTAATATACCCTGACAACTAGTGCCTTTTTAGTGAACTACAACTTCCTTACCTCAAGCAGTCTACTGCTTCTTCTAGGTGCTACCCCACGATACACATCGAAGGAGATGTCATAGAACCCTACAGTGCAAAAAGAGGCCCTTTGGCCCATCGAGTCTGCACCGAACACAATCTCACCCTGTCTCTATCCCCATATCCCTACATATTATACCCACTAATCCCTCTAAGCTATGCATTCCAGGACATAAAGGGACAATTTCTTAGCATGGCCAATCAACCTAACCTGCACATCTTTGGACTGTGCAAGGAAACCGGAGCACCCGGAGGAGATCCATGCAGACACGAGGAGAATGTGCAAACTCCACACAGACAGTGACCTGAGCCGGGGATCGAACCTAGGACCCTGGAGCTGTGAAGAAGCAGTGCTAACCACAGTGCTACCGTGCCGCCCCTTGTCCAGCTGTGATGCACACCTCTGATGCTCTTGCTGATGTCCTCTGATGTCCAGGTGGGGCCTGGAGTTCCTGGCTGACTTGCAGTTGGCACTATTTCAATGCCACCCTGTTCATCTCACTGGCCCTGAGATGCCCTGGTGTGAGGAAGGCAGGGGGGAAGGGAAATAGAAAGGACTCAGGATGTCCTGGGGGGAGGGCCCTGGCATAGGCTCAACCTTTCCTCCTCCCTTGGGTTATCAGAGGGCCCAGCATATTCATGGTATGCTGGGGAGCTGGGTTGAACTCCAGAAGCTCTGGCATCAACTGGCATTTCCAATCTTAGAGGCACAGAAGTGTTGCCCTGTGCTCTGTGATCCCTCAGCTCTGGCCCTCTGAGACTGGGCCAAGCTCTGGAGCCTCTCCGTTACAGAATTGTGAGAATGAACCTGACTCTATAGACACTCAGCAGTAGCCCTCTGAGCTTAGACTACATTGTTGAGACTTACAGCCATGGTCCGCTGTGTCTCCAGAATGCCAGACAGAGTCCCAGTTATAGCCAGCAGTGTCTCCTGCATGCCCCGACACTCATGGCCATCGATCACTGTGCCTCCTGGATGCCGGAAAGACACTGGCCCATGGCTCATATTGTCTTCAGGATGGCCTGGAACCTGTTACCCATGAGGACAACCCCTGAGCCGGACTTTCCACTGCGGTCGCCACTCTTGCAGTGTTGGCCTGGTTCACAAGCAGCGTTGCCACCACCTCCTGCAATAGCACTCTGTTGAACTCCTCTAAACAGCCTTGCAGTCGCAGCATGGTTGCTGACAGCCCTTCCACAAGGCCCCAGGTTTGTTGATGAGCCTTGGGAGGAACACATTCCAAGTTCCAGCATCTGGTTTGGGGACAGCTGAATCGTGGCCTCTCTGACAGGCCTCTGTGTGCTTGAGCGTTCGGATGTCCCAGCCTTCACCCAATGTGCATCAGCGGCTGTGTTGTGCTACCAGTTCATAACCCAGAAGCCTCAACACTAAAGGTACCCCGTGAGGTGATAGTCTCGGTGTTTGGTGGGTTGTGTGGTAGATGCCGGTGCTGCTTCAGTGTCTCCCTCAGAGTATCATCCAGCGGTCATGGGCACTTTGTTCCAGAGCAGCAGTGGGCAGTGCCAACATCCAAAGGGCCGAGTCCCTCTGCGTCCAGAACGCCAATAAAGAATACACATTAGGGAAGAGAGGTAAAACGTTTTATGCAGCGTACTTCGAGGAGGACCTAGGTTCAGCATGCACTTTTGCTCACTTGCATAGTGGATACTGACCTGGCTGTCGGTCACCATTCGGGATGCCCTATCACCCTCTGCAGGCTCCTTGGCATGCTCTTCGATGCTGGTCAGCTGCTACAGGTCAGTCATACCACCACCACACAGTCTCACATAAGTTGTGAATGCTCTTCTCCTGTGGAAACATAAGATGGATAATAAGCTTGAGTATGTTGCAGTGCATGGTGTGTAATGCATAACTGTGTCTCAGGCATTGCGCTGGCAATTTTGGGGAAAGCCGTCACCACTGAAGGGTGCTTGGTGAGAGGTGAGGGGAAGAGCTCTATTCCTGGGGAAAGGGTCACTTGTTGCATGCCATTCAGGTGTCTAAATATGGTTTGAGATCAGTGCCAAGCACGTGCTGTGTTCCGTGTAGGATACCCACTCATCCTTGCTGCTTGAAGAAAGTCATACATTTGTTTTCCGACATTGCTGGCTAGAGCTCAGTATCCGACTCCTGGCATTCAATGCTTTTGTCACCTCCTCACAATGCCGTAGCAGATGCACCCTTTATGTGAGAGCCTTGGCTGGGGAAGATCCGCTCACACCTCTTCCCCACTGCTTCTAGCAGGTGCCTCTGTGAATCTTGGTGCTGGTTTGTGCACAGATGTCTTTGTGGTGTGACTGGCTGCGTGTCCATTCCTGCAGCTTCTATACAGCTCTGGCTTATTAGGGGAGACATGATGTAGGAATGCTGGTGTTGGACTGGGGTAAACACAGTAAGAAGTCTCACGACACCAGTTTTGGTGGACTGGTTGGACTGAAACCTAGCGTTGTGAGATTTCTTACTGTTACTGGGGAAGTGCAGGTGCAGTGATTGTGACCAGTCAAGGGCCCATTGGTGACAAATCCTTATGAGAAATTCTGAAGGCTGCTTTCAATTGAGTGTCATGCATCCCTTTGCACAACAGAGACTTGGACCCGCAAGAGAAGTGGGGCATATTGTTTCTTTGGAGAAGAAGGTCAAGAAATGTGATGTGGTCAATGCACGCAGGATGTCCAGCATGGCTCAACTAGGCTCCACCAGAACATTCATTTGCTAAACCTGCCTCTTCCCTCAAACCAAAGTGGTCCTTAAATCAACACGGCATTCCTTCCATAGTTCATCTTTAAGAATTATCTTACCATTCATCACAAGTGAAAAGATTATTTCTCAGACTGAAAAAGATATATGCAAGACAGGAAAGTGGTATAAACAAGTGCTTTTCTTATGGCTTTATAATAAAATCAAAGTTTAACAAATTAGCACTGTGTCTCATACCCGTCCAGTAAAACTATCAATCTTCATACTTTATCTTCCCAGCATTTCTACATAGTGCAAACATCTGTGGATAAATGCAATGAAATGAATGATGATATTCAATGTTAATTTTCTATCATGCACATCTTTTTAAATGTTTATCAGCTTGTGTCTCCTCATTTATGCACCATCACTGCTTTTATATTCATTAGTTAATGGAGTTTTCTCGGATTGTCTGAGTGAAGTTGCTCTGGGGCTGTCTACAATTTGTGCACCAGCCTGAGTAGGAGCAAATCTAATCTTCTAAGATTAATTAAGGTAAACAACAATTATTTTTGTTTTAAAAGAAAGCTTATCAGAACGATACTATTGTTCGGCCTTCAAACTGAGGCTAATCTTCCAAATACCTGAAAATGCATTCAGGCTTTTGAGGCCTGTGCATGTTGGCTAATTAATAAGCCTTATCTCTCTGTCTAAAATTGTTTAAATGTTTTTCCCTCTGTAGTTGTATGGAGAATTTTGTTTTGGTAGACTATTCTGATTTAGAACATAGAACATAGAACATTACAGCACAGAACAGACCCTTCGGCCTTCGATGTTGCGCCGACCAATATAAAAAGCAATGCCCCTCCAAACTAAACCATTCCCTTCTCTTCCATATACTTATCAATTAACCTCTTAAACGCCACCAAACTTGGCGCATCTACAACAGCTGCAGGCAGGGCATCCCACTCCCTAATCACTCTTTGAGTAAAGAACCTACCTCTGATATCCGTCCTATAACTCATACCCCTTAATTTAAAGCTGTGTCCCCTCGTGCTAGCTTTCTCCATCCTAGGAAAAAGGCTATCACTGTCCACCCCTATCTAAACCTCTAATCATCTTATATGCTTCAATAAGATCCCCTCTTAGCCGCCTCCTTTCTAACGAAAACAACTCAAATCCTTCAACCTCTCTTCATAGGACCTGCCCTCCATACCAGGCAACATCCTGGTAAACCTCCTCTGTACCCTCTCCAATGCCTCCACATCTTTCTTATAATGTGGGGACAAGAACTGTACACAATACTCCAAGTGCGGCCGCACTAGAGTTTTGTACAGTTGCAACATGACGTTGCAGCTCCAAAATTCAATCCCCCTACCAATAAAAGCTAAGACTCCATATGCCTTCTTAACAACCTTATCGACTTGACTGCCTACTTTCGGGGATCTATGCACAAATACACCAAGATCCCTCTGTTCATCAACACTATTAAGAATCCTACCATTAGCCCTATACTCTACACATTTATTATTCCTGCCAAAGTGCAATACCTCACACTTTTCCACATTAAACTCCATTTGCCACCTCTCGGCCCAGCTCTGCAACTTGTCCAAGTCCCTCTGCAAACTATAACACCCCTCTTCACTATCTACCACTCCAACGACTTTAGTGTCATCTGCAAATTTACTAATCCATCCTTCAATACCATCATCCAGATCATTTATAAAAATTACAAACAGCAGGGGCCCCAAAACAGACCCCTGAGGTACACCACTTGTCACCGAACTCCACAATGAATATCTCCCATCAACCACCAACCTCTGTCTTCTATCTGCTAGCCAATTCCTAACCCAATTAGCTAAATCACCCTCTATCCAATACATCTGCATTTTCTGCAGAAGTCTTCCATGGGCCACCTTATCAAACGCCTTACTAAAGTCCATATATACCACATCAACCGCCTTACCCCATCCACCTCTTTGGTCACTTTTTCAAAAAACTCAATAAGGTTAGTAAGGCACGACCTACCCTTCACAAAACCATGCTGACTATCCCCAATCAACTCATTTCTCTCTAAATAACTATAAATCCTATCCCTAATAATTCTCTCCAATACTTTGCCCAAAACAGAAGTAAGACTCACTGGCCTATAATTCCCTGGAAGGTCTCTCTTCCCCTTCTTGAACAATGGGACCACATTCGCTATACTCCAGTCCTCCGGAACCACACCCGTAACCAACGACGACCTGAAGATCAGAGCCAGAGGCTCTGCATTCTCCTCTCTTGCCTCCCAGAGAATCCTAGGGTAAATCCCGTCCGGCCCAGGGGACTTATCCAACTTCAAACCCTCGAGAATATCTAGCACATCCTACCTATCTACTTCAATACTTTCCAGTTTGCTACCCTGTACCTCAGTGTTCTCCATAACTACATTTACATCACCCTGCGTGAATACCGAAGAGAAATATTTATCCAGTACCTCTCCAATATCTTCAGGCTCCACGCACAACTTCCCACTGCTGTCTATGACTGGCCCTAATCTTGCCCTAACCAATCTTCTATTCTTAACATATCTAAAGAAAGCTTTAGGATTCTCCTTAATCCTATCAGCCAAAGTCTTCTCGTGTCCCCTCTTAGCTCTCCTCAATTCACTCTTTAGCTCCCTCCTGGCTAATCTATAGCTATCCATTGCACTAACCGAGCCATCAAGCCACATCCTGACATAAGCCTCCTTTTTCCTTTTAACCAGCAAATCAACTTTTTTCGTACACCAAAGTTCTCTTACTCGACCATTTCCTCCTCGCCTGACAGGGACATACTTATCAAGGACTCGCAGCAGCTGCTCCTTGAATAAGCACCACATTCCAGATGTTCCCAGTCCCTGTAGTTTCCTAGTCCAATCTATGCACCCTAATTCTCTCCTGATGGCCTCATAATTACCCTTCCCCCAGCTATAACTACTGCCCCCCAGCTTCATGCCTATCCCTATCCATCACTAAGGTGAACGTAACCGAATTGTGGTCACTATCACCAAAATGTTCACCAACTTCCAAGCCTAACACCTGGTCTGGCTCATTGCCCAGCACCAAATCCATTGTAGCCTCACCTCTAGTTGGCCTATCTACATACTGAGTCAAAAAACCTTCCTGCACACTTTATACAAAAACTGACCCCTCTAACGAGCTATAGCTATAGCTATTCCAATCAATATTAGTAAAGTTAAAGTCCCCTATAAATAGTAAAGCTATTTGTTATAGCTCTTGGCCTTATGTTTCAAAGGGATTATGGTAACCTGCAACGAATGTTTATCATCCATTTCTCGAAGGCAAAGTTTTGTCAGAAGAAGCCCCATGTTGAGATCAAATTAAAATAATTACATATTTTTCCACTTCAACATTCTCATTGACACGAAAAACACAACAACAATTATACTTAAATCATAGCATTCTGTCTTTTGAAACTTTAAAATCTTTCCGGTATCTACATGAACTAGCCTGAATTTAAAGGCCATGGTAGTAGGCATAAAGGTGGACCAGAAAGCCAGGTTAACCACAACATGGTCAATTTCAAAAACTCCAGTATAATGCAATGCACTTCAGCAATAAACTGACTGTTACTGGGGCTCTCAGCCCTTTAAGGTCAAGGGTGCCACCTCCGAGAACGACCAGCTAATCGAAGAGCCAGTTACTCTTCAATCCCAACAACACCACTGGTAATGGTAATGACCGTTTGAACTGCTGTCAGCCATGACCAGCAAAAATGGAGGATACCCAGGAATCCAGGCAGAGGTAAACGGTGGAGTCAGTAAGAGACAGGTAGGTTAGATGGATTGGCTGTGCTATATTGTCTTAGCGTTAGGGGGGATTAGCAGAGTAAATATGTGAGGTTACAGGGATTGTAGTTGGTGTAAGCTTGATGGACTGAATGGCACTATAGGGATTCTATAATATTCTATGATTTAAATATGTTGGGGCATGTCCCTTTAAGATGACCTGGGACTTAAGGTACACCTGGGTGGCCTCTTTTTACGTCAAATCAAATAAACAAACTCAAGTTAAATCGGGACAAAGTGAAAGGGGCAGCTCCCCAAAAGGAAGGGGAACAGCCCGAACAAAATCAAAGTACAAAGGAAATCAAATTAAAATGTGATTATTATGGTCAATAATGCACCCCAGCTCCTGCGGTACCCAATGGGCATGGAAGGCATCAACTGCGCCCATGGCCACCACATACTCCCTCTCCAGGAACACTGCCTGCAAACGTAGCTGCGATAGAGGGGCATACAGTCAGGATGGACAGCCCCCTCGATCACCCGCTGCCAGGACCTGTAAATGGCACGCTTTGCCAGACCCAGGAGCAGCTTCACAAGGAGGTTGCCATCCCGATCTGCCCCCCTCCGCACTAGATGTCCATAAAGCAGGAGCGTGGGACTGAAGTGCAAACAAAACATTAATAAAAGGTTCTTCAGGAAAACAAAAAGAGAGTGCAACCTAAAACACAAAACATAGACATGGTCCACGGCCTCCACAAGGCCACAGAAGGGGCAACCTTCAGAACCCGTGAACCAGTGAATCCTACAGCTGTGCATCACCCTCCACCCCAGGTCCCCGACATAACTGGGGGAAATCCCTCCCTAAAGGGACCTCCAGTGAGGACCTCCGGCACCCGACCAAGGTGTATCCGGGTGACAGGCGAGGATGCGGTAGTGGAATATGTGCAGCAGCAGACGGTGGAAAAAGGCATGGAGGACATTTCCATGAGGCAGCTCATGCACCTAATCTGAGGAAGGGGGGGCTGAGGCTGAGGGCCGATGTGGAATTCCATCTGAGCAGGGGAATGCCCGAGAGGGATCCCACCGCATGCCTTTTAGCACTTTGCGGAGGCGTTTCCTGTATCGGCTGCTGCTGTAGACCTTCCACTACCTCATCCTCGCCTGTCACTCGGATATATCTCGGCTGGCTTTGTTGCTGTTGGACGGTGAAGGTCTCTAGTGGAGGTCCCTTTAAGAGGCCGCATGCACTTTCGGAGCCAAGCACAACCCCACCTCAGGTCTTGGACTGCTTTGGTTGCATGCTGGACGCGCGCTCAGCCAGTACGTGGGGGGTCATCCAGCCCGCCTCTCTGCCATCCAGCATGTCCCCCATCCTGGTCACCCCAATAATGTGGCTGGATGAGTGGATTCCGAAGCAGCAGCTCTCATTCGAGAGCCCGTACTCCTGATGGGGAAGGGCTGCATAGTGAGGCAACCGTGTTCCAGACAGTAAGGAGGTCCTGGTAAAAGATGGGCAACTCATGCAAGGAGGTTGAAACATGCCCCAGATTGATACACACATCATAATTGGGGCAGTGCAACTGGCAGAAGAAATAGGTCACCAGGCACACTGTCGTGGAGGAGGATCAATGTAGAGGTATCTCCGCAAGGTCTGGAGGTAGAAGGTCACTACCTGAGTGCAAAGGCACACCAGACCTTTACTGCCCTCTTCAAGTGGGAGATGCAGCAGATCAGCAGAGACCCACTGATTGTTCTAGAAGAAACACAGGAGGGTTCTCTGGATATTGGTGACAAAACCAGGGGGAATGGTCAAAGGGACCAGCCGGTACCAGAGCATGGAGATGACTAGCTGGTTTATAATGAAAATTCACAGCCTGTAGAACAGCACTCGGAGCAGTCCTGCGCAATGACTCAGGCAGACAGTGACTTTGGCCTCCAGCTCCCGCCAGCTCACCAGCCAGGATTCCTCGGCTGGGCAGAGATGGGCCCCCAAATAGAGGAGGTCGATCCTGCTCTAAGTGAAAGGCCTGAGCTCCTCCAAGAGAGGGGTCCGTCTCTCACGGACCGACCAGAAACCCAGAGCACTTGGCCCAATTGATCCTGAAGGAGGACAAGGCAGAGTACACCGCCTGGGCATTCTCGCATCATCCGCAGGTCAGTAAATATGAAGAGCACATCATCGGCGTAAGCCGACAGGACCACTCCTATGTCCGGGCGGCGCAGAGTCAACCCCGACAACCCCCTCCGCAAGAGGCGCAGGAATGATTCTCGCATATAGAATAGAGTTGGCCGAACAAAGGGCCAACTGTACTCTAGCCACGGGACCTGGTCTGCATCGGGTGACTGAGACCTGCCTCCAGGTCGAGCATCTCTTTCTCTAATACCTCAAGCATGGATTTCTGCCTCTTTGTCGACCACCCTCGTGTACTCCTGATAGAAGATATGGATGTGAGTCTTGCCCGCATCCCACCATAGCCTTAAGGAGGGGAAGCCTCCCCGCTTCATTTTCCAACTGGCCCAGAATCAACAAAGTAAGTCCAGGAAGCGTTCGATCTCCAGCAGTGTGTTGTTAAAGTGCTGGTATGCGGACCACCCTGGATGATGCTTACTTAACCAGTATTGTGCTGACTATAATAAAATTCAGCTGTGTTAATGAAAATGTTCAGTTAGTTTACTATCACTAACCTCGTGATCTTTATTGGTCTCTATATCAGATTGCAAACATAATAACTTGTTGTTGAAGGACAGGCATAAGGAGGGTGAGGGAGGGTGGGTCGCATAGTGCTTGATATGGAGATACCATCCAATCCTGAACTTTAAGATAGCCAGCCCTCTGCTCTCTGTGAGAACTCCACCCACTGCTTGTAATGTAACAGCAATATTGTGAGAAGACTGCCTCATCTTTCTCAAATCTGAATGAATTACAGGGAATCAGGAAGCTGATTCTTGGCATTTAATCCTGATTCCACATTTCCAATCTTCTACCACCCAGCCAGCTCCTGGAGGGAAAATTAAATTTTTCTACCACATGCTTTTACCCTCAGGCTCCAAAAAGAACATCAATACCCTTATTCTCCTTTACTGTTGTTCTTCAGCAGAAAGTTTTACCTGAGATACATTATTTACTCAGCTGCCTTTCTGAATACTTAGTTCAATTACTTCTTTGTAAGTATCTTTGAACAAGGTATAAGTTCTTATAGATTTCCTTGTGAGTTACTATTTATTATTCATGTTGGTTCTTGTCTTCAGCCTTTTTTGTTTGCATTATCTCTTCTAATCAATTCCTGTGTTTATTGTTTCTTTACTTTCTGTTTGTCAGCCAGATAAATGAATCTGGTACCAACTGACAATCTAAATATTGACAAATTCTGTACCAAACTACTTATTGAAATTAGGATTCATTGTCTAAAGAAGTTAACTAATCTGGCTATCAATAGACAATGAATATTTAGGTGAATCATGGAGACCTATTTGTATTTCTGAGTTCATATTAGGCTGGATTTTTGTGGAGGAAGTCGGTAGATTAAGTTGCGAAATTTCTCTTTTTTTTATTCTGGTGAAGCCAGAGCAGGATGAGAGGAAGTTCAGAGGTGAACATGGGGGCAAGTAATTGCCAAGGCTGATCAGTCTGAAGGCTGGCGTTAGTTCTCTGGGGCTTTGGCTCATTTGTACTAAAGGCTATTGGGTCTTCTAGCCCTCATCCCTCTCACACTGTTAGCTAACCAGTTACCCACATACCCTTCTCGTCTTCCATGCCTCATTTTACTTCACATGTACCCTCATATCACCCATATCCCCTCAAAAACATTGAAAAAAAAATCACAAAATCCTCAATCACAATGGCACAGTGGTTAGCACTTTTACCTCAAAGTACAGGGGACCCAGATTCAATTCCAGCCTTGTACATTCTCCCCATGTTTGCATGCATTTCCTTTGAGTGCTGTGGTTTTCTCCCACACTCCAAAGATGTGCAGGTTAGATGGATTGTCATGTAAAATTGCCCTTTAGTATCCCAAAGTGTGTAAATTAGATGAATTAACCATGGTAAATGCGTAGGGTTACAGGGATAGGGTAGGTAGACAGTCTGGGTAAGACATTCTGTCAGAGAGTTGATGCAGACTCAATGAACTGAATGATTTCTGCACTGTAAACATTCATTGAAAGCAAACTTATAATTGATAGATTGAAATCCAAGCCTACCTGTTGTCAGTATGATGCTAGAGATGGTCAATATTGTGATCTATGTGCCTTGAGGCGAGTTAATATCCAATGGGTGATGAGAATTGCAATGGAGAAATCAGTTGATGATATGACTTCAGTACAGCACAAGCCAGGGCAGGATAAAATGAGCCAAAAAAGTCTTCACCAGTCAGAGCCTAATGTTGTTCTGTGTTTGTTGTTGATAGGTTAAAGAAATACAAATGAGCCTCTCAGTAAATTCAGAGCTTTCAGACTCTTGTGCCCCAAAGCCATTGGCTGCCATGCTGGAGCCCTGGAACAATGTGTTTCATTATAAGTCTGCCTCTGTTTGCAGCAACAGTAGAAAGGTTGAATGAAATTCGAAAGATGCAAAAAGCACATGAATGCCTTAAAATTAAGAAATACTATGTCAATGAATGACCAGAATATCATAGAAGCAGAGAATCCCTAC
The DNA here is from genome assembly GCA_024679065.1 of Sphyrna mokarran. Taxonomy (NCBI): domain Eukaryota; kingdom Metazoa; phylum Chordata; class Chondrichthyes; order Carcharhiniformes; family Carcharhinidae; genus Sphyrna; species Sphyrna mokarran. The sequence continues at coordinate 105,680,025 of JAGIQG010000006.1, forward strand.
AGTGTAGAAGGTGGCTGTTTGGCCATCTAGTCTGTGAAGATTCTCTGACAGAGTATCCCGCCCAGGCTTTATCCTTATAACCTCACATATTTACCTTGCTAATCCCCTTCATCTATTCATTTGATTTATTATTGTCACATGTATTAACACATAGTGAAGTATTGTTTCTTGTGCGCTTTAAAAACAAAGCATACCGCTCATATAGAATAGAACGAGAGAATATAGTCTTACAGTCATAGCTAGGGTGTAGAGAAAGATCAACTTAATGCAAGGTAAGTCCATTCAAAAGTCTGACAGCAGCAGGGAAGAAGCTTTCTTAAGTCTGTTGGTATGTGACCTCAGGCTTTTGTATCTTTTTCCTGAAGGAAGAAGATGGAAGAGAAAATATCCAGGGTGCGTAGGGTCCTTAATTATGCTAGTTGCTTTGACAAGGCAGCGGGAAGTGTAGACAGAGTCAATGGATGGAAGGTTGTTTTGCGTGATGGATTTTGCTTTTGTAATTCCTTATGGTCTTAGGCAGAACAGCTGTGATACAACCAGAAAGAATGTTTTCTGTGGTGCATCTGTAAAAGTGGTGAGAGTCATAGCTGACATGCCAAATTTTCTTAGTCTTCTGAGAAAGTAGAGCCATTGATGGGCTTTTTAAATATAGTGTTAGCATAGGAGGACCAGGACAGGTTGTTGCTGATCTGGATACCTAAAAACCTGAAGCTCTTGACCCTGTCTACTTCATCCCCAATGATGTAGAGAGGAGCATGTTATCCTTTGCGCTTTTTGAAGTCAATGACAATCTTTTTCGCTTTATTGACATCGAGGGAGAGATTATTGTTGCCGCACCAGTTCACCAGGTTCTCTATCTCATTCCTGTACTCTTTCTCGTCATTGTTTGAGATCTACGGTGATGATGTCAGCAAACTTGAAAATTGAATTGGAGGTGAATTTGGCCACACAATCATAGGTGTATAAGGAGTATAACAGGGGATTGAGAACACAGCCTTGTCAAGCACCAATTTGAGAATGATTGTGGAGGAGTTGTTTTGCCTATCCTTATGGATTGTGGTCTGTGAGTTAGGAAGTTCAGGATCCAATCATGCTGGGGGTTGCCAAGCTCAGGCTATGAAGTTTGGAGATGAGTTTTGTGGGAATAATAGTGTTGAAGGGTGAGCTGTAGTCAATAAATAGGAGTCTGACATAGGTGTCCTTGTTATCTAAGTTTTCCAGGGTTGAGTGCAGGGCTAGGGAAATGGCATCTGCTGTGGACCTGCTGCAGCGGTAGGCAAACTGTAGTGGATCCAGGTAGTCCGGGAGACTGGAATTGATTTGTGCCATGACTAATATTTGGAAGCATCTTTGGCCATTAAGGGCCAATCTACACATCATTGGACTGTGGGAGGAAACCAAAGCACCCAGATGAAATGCACACAGACATGGGGAGAAGATGTAAACAACACACAGACCGAATTGAACCTGGGTCCTTGGCAGCAGTGCTTATCATTGTGCCATTTTACCATTTAAGTCTGTTCCAAACAATCTCATCCTGAAACAATATTTTGAGAAATGAAAATAAGTCAGTATCAAGGATGATTTTCTAATTTACAAAGAGAGGCTAGTCATTCTTAAAATCCTCAGTCATGAGATCCTTCAGAAGATAGAACAGAGGCACAAAGGCTTTCCAAAGTATCATATTGGAATTCAAAATTAGGTTTGGTGCTCTAGAACTTCAAAATTATCAGAGAAAATGATTTTGAGTTGCATCACCTGAGTAACCTAGTGCCGGGAACAAGGGGAATCACTGATGATATTGTCATTTCCACCCAAAATGTGTTAATGTCTCTTTTTGAGCTCATAGAAACATAGAAAACATTGAATCTCTGCAGTGCAAAAGGAGGCCATTTGGCCCATCAAGTCTGCATTGACTACAATCCCACCCAACCACTACCTCCATGGCCCCACTAATTTACCATGCTAGTCCTCCTGACACTAAGGGTCAATTTAACATGGCAAATCAACCTAATTCACAAAACTTTGGATTGTGGGAAGAAACTGAAGTACCCGGAGGTAATGCATGCACACACGAGGAGAATGCGCAAACTCCGAGTGATTGAAGCCAAGAATTGAACCTGGGCCCCTGGCACTGTGAGGCAGCAATGCTAACCATTGTGCAACAAGACATTCCTCATAATTGTTGACTATCAATCCAGATGGATTGAGGTTAACTAACGCCATGGGACAACCTCAAAACTAGTGAATAAAATCACTGAAATAAATCTTTGCCACACATGGTATTCCAGATTTCATCATTTCAGAAAATGGCCTACTGTCTGTAAATAAATGTTTACAGGTGACTGTGAATTTGTACACATGACTGGCTCACATATGTCCCCACAAACTAATGGAGAGGCAAATTGAGGTAAGAACTGTAAAAGCTTTCGTAAAGAAAAAGGATATCAATTTAGCACTGTTGAGCTACCATTCCACATCACTTCTGAACGGTTTGGTTTGTCCGGACCTCTGCTAAACTTATGGATTTTATAGATGCTTATGACATGTCTCGAGGCAACGCATGGAAAAGGAGCTGGGGAAAAAAGGATGAGTTTTGTGCAAATTAAACCAGAAGCTAAAATCAAAGCCATAGAATGCATGATTTATCAGATTATCAACCAGGAGAATCAGAATGGATTCATGGCCAGAATCATTTTTCTTATTCATTCACTGAATAGTGCACATCCTGTAGATGAATTTTCAGCATTGTTGGTGTCCCTAGCTGGGCCAGCATTTATTGCCTGTCATTATTTGCCTTTGAGAAGATGGTGGTGAACTGTCTTCTTGAACTGCAGCAGTCCATTGGTGTAGGTATACCCACAGTGCTGTTAGGGAGGGAACTCCAGGATTTTGAACCAATGAAAATTGTGTCCTGGAAAAATCATGTAGTCCATGGTTTCACGTGGACTTCTAGAGACTGAAAATGAAATAATATTTAGAAGTGTGCCCATATCTGCAAAAAGATATCACTGGAATGGACAAACTACCAGTATAATTAGAAAGGGAATTGGAAAGAGAAAGATAATTTTCAAGAAAGGGAACAGGGATAGTCCTGGAAATTACCGACCGGTGAGTCTGACCTCAGTGGTTGGTAAGCTGATGGAGAGGCTTCTGAGGGACAAGATTTACGAGCATTTGGAGAAGTTTAGGTTGATTAGAAATAGTCAGCATGGTTTTGTAAAAGACAGGTCGTGCCTTACGAGCTTAATTGAGTTCTTCGAAAATGTGACTGAACACATTGACGAAGGAAGAGCAGTGGACGTGGTGTACATGGACTTCAGCAAGGCATTTGACAAGGTCCCACATGCAAGACTTCTTGAGAAGGTGAGAGGCCATGGTATCCAAGGGGCTTTGGCCTTGTGGATCGAGAACTGGCTTGCCTGCAGAAGGCAGAGGGTGGTTGTGGATGGCTCTTTTTCTGCATGGAGGTCGGTCACCAGTGGAGTGCCCCAGGGATCTGTTCTAGGACCCTTGCTGTTTGTCATTTTCATAAATGACCTGGATGAGGAAGTGGAGGGATGGGTGAGTAAGTTCGCCGATGACACGAAGGTCGGTGGTGTTGTGGATGGTCTGGAGGGATGTCAGAAGTTGCAGCATGACATCGACAGGATGCAAGACTGGGCGGAGAAGTGGCAGATGGACTTCAACGTGGATAAATGTGTTGTGGTCCATTTTGGCAGATCCAACGGGATGAATGAGTACACTATCAAAGGTAGGAGTCTTAGCTGTGTGGAAGAGCAGAGGGATCTTGGGGTCCGGGTCCATAAGACTCTCAAATCGGCCTCCCAGGTGGAGGATGTGGTTAAGAAAGCTTACGGTGTACTGGCCTTCATTCATCGAGGGATTGAGTTCAGGAGTCAGGAGGTAATGCTGCAGCTTTATAGGACCCTTGTCAGACCACACTTGGAGTACTGTGCGCAGTTCTGGTCGCCTCACTATAGGAAGGACGTGGAAGCTATTGAAAGGGTGCAGAGGAGATTTACAAGGATGTTGCCTGGATTGGGAGGCATGCCTTATGAAGACAGGTTGAGGGAGCTGGGACTGTTCTCCCTGGAGAGACGAAGGTTGAGAGGCGACCTGATAGAGGTTTACAAGATGTTGAGAGGAATAGATAGGGTGGACTCTCAGAGACTATTTCCCAGGGCTGAAATGGTCGCGACGAGAGGGCACAGATTTAAGGTGCAGGGAAGCAAGTACAGAGGGGATGCTAGGGGAAAGTTTTTCACTCAGAGGGTGGTGAGTGAATGGAATCGGCTGCCGTCGGTGGTGGTCGAGGCGAACTCGCTGGGGTCTTTTAAAAGACTTCTGGATGAGTATATGGGATCCAATGGGATTGGGGGTTATAGATAGGTCTATGGCTGGGTAGGTTTTGATGTGTTCGGCACAACTTGTGGGCCGAAGGGCCTGTTTGTGCTGTAGTGTTCTATGTTCTATGTTCTAAAGCAAGCTGAGCAGAGAGCCATTAGTCTCCAATGATTCACATGCTATTCTGGAACGTTCAAGGAAAAACATGGAGAACTTGAATCTTATACAATCTCTAAATGAGTTGAGAGCCACTATAAATTTAAGGGTACAGTGGTCAGCACTGCTGCTTCACAGCATCAGGATCCCAGGGTTGATTCAAGCCTTGAGTCACTGTGTGGAGCTTGCATGTTTCCTCCGAGTCCACGTGGGTTTTCTCTGAGTACTCTGGTTTCCTCCCACAGTCCAAAGATGTACGGGTTAGGTGAATTGGCCGTGCCAAATTGTACTTTACTGTCAGGGGGTTAGCACAATAAATATCTGGGGTTACAAGAATAAGTTCTGGGTGGGATTGTGGCTGGTGCAGACTTGATGAGATGAATGATTCTATGAACACTCATCATTATGAACCAGGAATAAAGCGAGAGATTTTGGGAACAGATGTTGGTCAACATAAATTAAATATTTAATGGAGTCAGAGACTTGGTGGAGCTATTGTATAAAAAGTTATTAAATGTGTAGTCTGCACTATAAACATTATGTGACAACAGAATATGCTAAATGATAGTTCTGTGTCGAACTTCATGCTCAGCCTTGTAGTATAAAAAGTTAACAGATGGGATATGCGAATGGGTGATGTAGATAATGATATACCACTTGTCAGTCATGTGCTATATTCTTGACAGTGAGGTTGGAACCATGCCTAAAAGCTACATGCCTACTCTGTAACCTGTTTAGAAGTAACACCAATGCATAAGCCAATCCCAGAATTACAATCTGTTCAAGAACAAAGTCACACATTTTGACTCCAAGACAGAGGACCCAATCTCAGAGAATGGGGGCAGTGGAAACATAGATGTAAAAAAAACATTGGTGATATTGAAGGAGGCACTAAGTGAATAAGCCTTTGCCAGTAATTGGGGAAATTTTTGTGGAAGAAGGAGGAAGTTAATCAAACTAGAAATTAAAATAAATGCCATTGGAGAGAGGTAATGATGATGTACCTAAGAAGCAGTTCGTATCCCTTGCCCACCCATCTGACTCCTTTGAGGGTTGGCAGAAATGTCATCAGTGAGTGTTGTTAGAACACTATATTCTCTGGTACCGAAAAGAGTCAGATCTTTTTGAAAAAGGACCAAAGCTCCGAGTTAATTCCTTTCCATACGCAGTCGGTCTTGTAGCCGATGATATTCATTTAAGTTGGGATGTGCAGGAGCCCATTGTGGACATTGACTACAATGGGCTCCTGCATCAATTGTATCAAAACCCATGGGAACTTTCCTAATCTTCCACAAAATACTGTTATCAAGCAAACGATTCTGTATGCAAAGCAGACAAATTCGGTCCATAATTCATGATGAATCTGAAGCATGATCCTGGATTGAGTATCCATCAGGCAGTGGCCTCAGCCATACCATAGAAGCCCTACAAGTGAAGAAGGAGGCCATTTGACCTATCAAGTCCATACCAACTCTCCAAAAGAGCATCTTATCCATGTCCATCGCTACTACGCTATCCCCATAACCCCTTGCATTTATCATGGCTTGTCCACCTAATCTACACATCGTTGGACACTACGGAGCAATTTAGCATGGGCAATCAACCTAACCTGCACATCTTTGTACTGTGGGAGGAAACCAGAACATCTGGAGGACACCCATGGGAGAACATACAAAATCCACATTCACCCAGGGCCTGAATTGAATTTGAGTCCTGGGTGCTATGAGGCAGCACCATTAACCACTGTGTCACTGCGCTACCAAGGCAACCAAAAGGAGGGGAAATTCTACACTGAGAGATGCTTGTATTGTGGCAGGAGTACCCAGCACTGACACCAAGAATGCCCAGCAAGATGTGTGGAATACTTCCGATGCAGTAAAACTGGAATTTTAAATATTTCTGCAAATCAAACAATTTTCATCAAAGTCTAGACCAATGAATATTTACAAAAAGTTCCTTCCAAGCAATGGAACAGAAAATGACAATGTTACAGAGGTTTGAGAGAGAGAAGATAGTTTTAATCCAGACTAATCCAGATCAGGTACGATACATGTTAAAGACTTTGAATCTTCTTTTATAAAGTGGTATGGAGCAGTTGTTAATATTTTAGCAGAAGATCTCAACAATGACCTTATATTTATCAGACATAAAGCTGCAAGGTCCGGGTAGTATTGAACTTTCAATCAACCATTAGTTAGACAATGCATGGAATATTACGTGCAGTTTTGGTCTCCCTATCTGAGGAAGCATGTTCTTGCTATTGAGGGAATGCAATAGAAGATTACCAGACTGGTTCCTGGGATGGTAAGACTGATGCCTGAAAAGAAACTGAGCCAGTTCAGATTATATCTGTGTAGAAGAATAAAGGGGGATTTCACAGAAATCTGTAAAGTCGTAACAGGACTAAACAGGATAAATACAAAAAGGATATTCCCGATGGCAGACGAGTCCAGAACTGAGCACCACAGTCACAAATCAAAGGATACAGAGAAAACTATGTAGAAATGAAATGAGAAGAATTTTCTTCACCCAGAGTGTTGTCAGCTTGCGGAATTCTTGATGATAGAAAGTAGTTGAGCCCAAACCATTGTTTGTTTCAATAAGGAGTTAGATATACCACTGGAAGGTGGTATATACTGGAAGGTATCGAAGTAGATAGGGAGGATGTGCTAGATATTCTCGAGGGTTTGAAGTTGGATAAGTCCCCTGGGCCCGACGGGATTTACCCTAGGATTCTCTGGGAGGCAAGAGAGGAGATTGCAGAGCCTCTGGCTCTGATCTTCAGGTCGTCGTTGGTTACGGGTGTGGTTCCGGAGGACTGGAGGATAGCGAATGTGGTCCCGTTGTTCAAGAAGGGGAAGAGAGACCTTCCAGGGAATTATAGGCCAGTGAGTCTTACTTCTGTTGTGGGCAAAGTATTGGAGAGAATAATTAGGGATAGGATTTATAGTTTTTTAGAGAGAAATGAATTGATTGGGGATAGTCAGCATGGTTTTGTGAAGGGTAGGTCGTGCCTTACTAACCTCATTGAGTTTTTTGAAAAAGTGACTAAGGAGGTGGATGGGGGTAAGGCGGTTGATGTGGTATATATGGACTTTAGTAAGGCGTTTGATAAGGTGGCCCATGGAAGACTTCTGCAGAAAATGCAGATGTATGGGATAGAGGGTGATTTAGCTAATTGGGTTAGGAATTGGCTAGCAGATAGAAGACAGAGGGTGGTGGTTGATGGGAGATATTCATCTTGGAGTTCGGTGACAAGTGGTGTACCTCAGGGGTCTGTTTTGGGGCCCCTGCTGTTTGTAATTTTTATAAATGATCTGGATGAGGGTATTGAAGGATGGATTAGTAAATTTGCAGATGACACTAAAGTCGGTGGAGTGGTAGATAGTGAAGAGGGGTGTTATAGTTTGCAGAGGGACTTGGACAAGTTGCAGAGCTGGGCCGAGAGGTGGCAAATGGAGTTTAATGTGGAAAAGTGTGAGGTAATGCACTTTGGCAGGAATAATAAATGTGTAGAGTATAGGGCTAATGGTAGGATTCTTAATAGTGTTGATGAACAGAGGGATCTTGGTGTATATGTGCATAGATCCCTGAAAGTAGGCAGTCAAGTCGAGAAGGTTGTTAAGAAGGCATATGGAGTCTTTGCTTTTATTGGTAGGGGGATTGAATTTCGGAGCCGCAACGTCATGTTGCAACTGTACAAAACTCTAGTGCGGCCACACTTGGAGTATTGTGTGCAGTTCTTGTCCCCACATTATAAGAAAGATGTGGAGGCATTGGAGAGGGTACAGAGGAGGTTTACCAGGATGTTGCCTGGTATGGAGGGCAGGTCTTATGAAGAGAGGCTGAGGGATTTGAGGTTGTTTTCGTTAGAAAGGAGGCGGCTAAGAGGGGACCTAATCGAAACATATAAGATGATTAGAGGTTTAGATAGGGTGGACAGTGATAGCCTTTTTCCTAGGATGGAGAAAGCTAGCACGAGGGGACACAGCTTTAAATTAAGGGGTGATAGTTATAGGACGGATATCAGAGGTAGGTTCTTTACCCAAAGTGTGGTTCGGGAGTGGAATGCCCTGCCTGCAGCAGTTGTAGATGCGCCAAGTTTGGTGGCGTTTAAGAGGTTAGTTGATAAGTATATGGAAGAGAAGGGAATGGTTTAGTTTGGAGGGGCATTGCTTTTTATATTGGTCGGCGCAACATCGAAGGCCGAAGGGCCTGTTCTGTGCTGTAATGTTCTATGAATCTATTCTATGAATCTATCTATAAGTGTAAGATGTAAAAGGCACTGCAGCCAATCATGACTAATCCCGTGAAGATCTGTTGGATCTAAATTAGTTCTTCCTAGAGTGTTATGAGAAAGAATCCCTTGCAACACTGAACATCTTAGAGATTGAGTTCCAGGAAAATGATTCATCATGTTGGGTGCACCTTGTGGTTTCTCTATTGTTTTTTTAGAAGTAGCTGAGCAATATTCAAATCTTGTTACACTGAATCCACCAATATGTTGCTTATTATCTCTTCTGTTGTTCATGAAAAATCTTCAACAGAGAATGCTTTGTCCATGTCCAGTTCAGAGTCCACAGTGTTAATGAGTGAAAGGGTGAAAGTCAATCGGCAACCATACATTTGTCTTCAGCTGAATGTCTTCTTCCCTTCACAGCTGGAGGTCAGTGCACAAGTAGGGGCAGAATCCTTAACACCCCTGTACAGCAGCCTTGTCCAAGAATTAATTATAGAAGATGAGATTGGCTTGTCTCCATATTCACAGCAGTTCTTCCCTTTTGCCCACGGTGAAGAGAGAAGTGTGGCTACCAAAAGTGAACGGTCTTCTCAAAGTATCATTGGAAAATCATCTCTTTCTGACAGCCTGACAGTAGATTAGGTTTTTTTTGCCCTTCAGCATCTGGTCATTGAAATCTCAGATCCTCAAAGCCTTTTTTTTCAGTCTTTGATATGGTGGCTGATACAACTGTGGTAGTCATTCTGAAGGTTGAAGTGCATTGAAGATTAGTGGCAGATGGAATTTAATCCTGGAAAGTCTGAGGTATACAGTTTGGAAGGAGTAATTTGATAAGAAAGTATACTATGAAAAGCCTGACACAGGAGAGTTCTGAAGAACAAAAGGACCTTGGCACGCTTACTCATAGATCTTGGAAGGCAGGAAAGGCAAGTTAATAGGGTTATGAAAGAGGCATATGGAACACTCACTTTTATCAGTTGGGATATAGATTACAAGAGCAGAGAGGTTGTGATAGAGTTGTACAGAACTTTGGTGAGGCCACAGCTGGAGTACTGTATGCAGGTCTGATTACCACATTGTACGAAGGATGTGATCGCACTGGAAGGGGTATTGAAGAGATTCATCAGGATGTTGCCTGGGATGGAACACTTAAGTTATAAAGAGAGGTTGGGTTGGCTTCTCTGAAGCAGAGAAGACAGAGGGATGACCTGATTGATGTGCTCAAGATTATGAGGGATATGAACAGATGGATAGGGAGCAGCTGTCCCCATTAGTTGAAGGGTCAGTTACGAAGGGACACAAGTTAAAAGTGAGAGATGGGAGGGAAAAGCTTTTTTACCCAGAGGGTGGTGATGATTTAGAATCCATTGCCTAGAAGAGGATGTCTAGCATCCTTAAAAACTACTTGTATGAGAACTTGGTATGCCATAATGTTCAAGGCTATGGGCCAAGTGCTGGCAAGTGGGATGAGATGGGCAGGTCAGGATCTTTCATGTGTCAGTGAAGATTCAATAGGCTGAAGGGCCTCTTCTACAATGTAGTATTCTGCAATTCCTCTTCTGGAAAAAGTCTTCCGTGTAGGGATAAGAGTCCTTTGAAAGAGCAATACACTTCTCAGATTGTCTTGAGTTCCTCTCTTCCAGTGTCAGAGGATCTGAAGAACAGTTCTCTTTTGTATCAGTCATTCGTTTAAAGATATTCATTCTGGTTATTCAACCAAACGTATGTTTAATTTACTTACTATGCTAACAGAAATACCCGTAAACATTTTCCTATTCTGCAGATTACAATGTTCTACCAAATTTAAAAGAAAATCCTCAGGTTGTCAAGAATTCTTCCCTCAGGACTGTGAATACTGTAGACAATTGAATCTCCAGGACTGTGACATGGAAAGGGGAGAGTTGGATTTGAATAGAAACTGTTGTTTAAAAAAGGGAGTTACAGAAAAATTATAAATAATTAAAACATAGGCTGAATTTTCCAACCTTGTCTGCTGCTGTGAATTCCTGGTCCTGCTGCAGTGAATGGAAATTTGGCTGAATGCCAAATTCCCCATTCTCACTGGCAGTCATGTACAACACTGGAGAATTCCAGCCACGGTTTCATGTTAAAGTATAGAATAGTTTACACGGGGTAATATAGTATTGAGTAATGGTTCCCAACCATGTTTAGTAACACGGTGCACTTCCATGGGACAAACAATTCCATGTCAAACTCACTTCTTTTAAGCCAAATAAACTTCCCATGACATACTAATAAACTTATAGTTATACTCATAAACTTCCCATAACATATTAAAAGACAGACAGAGGATGACAACATGCAAGAAGCAGGCCACTCAATGTCCCATCTCCATGGAGATAAATCACAGATTGTCCCGCTCTGCCAGCGCTAATCAGGTTTCTGTCCAGAGGGGGTGACAGTCTGATAATTGTGCAAACCTATTCACTGTAATACAAGAAGCAGGTTTGAAAGCCATTCACTAGTAACTTGCAATTCACCCATCTCTCCAGTTGGAAATGCACCAGGTGGACCTTACTGTTGGTCATGATCAATGTGGACCTGGTGTGCTAGCCCCAAGCACCCAGGGGAAACCATCAACTCCCTAGAAAAAAAGAAGCATCCTCCTTTCCACCACTCAAATAGAGGATCACACCGACCACACCATGTTGGCATAAGAGTGACGCGACCCAAATCTCTCTTACCACCCTCCCACCTTGGAATCCCCTTCAGTCCCCTCAATCCTCAGACCTCCCTCAACCCCTCCAAGATTCCCATCAGTCACCCATTTAGCCACCCTCCCCCCCCCTCCTTTCTCAGAACCTCATTCAGGTTTATCTCCAGATCGTGTGCCTTGGCAGTGTCAATGGGCAATGCCTCCGGCACTAACAGTCTGACCTTGGCCCCAGAGGGAATCAAGGAGGTATGCCCAGTCAGTGGTCATTTCCTCCTCTGCCATTGCCAGTTGTGTGTGGGAAGGGAGGGGGTGGATAGTGGGGTGACTGTCCTGAAACTTGTGTCATGGAAGGGATTGCCTGAAGCTTCTGGGGTGTTTGGGATTGCCATTGCACTTAAGCATGTAGTCAAAGGGTTGCCCCAATGGTTTTGGAGGGAACTGTGGAAGGAGTTTCTTTTTGTGCAAATCAGGGCATCCTTTAAAGATGGCGGCCTGACCTCTGCAGAAACAGTGTTGCCAACTCAATCAGGCCCTCTCACCCCCAAGAGTGACAGCAGAAATCATTCCCTCACATTCTGTGTTCACTGAGTACCAGAAAATCTGGAGAGAAAACTTGGCTGAAATTCTACATTGCAGTACCATAGAATTATAGAGACCCTACAATACAGTAAGAGGGTGATTGATGGGGGTCTTGGAGCAGTTGGGGGAGGTCTGAAGATTGAGGGGGGTTCTGAAGGGGAAGGGGGCTAAGAGAGGTTTGGGTTGTGTCACCCTTATGCCTGCATGGTGTGACCCCTTATTTGAGTGGTTATGGTGAGATTGCTTCTCTCTGCTGGAGGGTTGATGGTTTCCCTTGGATCCTTGGGGCTAGCATACCAGGTCCATATTGATCATAACTAACACCAAAATCCCCCCAGTGCATTTCCATTTGGAGAGGTGGATGATTGGCAAGAGGCCCACCAACTCTCTGACAGCCCATTCCACTCTGGCCCTTCCTTCTACCTTATTACCATAATCATGCACATTTACCATGGCTAATCCACCTAACCTACACATCTTGAAGCGTGAGAGGAAATGGAGCACTTGGAGGAAACCCATGCAAATACTGGGTTAACATGCAAACTCCACACAGTCTCCCAAAGCCGGAATTGATCCTAGGTCTCTGGTATTGTGGGGCTGCAGTGCTAATCACTGTGTCCCACAATGTAGATGTGAGGGTGCAGAGAAGAGTTATCTCACATCCTGACATATCAGAGCCATCTTGCAAAATCACATGTGAGATATGGCCCTCCAAGTCTGTGTTGATCACAATGCTCTGATGAAAAAAATAACATTTCTTGATCTATATTCTTCTATTTCTTCCTATTCATGTACCCATCCAGATGCCTCTTAAATGTTGTTAATGTGCCTGCTTCCACCACATTCTCTGGCAGCACGTTCCAGCACCTGCCACTCTCTGCACGAAAAACATCTCCCGCACATCGCTCTTAAACTCTCCCTCTCTCACTTTGAACCCGTGCCCTCTTATAATTGACGTTGCCATCCTTGGAAAAAGCCACTGACTATCCATCCTGTCTATGCCTCTCATAGCTGTGTATACCTCTATCAGGTCTCCCTCAGCCTCCGCCTTTCCAGTGAAAGCAATCCTAGTTTATTCATCCTCACCTCATAGCCAACACCCTTGAGACCAGGCAACATCCTGCTGAACCTTCTTTGCACTCTCATAGAAACATAGAATTCCTACAATGCAGAAGGAGACCATTTAGCTCATAGAGTGTTTACTGACTGCAATCCGCCCAGGCCCTATTCCCGTAACCCCACACATATTTTCCACATCATTCTGGTAGCGTGGTGACAAGATCTGTGCCCAATACTCTAAGTGCGACCTAACCAAGGTTTTAGACAACCCATATTTCCCTCCAGATCATTTATATATACTGCAAACAACAAAGGTTCCAGCACTGATCCCTTTGAAACACCACAAACTACAAATCTTCATTCTGAAAAACACCCTTCTAGCACTACTCCCTACCTTGTATAACAAAACCAATTCTGTTTCTATGTGAACAACCCACCCCGAATTCCATATGACTTTATTTTTTGTACCAGTCTGTCATGTGAGACTTGTCAAACGCCTTACTAAAGTCCATATAACCAACATCCACAACCCTTCCCCCATCAATTTTCTTTGTCATGTCTTAAGAAAAAGATCAAGTTTGTGATACACGGCCTTCCCCATACAAAACCATGCTGCCTGTTACTAACTACTCCATTTTCTTCCAAATGTGCATGAACAAAGAACAAAACAGCACGGGAAACAGGCCGTTTGGTCCAATGAGCCCGCGCCACCACCTCGATGTTCCCACCTCTACCTGTGATCCCTGTTTATGTTTATAGATCTATGCATTGGAACCAAATTTGCGAGACAATTTAGGAGAATTTGTTTTGCCAATCAGCCTAAGAGCACATCTTTGGGGTGTGGGAGGAAACCGGAGCACCCGGAGAAAACCACGCAAGCACGGGGAGAATGAGACACAGGCCCAAATCTATGTATCTGCACAGCACAGCGACAGTCAATGAGCTGTCGTGTTGCCCATCGACTTGTCATGTATCCTGTATCTCAATGTCCTTTTCAAAAGTTTCCACTGATGTCAGACTCACTGGTCTATAATTTGCTGGATTATTCCTGCTTCCTTTCTTAAACAAGGGAACAGCATTGGCTTTTTTAAACAAAGGAACAACTCTGGCTATTCTCCAATCCTCTGGAATTGAGAGATCATCATTTTAATGATGCAAGATTTGCTTTGTCTATTCCGACTCAGAGATGAGTGTGTTAGCAATTGAGTCATAACTGGGTATAAGAGAGAAGAAAAACATTATTATTATGTCTAACCAGGAGGAGAGGAGTGTAAGCGTGTAATTGTTAAATGTATTTGGCATAGCACTCACTAAAAAGCCCACACAAGAACAAATATGGATACATGCTCTGGAAAGAGCAATTTGCATTATTGAGTCACAGAGCAATGCAGCATGGAAAAAGGCCCTTCAGTCCAACAGGTCAATGCCAACCATGGTGAGCATCCAGCTAGTCCCAGTTGTCCACGTTTGTTGGCATTCATAAATGAATGGAGACTACACAAACAATGAATGGATTTTTTTTTGCTGTTTCCAATATTCATTTTTGGAATGTAAGCACTGTTGGTAAGCCAACATTTATTGTCCACCCCTAATTATGCTTGAAAGATGGTGGTGGCAGTTTTCTTGAACCGCTGTGGTACACGTTGTGCAAGTATGCCCATAGTGCTACTCAGGAGACAATTACGGGACTTTGACTCAACGGCTGCATAGGGACGATGATGTAATTCATGCAGTGCATACGCCAGGATGGTACAGTATTCAATGGGTTGGTTGAGCCCTAATGCTGGTGGGAATCTTGATGACACTCAATTGAGCAGGCAATCGGGATTCCTGCCATTGGTGAACAAGACTCATGCAAGATTTTGGACCACAGCTGACATCTAATGTGGGCTCAGAATCGCCCCCATTATAAAGTTTTGTTTTAGAACATAGAACATAGAAAAACTACAGCACAAAAAGACTCTTTAGCCCACAAATTATGCTGATCATATCCCTACCTACTAGGCCTACCTATAACCCTCAATCCTATTAAATCCCATATACTTATCCAGAAGTCTCTTAAAAGACTCTAACAAATTCGCCTCCACCACCATCGATGGCAGCCGATTCCACTCACCCACCACCCTCTGAGTGAAAACCTTACCCCTGACATCTCCCCTGTACCTACTCCCCAGCACCTTAAACCCGTGCCCTCTCATAGCAACCATTTCAGCCATGGAAAATAGCCTCCGAGAATCCACCCGATCTATATAGAACATAGAACATAGAACATTACAGCACAGAACAGGCCCTTTGGCCTTCGATGTTGCGCCGACCAATATAAAAAGCAATGCCCCTCCAAACTAAACCATTCCCTTCTCTTCCATATACTTATCAACTAAAATGTTGCAACATCTTATAAACCTCTATCAGGTCACCTCTCATCCTTCGTCTCTCCAGGGAGAAAAAAACTGAGTTCCCTCAACCTATCCTCGTAAGGCATGCCACCTAATCCAGGAAACATCCTTGTAAATCTTCTCTGCACCCTTTCAATAGCTTCCACATCTTTCTTGTAATGAGGTGACCAGAACTGCGCACAGTACTCCAAGTGGGTCTGACTAGGGTCTTATAAAGCTGCAGCATTACCTCCCAACTCCTAAACTCAATCCCTTGATTAAAGAAGGCCAGTACATCATATACCTTTTTGACCACGTCCTCTACCTGCTAGGCCAATTTAAGAGTCCTATGGACCCAGACCCCAAGGTCCTTCTGATCCTCAACACTGCTAAGAGTCTTACCCTTGATATTATACTCCTTCGTTTTACCTGCCAAAATGGACCATTACACATTTATCCAGGTTGAAGTCCATCTGCCACTTCTCCACCCAGTCTTACATTCTATCTATGTTATGCTGCAAATTTGTTCCAATATGTTTTTTCTTCCTCAATGCAATTTCTTTACATTGTTGATTTTATTTATCTAATTTGGGTTGTTCATTTTAAAATGTTGTTTGGCTTTTCTTCTCATTTATTTTCTCATTTCATTGGTTTGTCCTTAAGCCCATATTCTTCCACTGGTCTCTTTCCTTTCCAAAGGCCTTTTAAATCAGTGTGAAATTTGCACGGTGTATTTTTAGTTGCTCATTTTCAAGTAATGTTGGAATTTAATATTTTCTGTCAACATAATTTATTACACTACCTATGTGAAAAGTATTTAAATTGATTCATGCAGATATTCATAAATTATCCAATTAAACATCTACAAAATACCATCCCTATCAGAAAATGTTGATATCTTTTTGCATTCAAATAACATTCAGCAACATGATCTGGCATAATTTGACATCAAACTGTTTAATTTGGAATGATTGAAACAGTTATCATTTGCAGTGAAAAAATACTCCAATATTGCATTTTAATACCAGCAAGATCCTTTCCGATCATTCCTGAATACTTCAGGAAAAGCTCAGAAATGTTCAAAAGCCATCACAGCTTTGTTCAATTTGTAAAGTGATCACTAACTTTCAGAAGCAATCATTTGCATTCAGAAGTGATCATTAGCTTTCAGAAGCATTCATTTATGTTCAAAAGCATTCATTAGTGATGAAAACTATTTCTTAGGCTTGAATCCTCTCTGCCTGTTTTTACTATCTTTTCCCCTAATATACAGCATTCCCCCCCTCCCCCCATCATTTGCAAGTCTCTCCAACCTTTTGCAGACTCAATCTATCCCTTTCTAGCTTCTTGTCCTTTTGATGCACACTATGCCCCCTTTGCAGCCAGCTTGGCCCCTTTCTTTACCTTTCAGCCCTTATGTCGCATTGTGCCCAGCCCCCTCCTCTTTTGCAGCACAAAGCTCACTCTTCGCAGCCCATCTCTCCCCCTTATGTAGTCCATCCCACCTCCTTTTCTGCCTCTCTGTCATCTTTTACAGCCTTCTTCCCTCATCTCTTTGCTGCCTGGCCTGGTCTCACACTGGGACTCTAACCTAACATCTCCATTTTTCTGCCCAGTAGCATCTCTCTCGATTGCGACTCCTGTTCTCCGCTATTAGGCTTTGCTTTTTCACCTAATAGTCCTTCATCTTTCTGAACAAGCTTAGGGTGAGGTTGCAGTTTAAGGATGCCTCAGCTCATTTCTATCATTGTCAGCCATCTTCTGAAGGTAATCAAGCAGAAACAATGTTACCCAGCTACAAAATCAGGTAGAATCTTTCCATATCAATTTCTTTCACTAATAACACAGCAAACTGTGACTTCTCCCTGTAAGATTCAAACATCATCTATGGATGCCTGAAGGTCACATTTGTTGGGTGCAGCAAGTTACTTATTGTGAAATTGTATGATCAAACTGAACACATTCACTTTTCCTTCTTACTGCTCCTCCAATCATAGATTATTTCTCTCCTGCGGTTGCTGATAGTCTCAGTCAGCGGTAAGTACTGGAGGGAGACAACCTATGATTAAGGAACAAATTCTCACTCATTCTATTGCTTTCAAGTACTGGATGCAGGTGAGGGAGAGTGACTTTCTTTTGTCTGTTTGTTCCAGCCATTGAATTAGCCAGAGATTTTTGGGGCTTTCAGGGGTGAATTTTTTCACTGCCCCTGTGTTTTTGCACATTGAAGCAAACAACTTTAGCTTACAACTAAACACATGGAATATATATTTGTAAATTTACTCCAAAATCATAATTATTTTATTTCTACTGCATTTTTCTGTGAAATGGAATGAGGTGTTACAACCTACACATCGATGTATGGTCATAGAATTCCTACAATGCTGAAGGAGACCATTTGCCCTTTCGCATCTCTCCAACAGAGCTCAAGGTTTGTTCCCATAACCACAGGTAATAATCCCACTAACCTATACACCACTGGATACTAATGGACAATTTAGTATGGCCAATCTACTTCACCTGCACATCTTTGGACTTTGGCAGGAAACTGGAGCACCCAGAGAAAGCCCATACAGGGACGGAGAGAATGTGTAAACTATATACAGACAGTGACCCAAGGCTGAAATTGAACTTGGATCCCTAGCACTGTGAGGCAACAATGCTAACCACTCATAACTGGAAGCTCATCTGAGGAAAATGGGAACATTTCTTTTCACAATGCGGCGGGGGTGGGGGTGGGGGGGGAGCGGTGGTGGTGGTGCGATTCTCCCATTGCAACCAGCAAATTTTCTGATGGATCCAGTTGGTAGAATTGTGTGTTAGCCATTATCCGAAGATCAGAGGCTGGCCCATGACCACTGAAGTGTTCCCAACAGGAAGAGAACAGTCTTGTCTGATGATTGTCGAGTGGTGTTCGTTCATCCATTGTGATAGCATCTGCATGGTCTCAAAGAACAGAGAACAAAGAGACAAAGATGATTGTAAGAAATGAGTTTTCACTTAAACTGAAGATAGTGACGGTCTTTGTGTTAAAAACCTTTAATCATCATAATCCTAAAATTTAAACTTAATTTAATGTTGAAGACCCTTCACCAGATTGCAAGCTTATTTCATGTATTCGTTCATGGAATGTGGGTATCATCGGTAAGGCCAACATTTATTGCCTGTTCCTAACTTTGTTTGAGAAGGTGACAGTGTGCTGTCTTTTTGAAATGTTGCAATCCATGTGGTGGATGGAGCATTGTTAGGGAGGGAGATCCAGGATTCTGACCCAATGATAGTGAAGGAAGAGAGTTGCATTTCTAATTGAGGATTATATTCAGAGCGAACCTTGCAAATGCATTCTGAATGGTACTATGGAAAGCGCTGTGAAGGCAACCTGGACAAGTTTCTGCAGAGCATTCTTTAAATAACAGATACTGATGCAAGTGGTAGTGAACAGAGTGAATGCTTAAGATGGTGAAATAAATTGGTCTGCTTTGTCCTATAGAGAATTGGCTGTCAGAATGGAGTCCAGACAGGTCTTGTTTCAATGCACCGTCAATGACATGTTGCTGGGGCTGTGAGGATTAAAGACAGATACACTTTTCCAGCAAGGAAAGGAAATAAATGCTAGTGCAATCAAGAAGGCACAGTTAGATGTTGAGGGGGGCAGCAACATAATGCCACTTTCCTATATCCAGTATTAAAGTAGTTAGCAAACTAAACAGATCAGGAAACGTGATGGCAGTATCATATTTATCTATATCTTGTGTACATCACCGCAACTTTCTCACTTTACCTCCTGAAGCCTATTCTACTGCATCAGTCTTCACGTGCACCTCTTTCGCAGATGCAGCATCACTTCATTTTGGCATATTTCCTCAAATCTATCATTCCTATTCTTTTCTTTACAAATGTCATGCCTCTCCCTCATAGCCACCATCACTAAATGCACTCCATCTATTATGCAAGCACATGTGGTCGTTGGTTACGGGTGTGGTTCCGGAGGACTGGAGGATAGCGAATGTGGTCCCGTTGTTCAAGAAGGGGAAGAGAGACCTTCCAGGGAATTATAGGCCAGTGAGTCTTACTTCTGTTGTGGGCAAAGTATTGGAGAGAATTATTAGGGATAGGATTTATAGTTATTTAGAGAGAAATGAATTGATTGGGGATAGTCAGCATGGTTTTGTGAAGGGTAGGTCGTGCCTTACTAACCTCATTGAGTTTTTTGAGAAAGTGACCAAAGAGGTGGATGGGGGTAAGGCGGTTGATGTGGTATATATGGACTTTAGTAAGGCGTTTGATAAGGTGGCCCATGGAAGACTTCTGCAGAAAATGCAGATGTATGGGATAGAGGGTGATTTAGCTAATTGGATTAGGAATTGGCTAGCAGATAGAAGACAGAGGGTGGTGGTTGATGGGAGATATTCATCGTGGAGTTCGGTGACAAGTAGTGTACCTCAGGGGTCTGTTTTGGGGCCCCTGCTGTTTGTAATTTTTATAAATGATCTGGATGAGGGTATTGAAGGATGGATTAGTAAATTTGCAGATGACACTAAAGTCGGTGGAGTGGTAGATAGTGAAGAGGGGAGTTATAGTTTGCAGAGGGACTTAGACAAGTTGCAGAGCTGGGCCGAGAGGTGGCAAATGGAGTTTAATGTGGAAAAGTGTGAGGTAATGCACTATGGCAGAAATAATAAATGTGTAGAGTATAGGGCAAATGGTAGGATTCTTAGTAGTCTAGATGAACAGAGGGATCTTGGTGTGTATGTGCATAGATCCCTGAAAGTAGGCAGTCAGGTCGAGAAGGTTGTTAGGAAGGCATATGGAGTCTTAGCTTTTATTGGTAGAGGGATTGAATTTCGGAGCCGCAACGTCATGTTGCAACTGTACAAAACTCTAGTGCGGCCGCACTTGGAGTATTGTGTGCAGTTCTGGTCCCCACATTATAAGAAAGATGTGGAGGCATTGGAGAGGGTACAGAGGAGGTTTACCAGGATGTTGCCTGGTATGGAGGGCAGGTCTTATGAAGAGAGGCTGAGGGATTTGAGGTTGTTTTCGTTAGAAAGGAGGCGGCTAAGAGGGGACCTGATCGAAACATATAAGATGATTAGAGGTTTAGATAGGGTGGACAGTGATAGCCTTTTTCCTAGGATGGAAAAAGCTAGCACGAGGGGACACAGCTTTAAATTAAGGGGTGATAGTTATAGGACGGATATCAGAGGTAGGTTCTTTACCCAAAGGGTGGTTCGGGAGTGGAATGCCCTGCCTGCAGCAGTTGTAGATGCGCCAAGTTTGGTGGCGTTTAAGAGGTTAGTTGATAAGTACATGGAAGAGAAGGGAATGGTTTAGTTTGGAAGGGCAATGCTTTTTATATTGGTCGGCGCAACATCGAAGGCCGAAGGGCCTGTTCTGTGCTGTAGTGTTCTATGTTCTATGTCATTACACTCATTTATGTCTGTTCCTTCTCTTCCTGCAGAATAAGAGACAATAAAACTAGGGAGAATTTAATATGAAAATCTGAACCTTGCCAAAATAATTATTAAAGATACCTACAGAGACCTGATTCACTTGCACATTGCACATCCACCACTCTAATCATTAAAGCAACATTAGCATGGGGCAGCATGGTGGCACAATGGTTAGCACTGCTGCCCCACAATCTGGGTCACCATCTGTGTTGAGTGTGCACATTCTCCCCGTAACTGCATGGGTTTCATCCACAGACTAAAAGATGTGCTGGTTAGGTGCATTGGCCATGCTAAATTCTCTCTCAGTGTACCTGAACAGGCACATCAGTATGGAGACTCGAAGATTTTCACAGTAACTTTATTGCAGATGTAAGCCTACTTATGACATGAGTAAACATTCAAAATAAACTTTAGATTTTATTAAAATCAGAAATAGAGCTGTGTTGGGGTTTCATTTTCTATTGTTTAAAAAAAAAATCACTTAGCACCACAACCTCATGCACTTCTACTGTTCGATAGAAGAGTCATATAGACTCAAAACATTACATCGGTTTCTTTCTCCACAGATACTGCCAGACCTACTGAGTTTATTCAGTATTATCTGTTTTTATTTCAGATTTCCAGTATCTGTAATATTTTATTTCTATTTAGATCTTCAATGTTTGCTCTTTGAGGCACATGTGGGAACCTGAAATATTAACCCAAATGTGTCCTCATGTGGAATTTTTTGATTGGAAGCATTTGCCGAAAATGAATTCACATAATTTTAATATTTTGAAGAAAGCTTCTGAAGGTGCAGAATTCAATTTAAAGAAAAGACTTGATTGAAGATTTTGAAGGGGAAAAATAATACTGACAGATATGAAACTAGTGACATTAAACATAAAAGTTTTGTATTAACTTATGACATAGACTAGGGTAATGTTTCATTCACATTGAAACAGGAAATAAATCTCAACCATTCTTTTGAGACCAATTAAAGCAATAAGAACATCACGTAAGATCTTGGAACTGAAGAACAAATTTCATGATAATGGTATTTAATGACTGAACTGCTGAACCTTTGACAGATTAACCGTCTTCAGACTGCCAACTGTCTAAGAACTTTTATATAATTCATTGTAACTGGTTTAATTTGATTAACTTTTCACTCACATCAAAAATAGATCATACATTAAAGATTTTATTTTATTGGTGATACTCTTTTGTTTGTGTTTTCTTCTATTAATGAGTCTTACTGTAATTCATATAAACATATATATTTTTTGTTAAAGTTGGAGGACTGCGATCATTGTCCAACCATGGATGTTCACCAATGTGATTGAATTGAATCAGAATAGAGATTTACCGCATGGAAACAAGTTTTTCAGCCCAACCTGTTCATGCCGCCAACTTTTACCATTAAGCTAGTCCCAATTGTCCACGTTTGGCCCACATCCCTCTATACCCATCTTGCCCATGTAACTGTCTAAACGCTTTTTAACAGCAAAATTATACCTTCCTCTACTACTGTCTCTGTCAGCTGGTTCCAGACACTAACCATCTTCTGGACCCATTTGTATCTCTCCCCTCTCACCTTAACCTTGTGCTGTCTAGTTTTAGACTCCACTACCTTTGGGGAAAGATGTTGACAATTTACCTTATCTATGTCCCTCATTATTTTATAGATTTATTATTGTCACATGTCATGGGCTACAATGAAAATTATTGGTTCTTGTGCGAAATACAGACAAAACATACTGTTCATCAAGTACATAATGGAGAAGAACAGGAGTGGGTACAGAATATAGTGTTGAAGCTACAAATAGGGTGAAGAGAATGATCAATTTATTATGTGGTAGGACCATTCAGAAGTCTGATGGTAGCAAAGAAAAAACTATTCTTGAGTCGGTTGGTGCGTGTTTTCAGATTTTTATATCTTTTTTCCAAAGGAAGAAGATGAAGAGAAACATCTTAGGTGAGTGGGGTCTTTGCTTATTCTGGCTGCTTTCCTAAGGCAGTGGGGAATGTAAATGGAGTCAATGGATGGAGGCTGCTTTGAATTGGGCTGGGCTGCATTCACAACATTTTGTAATTTCTTCTGGTTTTGGTCAGGGCAGGAGCCATACCAAGCTGTGATATATCTAGAAAAGATGCTTTCTATAGTGCATCTGTAATGATTAATGAGAGTTGTAGTGGCCATGCCATCATATTCTGGAAAAGTAGACGCATTTGGAGAACTTTCTTAATTATAGCATCAGCATGGAAGTATCAGGACAGATTGTTGGTGATCTGGAAATCTATAAACTTGAAGCTTTTGAACATCTCCATTTCATCCCTATCGATATAGAGAGGGTCACGTCTTTCCATTATGTTTTCCTAAGTAGATGACTATCTTCTTTATTTTACTGACATTGATTGGAGTCATTGGAAAGAGGATGAGCACTCGCATACCAAAGCCTGACATGAAAAACTATAATAGAAAAATAGACTGTTTTAAAGCAGGGATTTTTCAGGTACAACCTACTTACGTTCCTAAAAGGAGATAAAAGAAGTGGAAACCAAAGTCAGGCCTCCTTGCATGGTGAGTGAGATTGATAGTATAATGAAAGAGAGAATATAAGATGCATATTAGACAAATTCTTCAGGCAATAAACAGACCACATACAATAAGTTAAGAAGGGAAGTGAAAAGTAAAATATGACTAGCAAAGAGAGAACATATCAATAGAATAAAAGGGAAGTCAATAATCTTTTACCAGCATGTGTGGACGATATGGTAGCACAGTGGTTAGCACTGCTGCTTCACAGCTCCAGGGACCTGGGTTCGATTCCTGGCTGGGGTCACTGTCAATGTGGAGTTTGCACATTCTCCTCGAGTCTGTGTGGGATTCCTCTGGGTGCTCCGGTTTCCTCCCACAATCCAAAGATGTGCAGGTTAGATTGATTAGCCATGCTGAATTTCCCCTTAGTGTCCTAGGATATGTTGAGGGATTAGTGGGTAAATATGTAGGGAATATAGAAATAGGGTTGGGGTGGGATTGTGGTCAGTGCAGATTCGATGGGCCGAAGGGCCATAGGGTTCTATGTTCCATGTAGGGTTCTATGTTCATATAAATGGTGAGTGGATATAAGGGTCAGAATTCTGCTCCAAAAAAAATTCTAAATGTTGAATTCGCATAAAAACTGAATTAAATTAAGCTTTTTTTTCAATGGGAGTTCAGAGAAGAATCTCCCACGCTCTGTGTACTGCAGAAGTCACCAGCATGAAAATCATTAAAAGCTAGGGATTGCGGCATATTTCCACTGGAAAGGCTGAAATCAGTGCACCGAGCAGCTATGTGCATGTGCAGATCTGTCAGTGCCGAGATTGGTGCGTGTGCAGTGGCCCTGCACTGACAACCTCCTGATCACTGGCCAGTCCTGCAACCCCAACGTTGCCAGTCCTCCATCACCCACAGCCCAATAGCTGGTCTTCCGACCATTCCTGGGCCCAGTTCTGACCTCTCTCCACTACTTCCGGCTGACATCTTTCCCCAAGTCTGCCCCAATCATTGTCCTCCCTCCTTACCCCATCGATCCCTATGCAGAGTGGCAGTAGGACACCCACAAGTTGCCCCAAGGCCCTGGCCCCAATAGGTCTTGCCATTCAAAGAACAAAGAACAGAGAACAAAACAGCATGGGAAACAGGCCCTTCGGCCCAACGAGCCTATGCCGCCACCCCGATGTTCCCACCTTTACCCGTTTATAGATCTGCCTATGTTTATAGATCTATGGATTAAAAATCAAATTTGAAACAATTTAGGGAGAATTTATTTTGCCAATTAGCCTAAGAGCACATCTTTGTGATGTGGGAGGAAACCGGAGCACCCGGAGAAAACCCACACAAGCACGGGGAGAATGCGCAAACTCCCACAGACGCAGGCCCAAATCCACGTATCTACACAGCACAGTGATAGTCACTGAACTGTCGTGTTGCCCATCCAATGGTCTAGGTCAAGCGTACACTAACGACGTGAAGCACTAGGATACTCTCGAAAAAATCCAAGAGCAGCCCTCTCATGACCTATCGCGTGTATGCCCCTTGTTAGACAACAAGGTGGACCAAAGCGCCTGTAGGATAAAACAAGTACATCAATATCATTGTCTAGTTACACACTTCCCAGGAACTCCCAAGGCTCATGATCCCTATTTTAAATCAGTTTTCTATACCCCTCCATTCTGTTCATGTGCCCACCTAAGTATTTCTTAAATAACTCCAGAGTGCCTGCCTCCACCACTTTACCTGGCAGCGCATTCCATATCCCCACCACTCTCTGTGTGAAAAAACTCCCTCTAGCATCCAAATTATACCTTACCCCCCTCACCCTAAGCCCATGACCCCTCGTGCTATTTGAGTCTATCGTAGGAAAAAGCTTAACCCTGTTTACTCTATCTATACGCCTCATAATCTTCCCCATTCCCCATATGCATTGCTCCCTTGGCATAGCCCCACATTCAAAGGGCAGGGCCAATGTGCCGCCACGGCATTGGCACCTTGCCCCATGGCATTGCCATGAGCTGATGTTGGTAGAGCCAGCTGCCAATGCCCGGGGGCACCCCACCATTCTGTGCCTGACCCTCTGAGGGTGCTTGATTGCCCCCTCTTCATTTCAGTGGGCTCTAGTTCCCTGAAAGTGAGGAGCTATTGTAAACCCTGCTGGAGTGAAATACTCCCAGAGGATTTGAGAGGCTAGCGGGCCCTGGAGGCTTAAGTTCCGGGCCTGCTAATAGGATTGGGCCAAAGGGCCTGTTTCCCGTGCTGTGTTGTTGTTTCCCGTGCTGATTTAAAATATATGGTAATAAATATTAACATAATTTATGCATCTATACCTGATTTCCGACATAATGTTGGCGCACCAAAAATCAGGTGCTAGGAGAAGCTAGCAGGCCAGGAAATACAGAACGGATTCCGTGCATTGGGCATGGCTGGATTACCACAACAGGATGGGAGAGTCGTTCCCAAGATGTGGGGTGGAGCTAATTCGGGAAGAAAAGTTAAACAGAGGAAGAGGGCAAGTCTAGAATGCTTAATATTTACTAAGGATAAGGATGGTAATAAAATGTCAACAGAAGCTAAGATAATAGGGGTAATAGATGGGGTGAAAACATATAAGTAGGATACCCTGGAAAGATTGGCTGTGCTTAGAGATGCTGGTCATCTAGTCCAAATCCTTTCTTCCCAGTTAACCATGGAAGTTGGGATAAAGATAGTAGAAGGGCTTACCATAATCTTCCAAACTGCCCTAGATTTGAGAAAATTGCCAGAGGATTGGAAAGTGGCAAATGCAACTCAGTTGTTGAAGCAAGGACGTAGGAACATTCTTTGGAACTATAGGCCAGTCAGTATACATTCAATGGTAGTAAAGTTTTAGAAACAATAACCATGTGACTTGGCTGAGAGCCCAGCAACTATTAAATTATGAGAATGCCTGATGCCCAGAGTAAACCAGTCTTCTCACTTGACTTGAATACAATGTAGACAGGCTGGTGGTGAAAATTCTCCAACACCGAAAGGTACCTTTGAAACATTGAAACATAGAAAATGAGAGCAGGGTTAGACCATTTGGACATTTGTGCCTGCTCTGCCATTCAATTTGATATCAACACCTTACTCCCACATTCTCCCCATACCCCTTGACAACTTCAGAGTCTAGAAATCTCTTAATTTCTTCTCAAATATGTTCTGTGAATGACCCTCTCAGCCTTCTGCATTAAAAAATTCCCCAAAGTCACTTAGGAGAAAAAAAATTCAAAGAATAACCAAAGAACAAAGGAAAGCACAGCACAAGAACAGGACCTTTGGCCCTCCAAGCCCGCGCCAAACATGATGCCCTAACTAAATGAAAGAAAAATCTTTTGCCTTTACTTGGTCCATATCCCTCATCCCCTCCCCATTCAGATGGCTTTTAAATGTTGCTAATGTGCCTGCTTCCATTGTTTCCTCTGGCAGTGGTTCCAGACACTCACTATTCACTGCATGATAATCTTGCCCCTCATATCTCCCTTAAACTTTCCCCCTCTCACCTTGAATCTGTGGCCCCTTGTAACTGACATTTCCATCCTTGTAAAAAACCTCTGACTATTCACCCTGTCTATGCCTCTCATAATTTTGTACAGGTTTCACCTTATCTCTGTCTTTCCAGTGAAAACAATCCTAATTTATTCAACCTCCCCTCATAGCCAACACCCTCGAGACCAGGCAACATCCAGGTGAACCTTCTTTGCATTGTCTTCCAAGCTTCCACATTCTTCTGGTAATGCAAGCAGTATTCCAAATGCAACCTAACCAAGGTTTTATTTATTGCTCCTCATCTTTGTCTTCAATGGGTGGTGCTTTATTCGGAGATTATGCCCTCAGGTCCTAGATTCTCAAACAAAAGGAAACAACCTCAAAGCTCTTACCTTGTCAAGCCCCATGAGAATCCTAAATAATAAACAATGAGATCATGTCTAATTCTTCTAATGTCCAATGAGTAAAGGCCCAACTTACTCAACCTCTTCTCATTAGAAAATTCTTCCATACCTAGTGAATCAGCCTAGTGAGCCTTCTTTGGTCTGCCACCAATGCCAGTATATCTTTCTTTAGTTAAGGGAATCAAAATTGTTCACAGTATTTGAAGTGTGATCTAACTAATGCCTTGTGTAGTTTTAGCAAGACTTCCTTATTTTTGTAATGCACTTCCTCTGAATTAAAGACCAGCTTCAATTTGGTTTCCCTCTTACCTGCTAAACTTGTGTGCTAACATTTTATGCCTTACACACAAGCCCCCAAACCCCTCTGTGCTACAGTTTTCTGCAGTTTTTTTCCATTTAAAAAAAAATCAGCAACTTTATTTTTCCTTCCAAAGTGCATAACTTCACATTTTCCAACATTATATTCCATCTGCCATGATTTGGCCCACTCATTTAACTTGGTTATATCCCTCTGCAGCTTCTGTGTCATCCTCACCACTTGCCTTCCCACCTATTTTTGTATCTTCCGTAAACTTGGAAATAATACATTCACTTTTTTTTGTACAAGGCATTGATACATTTAGAAATAATTGTGACCCTAGCTCCACAAGTTACAGGTTGCTATCCTGAAAATGCCCCACCTTGCCCAACGCTCTGTCTTCTATCAGTTAGCCAATCCTCTATCCATGCTAATTGCCATACCCTCAATACCATGGCATCTTATTAAGTAGTCTTTTATGCAGTACCTCATCAAATGATTTTTGGAAATGCAAGTACTTTACTACTACTGGTTACCCTTAACCACCCTACTCATTACTAGATCAAAGAATTCTAAGAAATTTGTTCGGCATGAGTTCCCTTTCACAAAGTCATACTGACTCTGCTTCATTCTATTAGGCATTTCTAAATGTTCTGTTATTATATCCTCCAACATTTTCCCAATGATAAATGTCAAGCTAACTGGCCAATAATAACCTGTTTTGCTCTTCCATCCCTTTTGAGTAATAGAGTATGAGCCATAGAGGTTTGTAGCATGGAAACAAGCCCTTCAGCCCAGCTTGTTCTTTTTTTAAGCTAATCCCAATTGCCCACATTTGGTCCATATCACTCTATACCCATCGTATTCATGTTTTTTAAAATGCTTTTTAAAAGACAAAATTGTACCCGCATCTACTATTACCTCTGGCAACTTATTCAGACACTCACCACTCTCTGTGCGGAAAAAAAGGTGCCTGTCTGGACACTTTTGTATCTCTCCCTTTTCACCTTAAACCTATATTTTCTAGTTTTAGACTCCCCTACTTTTGGAAAATGATATTGATTATCTGGCTGATTTGTGCCCCTCATTATTTTGTAGACTTCTATAAGATCACCCCTCAAGCTTCCTACGCTCCAGAGAAAAAAGTCCCAATCTATCCGGTCTCTCGTTATAACTCAAACTATCAAGTCCTGGTAGCATCCTAGTAAATCTTTTCTGTACTCTTTCTAGTTTAATAATATCCTTTCTATAATAGGGTGCTAGAATTGCACTCAGTATTCCAAGTGTGGGCTTACCAATGTCTTATACAACTTCAACAAGGTGTCCCAACTTCTGTATTCAATGTTCTGACCGTTGAAACCAAGCATGCCAAATGTCTTCTTCATCACTGTCCACCTGTGACTCCACTTTCAAGGAGCTGTGATCATGTATCTCTCGATCTCTTTGTTCTGTAACTCATCTCAAAGGCCTACCATTAGCTGAGTTAGTCCTGCCCTGGGTTCAATCTACCAAAATGCATCACCTTGCGTTTGTCTAAATTAAACTCCATCTGCCATTCATCAGCTCACTGGTCCATTTGATCACGATGACATTGCAATTGGAGATAACTTTCTTCACTGTTCATTATGGCACCAATCTTGGTATCATAATGTCAATAAAGATCTCAATAAGAGTATTACATTGGCAGTTCTCCAATCCTCTGGTACTTTTCCAGAATTTAAGGATTCTTGAAGATTATTATCTGTGCATCCATTTTTGAAGCTATCCTTGGATACAACAAATTAAGTCCAAAGAACTTATTAGCCTTTAGGCCCATTGATTTTCCTAGCAATTTTTCTCTAGTTATAGTTACTGCATTTATTTCCTCCTCCATTCCCATTGATTATTTAATACTTTTGGAATGTTATTACTTTCTTCCAATGTGAAGATTAACATAAAGTATTCATTTCACTCCATTGCCATTTCCTAGTTCCCAATTATTATTGCCCCAGTCTCATCCTCTAAGGGGCTTACTTTCACTTTGGTTTCCCTTATCCTTTTCATATGCTTAAAGAAGCTCTTGCTATCCATCTTTATATTACTTGCTAGTTTACCCTCATATTTTATATTTTTCCTCATTCTTTTGTTGGAAGAAAGAAACTATAAATCAGTTAGTCTAACGTCTGTCAATGGGAAAACATGTGAATCTGTAATGAAAGAAGCATTTAGATGACATTTAGAAAATTGTGTTACAAATAAGCAGAGTCAATATGATTTTATGAAAATTGTGTCTGTCAAATTTATTAGTTTTTGTTTGAGAATGTAAAGGACAGGGTGGATAAAGAGGAAGTAATAGATATAGTGGGCACAATCTTATCATCTCACCACCCCGACAATCAGTGTGGCGAGCTGAGAAAATAATTTGTGTTGCTAAAATTCCAATTCCATGCCTAGAGCAAAACAATTTGTTATCGCCCTAGCCCCTTTTTAATGGGGGTAACTGCCCAGAAAGGACACAAAGTTTAATAGGCTGAAACTGTTGAATATCATTAACGAGTTTGACACGCATGTTTCTCCCTTCCTGGGTGCTTCCCACCTCCTGGCATGCCAGCACTAATCTTTTTTTTCTCTGGAGCATTGGAGGCTGAGGGTTGATATTATAGAAGCCTATAAAATAATGAGGGTATAGATCAGCTAGCTAGTCAGTATCTTTTCCCAAAGGTAGGGGAGCCTAAAACTGGAGAGCATAAGTTTAAGGTGAGGGGGGAGAGATACAAAAGGACAATTTTTTCACACAGAGGGTGGTGAGTGTCTAGAAAAAACTGCTAGAAAAAACTGTACTGGTAGAGATAGGTACAATTTTGTCTTTTAAAAAGCGTTTAGACAGTTACATGGGTAAGATGGGTATAGAGGGAGCCAGGCCAAATGGGGGCAATTAATAATAGTTTAGGGATTTAAAAAAATGGCATGAACAAGTTGGGCCCAAGGGCCTGTTCCCATCTGTAAATCTCTATGACTCTATGAGTCACCACTGTTCTATAAATGTATGGCTCAAAAATGATGTAGAGATGCCGGCGTTGAACTGGGGTAAACGCAATAAGAAGTCTGACAACACCAGGTTTAAGTCCAACCGATCTATTTGATAATAAACTCACAAGCTTTCGAGGTTATCCTTTCGTCAGCTGAATGAGGTGTTCTGGTCTCAAACAGCACACATAACAGCACAGACTGTTTACAGATTACTGATTAGAATGCGAATCTTTATACCTAACTTGCTATTCAAGTCTTAAAGTGGCTCTAAATGTGAGCGGACGGAGCACTGGCCCAGGTTAAAGAGATGTGTATTGTCTTCAGACAGTGCAGTAAGTGAGGTTTTGCAAACCCAGGCAAGTCAAGGGGGTTACAGATAGTGCAACATGAACCCAAGATTTCTGTTGAGACTGTCCTTATGTGTGCGGAACTTGGCTATCAGTCTCTACTTAGAGATTCTGCGCTGTCGTGTGTCGTGAAGGCCACCTTGGAGAATGCTTACCTGAAGGTCGGAGACTGAATGCCTGTGACTGCTGAAGTGTTTGCCAATAGGAAGGGAACAGTTTTGCCTGGTGATTGTTGAGCGATGTTTATTCATCCACTGTTGTAGTGCCTGCATGGTCTCCCCAATGTACCATGTTTCGGGACATCATTTCTTGCAACGTATTAGATAGACAACATTGGCCGAGTTGCAAGAGTATGTACCATGTACCTGGTGGATGGTATTCTCACATGTGATGATGTCATCCACGTCGATGATCCGGCATGTCTTGCAGAGTTGAGGCTATCTTATTGAATGTTTTTAAGTCAAGGATAAATACATTTTTGAACAGTAAAGGAAATAAAGGTTATGGTGAGTGGGTGGGTAAGTGAAGCTGAGTCCATGAAAAGATCAGCCATGATCTTGTTGAATGGTGGAGCAGGCTCGAAGGGTTAGATGGCCTACTCCTGCTCCTAGTTCTTACATTCTTACACTACCATCCTGCAAACTCCTCAGACCCTGGCACTGCCAAATTCCCCAACACTCTCATCTCCCCTTATTCCTCACCCTGCCACATTCCCGAACATTCTCACCTCCCCATATTCCCACACTTCCCCATGCTGCCATATTCCCATGCCAAAATATTCCCGAAGCCCATACCACCACATTCTCCATCCCCCAAATTTCCTACCATCCTATAGCCCTGCATTCTCCATCTCATCACATTTTCCAATCTCTCACCCCATACATTCTTAACTAGCTTCCTATTTGCCGCATTCCACTGCCTACTCATCCCACCATTCTTATCCTATCCCCTCAACCCAGCCCCCTGCAGTGGGAGATAGAGTGATGGAAATAGCCTGGATACCTGATTTGATTTGATTTGATTTATTACTGTCACATATATTAACATACACTGAAAAGTATTGTTTCTTGCATACTATGCAGACAGAACATATTGTTTACAGAGAAGGAAAAGAGAGAGTGCAGAATGTAGTGTTGCAGTCATAGCTAGGGTGTAGAGAAAGAGCAACTTAAGGTAAGTCCATTCAAAAGTCTGATAGCAGCAGAGAAGAAGCTGTTTTTGAGTTAGTTGGTATGTGACTTCAGACTTTTGTATCTTTCTACTGAAGGAAGAAGGTGGAATACAGAATGTCCGGAGTACATGGGGCCCTTAATTATGCTGCTTGCCAAAGCAATGGGAAGTGTAGACAGAGTCAATGGTTGAGAGACTCATTTGCGTGATGGATTGGGTACATTCTCAAGCTTTTGTAGTTTCTTCAGGTCTTGAGCAGAGCAAATGCCATACCAAGCTGTGATATAACCAAAAAGAATGTTTTCTATGGTGCATCTGTAAAAGTTGTTGAGAGTTATAGCTGATATGCTATAACTTCCTTAGTCGTCTGAGAAAGTAGAGGCATTGGTGGGCTTCCTCAACTATAGAGTCAGCATGGGAAGACCAGAACACGTTTTTTGGTGATCTGGACACCTAAAAACCCAAAGCTCTTGACCCTTTCTACTTCATTCCCGTTGATGTAAACAAGGCATGTTAGAACAATACAGCACAGAACAGGCCCTTCGGCCTTCGATGTTGTGCCGACCAAAAATAAAAAGCAATGCCCCTCCTAACTAAACCATTCCCTTCTCATCCATATACTTATCAACTAACCTCTTAAACGCCACCAAACTTGGCGCATCTACAACAGCTGCAGGCAGGGCATTCCACTCCCTAATCACTCTTTGAGTAAAGAACCTACCTCTGATATCCGTCCTATAACTCATACCCCTTAATTTAAAGTTGTGTCCCCTCGTGCTAGCTTTTTCCATCCTAGGAAAAAGGCTATCACTGTCCACCCTATCCAAACCTCTAATTATCTTATATGTTTCAATAAGATCCCCCCTTAGCCGCCTCCTTTCTAACGAAAACTAATGTTCTCCTTTACGCTTTGTGAAAGCGATGACAATTTCCTTTGTTTTGTTGACATTTCTCTGGGGCTATGTCTCTCTGATCAGGGGGACATATGCCCCAGAGAAATGGGTATCCATGCTGCAGGTAATGATTTCAGGAGGAAAGGTACTCATCAAAAGCATTCCTGAATGCTTTTGACATCTGAAGCATCTGACAGCATGCTGAACCCTGGTAAGTTGCACTGGGGAGCCTCAACAATTCAGATACTTCTGCACTCTGAGACTAGCTTCCATGACCGCTCCTTGTGCCTCACAGGTGCATATGTCGATCCATGGTGACCTTCTCCCTCCCAGCAGCATGCTAACTGCAACAAAGAGAAGAAAGACTGCCACACATCACAGCACAGACACCCCACAGATATTTTGGTGGGCTATGGAGTATGTCACTGCCCCTGCAAGTCCCAAAACACTTTACAACTAAAATGAGTTTGGAGAGAGCATGATGGAAAGTGACACCGGGGGAAGATAGGAGGCCAAGCATAACATCGTTTTCATTCATGGTGTGCATTGCCTTGTGAAATTGAATTTTAAATAATTTGTAGGGACAAAAATAGCCTATCTCAATGTTTTGCAACATAACAGAATGACATTGCTATAATTGCAGTTATCCTACTCACCTTGATTTTCCACACAATGAAAGGTATTTAATATAAGTGATGCAGATCCAGCCCAATGCATTGGAGAGTCATTGAAAAATCCATACCACTTCTGAGGGGGAGGTTCAACTGAATTAATTGCCTGTCAGGCACAGAAATGGTCATTGCCAGGCTTTCTCCAGGATTTAAAACTATGGCACTGGAAATCCTACCCAGCAAGAGCTTCCAGCCCATCAGAATCCTGTGGCTTTCCATTTTCAGGACCAAGCAAGGAACAATATTTGCTTCTGATAATATTCCAAGGTCTTCACCAGAGATTATTGTGAAATCCTTGGACTCAGGTGAGGGAGAGTGGGATGAAAGTAATGAGGAGGGGCGGGAGAGGGGGCGTCCACAGGAAAGGGAGTGGGGGGCAAGGGCAGAAGGGTGGCATTCAGTAGCCACTACTTGTCCTCCCAATGTTGGGTTCGTCTGGGAAATGCAGTCATAATTGTGACAGATGCTCAGCTTTAAACAGGGGGAGAAATAAACTGGGAAAACAGTAGTGATCATGGATTCTGTAGTCAGGGGAACAGAGAGACAGCTCTAAGCTGCAGGTTCCATTCCACCTTGGTACCAGAGCCAAGGATATCACTAAGCACTCTGAGGGAAAAGACAAACAGCCTGAACTTTTGATCCTTTTCAGTGCTAACAGCACAGATAGAAAGACAGATGAGATCTTATAGACAGAAGCAAAAAAGAGCTCAAAGGTAGAAACTTCTGGATTACTCACTTTGCTATGCACAAGTGAGTGTAGACAGATAGAAGAGAAGAATGCATGGTGCATGTGGACTTCAGAAAGATGTTTGATAAAGTGTTACATGCCACACATTACTTTACAAAAAAATGAAAGCTCACGGAATAAAAGAAAAAGTGGCTGCAATGTTGGCTGTGGAAACAGAATACATGTCAATGGCTGCTTTTCAGCCTGAAGGTAGGTATACAGTGGAATTTCCCCAAGGAACCATTACATTTTAAAATAAATATTAATGACATATACTCAGAATATGTGGGGCAATTTAAAAAATATCAGAAGGCATAAAATTTATAATTGTTTGAACAGAGAGGAAGATAATAACACACTTTAAAGGGACACAGATAGATTGATTGAAAGAAATATTTTTCTGATGAAATTTAAGGTAGTGAAGTGCAAAGTGATGCAATTTAATTGATAGAATGAGGACAGACAATAAGATAAAGAGTGAAATTTAAAAATTGTACAGGAATACATGGGGGAGGTAATTGTATCATACCTAGTACCATGCTAGGACAGATTGAGAAAGCAAATAGAATGGCATGCATTATCCTGGGTTTCATAAAGAGTGGCATAAAGTACAAAAGCAACAAAACTATGATGAACATTTAGAAAACACTGGTTTTGTCCTCAGAGAATCATAGAGTTCCTACAGTGCAGAAATAGTTTGTTTGCCCATTGAGCCAATACCAGCAACAATCCCTGTTAACCCCATGTATTTAACCTGCGAGTCTTCCTGACAATAAAGGGCAATTTGGCATGGCAAATCCACCTAACACACACATCTTATACTGTTGGAGGAAACTGTAGAACCCAGAGGAAACGCCCACAGATAAAAGGAGAATGTGCTAAATCCACTCAGATACCTGAAACAGGAATTGAATCTGCGTCCCTGGCACTGTGAGACGGCAGCATTAACCAGTGTGCCACTGTGCCCCCCCCAAATCTTACATGATCAACTGGTATATTGTATCCAATTCTGGCACCACACTTTAGGAAGGATGTGAAGGCATTAGGAACGTGAAGAAAGGATTTTCCAGAATGTTTCCAGGAATGAGGGGCACTAGTTACATGACTAGATTGGAGCAGCTGGATCAATTCTCCTGAGAGAAAAGTGGAACCTTGATCTAGAGTGGGCTCAGAAACTTAATCTGGTGAGCACAGCACACATACTGGTCCAATGCAGATGGAAATAGGGATTGTTAAATCCTGATGTATTAAAGCTTCTGCTCAATAACTACTTCACAATCAAGTGTCAGGGAACACACTTCTTTATTCAATCTACTCGCTCCACACTCCAAACATTGACTTCCCAGTCAGGGTGGATCTCAATAGCTCACCCCATACCTTCATGACTCCTTCCCTTAAAGGGATTATGTCCCAATGTACATAATACTCCCCCGCTCTGAACAATAACCCCCTCCCCTTATTGCTACAGTATATTAAGCTATTTTCATACAATTGTACATTTTTTCTATTTATATTACTTGGTGCAGAATCCACATCATATTTACAATATAATACACAATTCCTTCCCCATCCTAACACCTTACATAAATATGATCAACTTGTCAGGCGATGGTTGGTTCCTGGAGACTAGAACCAGTTTTATGATCCTCTCTAGTGAGTGACCTCTCAATGGATCCATCAATGGTGGCTCCTCTTCCTGCACATAGCTAGTCACCAGAGTAGCACATCCCTTCTATGGCTGGTGGAACTGTCGATTCCAGGCCTTCCTCTCCTAATGCCTCCACTGACACTATTCAGAATGTCTCCAAACTTACAGGTGGTCCCTATCTCTTGGTGTGGGGCTGCCAACATCCTGACTTTTCACCATGTAAGTTGCAGCCAGAACCCACTTCTCCCCTGAAGCATATTTACTGGCCAGTTAGCAAATCATCCTTCTGAAATACCCTCAGTTTGGCATGTTCAACTCGATGATCTATCTATATCTCTTGGTCCCTCTCCACCACTCATCTCATCTCATCAGGCCTCAAGAGGTCAAGAATTATACCAACTGTCTCCCGCATAGCAACATCACTGGGGAACATTTAGTTGTTGCATGGACAGAGTGTTCCTGTACACACTCAAGAATTGATTTAATCTTCACATCAGTGATCCCTCCGCTGTGAAGCCTCCAAGGAGGATGTACGAACTGCTCCACTAGCCTATTTCTTGCTGGGTGGTAGGGCACATATTTTACATGGCAGAGGTCATGCAGCTCCCATGTACTCCTCAAAGTCCCAGGACGTGAACTTGCGGCCTAGTTTGGGTATCCAAACTCAACAAACATTTCATCAGACTTGACCAAGGTCACTTCTAAGGCAGTCAATTTCATATAAATAACGCCTGGCCATTTTAAGTGTGCATCGACAATCACCAGCAACATCTAGCCATCAACTGCACTTGCAGGGTCTATGTGGACCCACTCCCAAGGCCCCTTCAACCATTTCCATGGGTGCAATGGCGGCACTTGTGTGCCTTTCTAATCTTCGCACACAAGTCGCACGAGCTTGCTTTGTTCTCAATGCAAGTTTCTATTTCAGACTACCATACATTGTTACAGGCCATCCCTTTCATTCTCACCACCCTTAGGTGCTCTTGGTGTAATTGCTCCTATACTTTCCATCTCAAAGCATGGGGAATGATGACCCACGTGCCCTCCAACAACCAATTATTTTGCTCCAACAATTCTCATGGTTGACCTACATATCATGTCGGTCTGGATATTTCAGTCAGCTTGTTCACACCTTGCTGATCAAGTCAACTTCTTGAGTCACTACTTGATCCTTTCTTGTAGCTTGTTTCACCTAAGCAGATGTCAATGAAGCATTACACTCTTAAGTGAAATACATGATCTGTATGTCCTTGTCTGGGCGCTCCCTTTAACAGGATTCTGGATAACGCTTCCACATTTGCATGCTGTTCTGACAGTTGATAACTGATCTCATATGAATAGCCTGACAATATCAACGCCCAGCTTTGCAACTGAGTTGCGGTCATTGATGGGATCACCCTGTGAGGTCCCAAAATCTTGATTGGTGGTCAATGGTCCATCAGCAAAACAAACCTCCCGTCATTCAGGAAATGTTGAAACTTAGAAACACTGAAAATGATATCCAATGCCTCCTCTTCTATTTGTGCATAATTCCCTTCCACTTTCAAGAGGGATCTTGATACAAATATAGTAGACCTCTCTGGGATATAACCACGCCTGTGCCACAAGGTGACACATCACATGCCAGCTGCACAGGTACTTTTGGAGTTAAATGGACTAAAAACCTGGACTTCTTCAATTTCTTCTTCACTGCTTGGTACATCTTGTCACACTCTGGTGCACACAACCACACCTACATTTTTATCAACAACTAATAATACAATCATATTATCCCTTCAGTGCAGAAGGAGGCCATTTAGCCTATTGTGTCTGCACTGACCACAATTCCACCATATTCCTGTAACTCCACATATTTTTCCTGTTGATCCCCCTAACACTAGGGTCAATTCAGCATGGCCAGTCAACCTAACCCTCACTAAGCCGGAATTGAACTCAGATCCCTGGTGCTGTGAGGCAGCAATACTAGCCATTGTACCACCATGCATGATGCAGGGGTTTCAAAACTGTCACCAAAACTGGCACAAACTTGCCATAATAGTTTGTGATCGCAGAAAGACCTCAGCTGGAATATATTTTCTAGTCTTGGCACTTTCATAATAACTCTCAATTTCTTCAATTTCTTTTCCATCATGACCTCAGTTCTTGACTGAGTCTTTAAAAAAAACCTGCGGTTGTCTTTCCTAACCTGCAGTTTCGGGCAATGTGGCCCATCTTCCAATAGTTTCAATACTGAACTACTTTTGTCCAGCAACTGGACCCACGTGAACCCCTCAGCACAAAGGTGACATTTGTCAGTCACTGGTTGGCTTCTCGGTGTAGCTGCCACTTTGTACACCCTAGCATTATTACCTAAACATTGCCTCTCTATCAATCCAATCTCCAACATCTTCTTAAAATTCAACTGCTGTTCAGCCAACAGTCTCCCTATTGGAGGCCACAATCTTGGCCTATAACGCATCCTGTGACAAAGCCCTAAAATCACAGTGCTCCACTAAACTCTTCAAGAACACCACTAATTTGGCAATGGCCTTGCCCTTCATCCGGTCCCCCTTGTAAAATCTGAACTGCTCTACAATCAACAGTGATTTTGATGCAAAATGCCCTCTAATTCTGTACACAACTCTTAAAAGGCATTCTCCATTGTTTTTGTTTTATGGTTGCAGAAGGCTTTTCAAAACACCAAATGTTTTTCTTCCATTCATTGTTTCCCCAACACCCTTTTATCCTTATGGCCTTACCCGCCCTTCAAGGGTTTCCTTCTTTATTGTGCACTGTGAATCTCCAAACATTCTATGTTGAAGATCCCTGTCCTTCACTTTATAGGCCATCAAAACATCTCATCCTTGTCACCAGTGCTAAATCCAGTTGTACTGTGGCTTCTGCTCAATTTTTGCTCCAGTCAATAGCTCTTTATTCAGTCTAATCGCTCCACATTCCAAACATTGACTGTCCACTCTGGGCATATCCCGACAGCTCAGCCCACACCCAAGGTCACATGACACATTCTCTTAAAGGGATTATGTCCCAATATATATAACAGTCCTTCCTCTAAATAAGAGA
Organism: Sphyrna mokarran; assembly: GCA_024679065.1. Taxonomy (NCBI): domain Eukaryota; kingdom Metazoa; phylum Chordata; class Chondrichthyes; order Carcharhiniformes; family Carcharhinidae; genus Sphyrna; species Sphyrna mokarran. The sequence continues at coordinate 105,719,169 of JAGIQG010000006.1, forward strand.
CCACCCCATAAGGCATCAGCATATTAAACTACTTGCATACAAGTATACATTTTTCTCTATTTGCATCATACAGGGACTTAGTATAGAACCTACAGCATATATCCCCACTCTAACATCAATCTTACAGAGACATTGTCAACCTGTCAGGCAGATGACAATCACTTGCAGGTTGTTTCTTGGAGACTAGACCCAATTTTATAATCCTTTCAAGGTCTCAATGAACCCACCAAGAGGCATCCACATCTATAGCAAGGTGTGGAAAAGTGATGGCCATCATGCCTGTGTGAGAGTGCCGACGTCAATGAGATTGAGCAGTAAGTGACAAGGAGGACTGACTCATCTATACATTGATTAAGCTCTGCTTCATGAATTCCTTTGACCCAACCTCACCTATCAATTGCACCATCAAGGCTACACAGGAAGCCACCAAAGAGCCTATTCATGATAATGGATCAGCTACTGCTTCATGTTAGTTGTTGGGATGCTGCACACATACTTTAATGGTCAACCCCTTCAGATCTGTGATAGTAGCATATTCTCTTCCAGAAAACATCTCACCTCAGCAAGGATGCATTTTATAAAGGCTTCATCAACCTCCAAAGGATGGTAGCAATGTGAGTCTATATGGAATGACTCTCTCATTTTGAAATGCATTGTTGGAAAGATTGGAATTGGAAAGTTGTTCATGATGGCTCCTCGTATATGACACTTGTCCAAATAGATTCTTGGTTTAACTCATCATCATCTGCCTGGAATATGGTGTTTTAGGTCCTGGCGTGCAATCCTGCCTCAACTATCCTGTGCTATGATACCTTCAGTCGTCACTTCAGCATTTTCATCCCTTTCAAGGTCCTTGTCATTAGGGAGACATGCTTCTTTATCATCATCTGGCAAGTTGTTGCCACTTTGCAGTGCCAGGTTGTCCAGCTTGCAGAAAGCAATGCTGATCCATGAGATCCTCTGGGGATTTTACTGGAATGTTTCACCCAATCTGTCCAGGCATCAAAATCACTCATGCTGCTACTTGCACATTGGTGGAGCACTCAGAATCACGTGTGATTCTGAGTGCTCCACCAATGTGCAGGTAGCAGCATGAGTGTCCTTGTAGCTTCTTTCATCAGGAGTCTGGGGCCCATTGCAGAGCCTTTATCAGTCTTGTCCTTTGCAGGAATGCTTTATCATCGAGGATCCTGAATGGTCCCTCCAAGATGTCTGAGATCTGTGATCTACTCAAAATAGCATAAAGTGCTTGCCTGGTGCAAACCTTCAGGATTTGTTTGTTTTGGTTACTGTCCAGTTTTGTACAAGTTGAAGAATTTCCTGTACATGCCATTTATGTATTGTGCTGCCTGTTGCCAGAGAGCCTTGACAGCTACATGAGTGCAGTCAATGGAACACTGCACCTGGAAAGCCAGAAATCACTGTGGAATCCAGTACTCGGATTGTGCCTGTTTGCACGATCGTTTGTCGAAATTGACATAATTGTAGGCTTTGGCAAAAATGGCATCTGTCACCTCATCAATGCGTTTACACGTGGATGCTTGAGAGATCCCACAAAGGTCACCAGTCAAGCCTTGAAAGGAGTCAATGACTAGTTGAGTGCACTTTTGCAACTACTGCCTCCAACACCTGAAGATGTGGAAAATGTGTGTTATCAAATCCCTGGACATGCAGCATCATCAGTAACAGTAGTTCTCATTCAATTGCAGATGAGACAGTTGACACCAGTACACCTTGGGCCTAGCGAGGCACCTACAGCTAATGTTTCTGTTCTTCACATTCTCTGCATCCAGAGGAGGCCTTGCTAGGCCCTGGTCTTGGGGTTTTTGCTCCTTCCTTTGGTGAGGCAAGTTCCTTTATTGCAATCTTTTCTTTCTTCTCATCCTTGTAAGTAATTAAGCCGGCAGCAATGAATCAGAGCCCATCTTACTTGTGGCCTCCTCTCTAAAGTATCAATGAGAAATTGAGAAGGGTCATGACTTGTCTTCAAAATTAACCTTTCTGTCAATGACTCATGAGTGATTTTGGGTTCCTGGCGCTAATACCTGTTTTGTAAACTACCCGGTGGCATATGCGTAAGTAACTGTTATGAGACTGTTTTGATCAGGGATTTGAATGTGCTGTTTTTAGCCCAGGCTCTGACATCTCCACACACAGCATTGTAATACTACAGTCTTTGTGATATACATGAGTATCAATGTTTCATCAGGCTGTGAAATATGTTGAGGGCAGCCTGAGGCTTATCTTCTGGTAACGGTTGAGTGCTGCAACCGCAATACATTTTACTACCATCCCTCAGCTGTGCTTTTCTGCTTACATGGGAAAGCGCAGTTCCATCTCCCCCAGTCCTATCAGCTTGCATCAAAGGCACTGCAGAACCCCTCACACCTACACCCCCCATTGGGTTTCTTCTCATTTTTCTTTCTCTGCACAATTGCTGCAGAGAGAAGATACTGGTCATGAACCTTCACTGCTTGGATTCTCCCTGTGCAAACTCCCTCACCACCATTGCCAAGTAAGTGAATGTTAAGATGGTTCTCTCTCAAGGACCTCTTAATCTCCTCTTTATATTACTTTAATCCCATTATATTTATAGCATATTATCCATTCTGTAGTAGAGCTGCCTATTGTTCATGTCCACCACAATCCTTGCCTGCTTCAGGCAATTTATACAGTTAAACATATTCCCCCTTGCCCTTGCTTTCAACATACCCTTTTTCTAGCAAGCTTTTATCCCAACAGTCTCTTCTCTTGCCTGAGGCTACTTCCACCTCCCATCCCTCCCCACTTGCCTCCTCCATCCCACTTCCCCCCCTTTCCCATCCACTCCCCCCCCCCTGCCCCCCCCCCCACTTTCCTAAGAAAATGATTGCTATGCAGTCTCTTAACTTGCCTATGAACACATTCCTCTTTCCCCAAGTCAGCACAGCGAGGATTCTGAATTTGCATGAGGCCACTTCCATCTTTCCCGAAGCAAACACTTGCCTTGCAGTTGTTAAAAAAAAGACCTATATTTAAAAAAAAGACCTATATTTACAAAGCTAAACTGTCAGTGTTCCAGTAGCTTTTAACGGAGGCTCATACACAAATTCACATAGATATAAATGAACTGCCAGCACTTTCAACTCTAGCCGAGATTTTCTGCTCTCGTTTGTAGTGGGCATCAAAGGTGGGAGAGTGAGGATGGGAGGTGCTTCTGGTCTGTAGGTAGGGACTTTCCTTGAGCCCCGCCCCAGAAACCACAATGGCATTGCCAGCATAGCCAGGCACCAAATACTCTGAGCTTGAGGAAAACAAGGTAGGTGAATGAACTTCAAAGTCATAAGCAAAGTGGAGGTCATCAGGTACTGGTAGCTATTGTACCATTGTGAAACACATCATGCCAGTGTGTCTTGATGATCTAATGTAGGGGTTGACTTTGGCAAGCATGGTTTATGTTGAGATTCACATCTATGGAAGTGACATTCCTGACGTGCAGTGGCAAGAAAAGTGACCGCCATTGACAGGAAGATCGGATGATGGCAAACTGGTTTAATAACAACGTAAGGCCAATTATTGCAACTGGGGAGATTTTCCACTCTCCACACCCCCACCCTCACTCTCCCACCCTTGATGCCCAATACAAATGAGAGCGGAAAATCTCGGCCAGAATTGAAAGTGTGGCTGCCTGGCAGTTCATTTATGTCTACGTGAATTTGTGTATAACCTCAGTTAAAAGCTACTGGAACACTGACAGTTTAGCTTTGTAAAGTTGGAATGCATAAATGTAGAATAGAAATCCTGTACACACATAATGTAGCAGACCCTTAGATGGTGTCATACATTCTATTTTCCTGCTCCAATAAACCACTAACAGATGTCGAAATGACAGTTCATCGGTACAGAGTGCATTGCTTTGGGAATGACATTGATGAGAAATGCAAGTAACTAATGAGGATGGTGGCTGACTTATAATTGGGAAACCAGTTAAGTGGCAATATGGAAGGTTGAATCCTTATTAATTTTCTCTGGCAGATTCAGCTTTGAGTCAAAAATGAAGAGATAATATGGCAACCTAACCTTTTTATAATTTACCTTCATAAGAATTTAGTGACAGATAGTTGATTTAACATTCAGTTACCCATTAATTGGCAGTATTACAGAATAAATAAAGTACATCATTAATTGCTCTCAATGGTATGGAACAGCACATATGACTGGCTATATGTCTTGCTTCTTTTTAAAAAGTGACATGTTATAACTAGATTAACTTAGGGCTTGGAATTGTGCATGTGAAGTAGCAAAAAGCTAAAATAGAAATGTCATTGTTTACTTGTAAATTCTGCAATGTTAACATGTGCCAACTTTATATGAACTGTATTACTCTGATGAATTGAACAAGTGTTTTATTTTCTTTGACTTCTCAACCTACTTCTCAACCTTCATTTAACAAGATCATGGCAAATCTGATTGTGGCCTCAACTTTATTTTCTTGTCAAACTTTGATAACCTTTCACTCTTTTGTCTTATAAAAAACTATTTAACTGAAGCAGCATATGAGACGTTTTTTTCAGTTTGTGAATTTCAGTTATAATGCGGATAGAGATTGCTGTTTGCAGAAGACTGGAGTTGCTAGGCATCAGGCTAAAACATAAAATACCAGAAACACACAGGAAATCAGTCAGTACCTGAAGAGATAGAAACAAGTCATAGGAATCGTAGAAATCATAGAACCCTACAGTGCAGAAAGAGGTCATTCGGCCCATCAAGTCTGCACTGAACAAATCCCACTTAGATCCTACCTCCTATATCCCTACCTATTATACACACTAATCCCTCTAACCTATGCATCTCTGGATCCAAAGGGGCAATTTCTTAGCATGGCCAATCAACCTGAAGTTGACAATCTCAATTTTAAACTCTTGGCATGAGGTACAAATAATCACGCCAGTAGTTAAAATCCTGCCTCCAAGTTTCTGTATTTCTGACATTGTAAGATTTATAGTGGCAAATCAGGCCCCAACTATGACTTCACTAAGCTTCTGCTCAAGTTTCAGATTTTATAAGCAGAGGAGGCGAGTGACACTAGGAAATTCTTTTGAAACTCTGGGACTTATATAAAAAATAGGAAAAGACAATGTGTTATAATTGTTGCCTGCAAGATAACTAACCTGAGGGTTGGCAAGTCAGCAGCCCCAGCAGCACCACTACTGGCATGTCTTTTATTCAGAAATCCTGCTCTGTGCTCTTTCTATGGTTTAGTTGTCCTGAAAAAAATCTTCAAAGGCAATTAACTTTCTAACATCAATTCCAGCACACATAATGATAATCGAATCATAAACAATCAGCAGGCCGCAAAAAAAGGCACCCTTCCAGCAGTGCAATGCATGGGCACAGTTACATTTCAGACGGAGGTAAGGAGACATTTCTTCAACCAAAAAGTGGTGAAACTGTGGAATTCATTACCAAAGTAAGTAATTAATGTCAAGACATTGAATGTATTCAAGAGGTGGCTGAATATAGCACTTGGGGCGAATGGGATCCAAGGATATGGGTGAATACAGGATAAGGATGTCGAGTTGGATGATCAGCCATAATCATAATGGATGGCAGAATATGATCGAAGGGCCAAATGGCTTCTGCCTGCTCCTCTCTTTTACGTTTCTATGTTTCTGTTCATGCATTGTGATCCAATTTGAAGCAATAGACTTTGCGTACCTGAATCACCCTGTACTTTAATAAGTATCTAGCTTCATTACTATGTTAAGTAGGATCTAATTTACATTTGGAGCTAGAAATTAGGAGTTGAGAGATTTTCCAATGCCATGATTCCTTCTTTTAACTACCAGCCTACTCTATTTTTGTGGTGGGGATTGCTGAAGTTGAAGATGGAGGCAAGTGGATACTGTAGCAATTAGGTTAAAAGATCCACATCCATTCATTGAGATATCAGTCCAGTTCTATCAAAGAGTCTGAGGTCTCCAAGCCCTCATTCCTTATCCTCCTCTCAACCCTATACTTATCCCACCTCTCTTTATCCATTATACTCCCAACCTACTCACCCAGTATTCACTATGAATTAAATAAGATTCCTATAATACTATTAGGAGGTCTTTGGGAAGTTCATAAACCTGACAAAATAAATCAATATCACTTGAAAACCCACTTAAACAACAATTATCCTTCTAGTGTTTCATAAATCTGTTAAGGTGTACTTGAAAACTCATAAAAAGTGTTATCCTCTCAATAGCTAATGATTCAGTCAAAATAAATAAATATTACTTGATATCCATTTAAAACATACCATCCTCTTAACCGCTCATAAAAAGAACAAGTTTCCCTCCCCCTTGACAGCTGTGTCACCAAACCAAGCTCAGAAGAATCCAATACTGAATTCGGAAGCCAGCCAAACATTCATAAAGAGATTCTATTGAACAACTGTGCCAAGGCTTTGAGTGACTCCTCAAAGCCTATCCACCATCTTCACGGCACAAGTCAGGAGTGTGATGGAATACTTCCCATTTGCCTGAGTGGGTTCAGCTCCAACAACGCTCAAGAAGCTTGACACTATCCAGGACAAATCAGCCTGCTTGTTTGGCACCACGTCTACAAACATTCAATCCCTCCAACACCGATGCTCAGTAACAGCAGTGTGTACTATCTACAAGATGCACTGCAGCAATTCACCAAAGATCCTTACACAGCACCTTCCAAACCCATGACTACTTCCACCTAGAAGGATAAGGTCAGCAGATAAATGGGAACACCATCATCTGCAAGTTCCCCTCCAAGTCACTCACCATCCTGACTTGGAAATATATCAACATTCTTTCACAGTCATTGGGTCAAAATCCTGGAATTTCCTCCCGAGTTGCATTGTGCATCATCCCATAGAACATAGACTGCAGAGATTCAAGGAGGCAGCTCACTACCACTTCTCAAGGGCAACTGGGAATGGACAATAAAAGCTGGCCAGCCAGCGACATCCATGTCCCACAATTGAATAATATAAAATGTGCAATACCGCCCCCTATAGGCTGTCTAGCACATTAAGCTCCACCCACAGCCTCTTTGGCTAGAAACTGACTAGCCCATCTTTTTAGAGACAAAGGACATAAGATTGGGCATAAGAACTCACCCAAAAATTGGATCTGGAACTTTCCCATTTTCAGATTAGCAGGACACAGAAATAAATCTCATAAAATTCCATCTGAGGACTTTAAAATTGGAAGAATTCTTCATCATGGCACAGCTTAGGGAGTCAGGCAAGCTCAGTGCACATGCAGGTGGGTTGCCCTGACTGAGATGTGTGTTACATTTCAGGAGACGGGTGGCAATGCATTGAAAGAGGCTGGTCTGTTTGAAGAAATGGCCCCAATTGTTCTGAGGGTTTCTAATAATGGTCCATCAAATAAACAGATCTAATAGTATACAAATGGGTAGTTAGGGAGGGTCTGTTGCAGTCTAGAGAGGTTAGATTATCATTGGGGTCAAGAGGTCCAATTGTATATTCAGTAGCATCTGATGATGGGGGCAAAAAATACATCACAAGAAGATGCTTTATTGGCTAACCTGTTGCACTTGGAGGGGCCACGCTGCAATTCCTCCTGACCCACAAGCTGTGCTGTAAAGGCCTTACCTCAAAGGTTCAGCATTTCTCACTTCTTTTCACCTGCTGGACTTCCTAAGACTTGGGTAACCCAAACAACATGAATTAAAGTTGACTGTTGAAGCAAATGCAGGCTGTCTCATTATAACATTTAAATAATCAATAGCTTTAACACATTCATGACCCAAACTGAATCTCATTTCCATTAAGGCCAGAATTGGTTTGGTTCCAGGTGAGTTGAATTCCAGTTTCAGGTGTTTGAAATATAATATCCATCCAACATGCAATTCACCCAGTTTTTAACAAAAATTCATCCCTAAGTGTCTAATTCTGGGAACCACACATTAGGCATGTTGTCAATGCCTTTGAGAAGATACAAAGAGTTACTAGAATGCTGTCGGAGATGAGAAACCATCTGTTATCTGATAAGCATGGAGGGGCAGTGCTAGTTTGCTTAGAATAGCCGATGTCAGGGGAAGAGTTAATAGAATTGTTCAAAATGATGACATGTTTTGATAAAATAAATGAGGAGAAACAGATTTATTGGCAGGGTGTTTGGTAATCAGAGGACACGGATTTAAAATAATTGACAAAATAACCAGAGGGGGACTGAAGAAAAATGTTTTTATGCAGTGAGTTATCCCTGAAAGTAGGCAGTCAAGTCGAGAAAGTTGTTAAGAAGGCATATGGAGTCTTAGCTTTTATTGGTAGGGGGATTGAATTTCGGAGCCGCAACGTCATGTTGCAACTGTACAAAACTCTAGTGCGGCCGCACTTGGAGTATTGTGTGCAGTTCTGTCCCCACATTATAAGAAAGATGTGGAGGCATTGGAGAGGGTACAGAGGAGGTTTACCAGGATGTTGCCTGGTATGGAGGGCAGGTCTTATGAGGAGAGGCTGAGGGATTTTAGGTTGTTTTCATTAGAAAGGAGGAGGCTAAGAGGGGACCTGATCGAAACATATAAGATGATTAGAGGTTTAGAACATAGAACATAGAACAATACAGCACAGAACAGGCCCTTCGGCCTTCGATGTTGTGCCGACCAAAATAAAAAGCAATGCCCCTCCAAACTAAACCATTCCCTTCTCTTCCATATACTTATCAATTAACCTCTTAAACGCCACCAAACTTGGCGCATCTACAACCACTGCAGGCAGGGCATTCCACTCCCGAACCACCCTTTGGGTAAAGAACCTTCCTCTGATATCCGTCCTATAACTATCACCCCTTAATTTAAAGCTGTGTCCCCTCGTGCTAGCTTTTTCCATCCTAGGAAAAAGGCTATCACTGTCCACCCTATCTAAACCTCTAATCGTCTTATATGTTTCGATCAGGTCCCCTCTTAGCCTCCTCCTTTCTAACGAAAACAACCTCAAATCCCTCAGCTCTCCTCATAAGACCTGCCCTCCATACCAGGCAACATCCTGGTAAACCTCCTCTGTACCCTCTCCAATGCCTCCACATCTTTCTTATAATGAGAAAGCTAGCACGAGGGGACACAGCTTTAAATTAAGGGGTGATAATTATAGGACGGATATCAGAGGTAGGTTCTTTACCCAAAGGGTGGTTCGGGAGTGGAATGCCCTGCCTGCAGTGGTTGTAGATGCGCCAAGTTTGGTGGCGTTTAAGAGGATAGTTGATAAGTATATGGAAGAGAAGGGAATGGTTTAGTATGGAGGGGCATTGCTTTTTATATTGGTCGGCGCAACATCGAAGGCCGAAGGGCCTGTTCTGTGCTGTAATGTTCTATGTTCTATGTTCTATGAGTTATTGTGATCTGGTATGTACTGCCTGATAGGGTTACTGAAGTAAGTTTAGTGGAGTGACATGATATTAAGCACTGTCTCAGGGCACGTAGGAGCAAAGGTACTTCTCCTCCAGCTCCTCAAGCTAACCTGCTTCTTTCCCTGCAAGCTGTCCATGTTTAGATCCTTGCAAATGGAACTTCCCTGCAGTCAAACACCTCCAGATCATATCATCGATGGTGACGGGAGAGGTTCTGGAGGATTGGAGGATTGCGGATGTGGTCCCTATTTTCAAGAAAGGGAACAGGAATAGTCCTGGAAATTACCGACCGGTGAGTCTGACCTCAGTAGTTGGTAAGCTGATGGAGAGGCTTCTGAGGGACAAGATTTACAAGCATTTGGAGAAGTTTAGGTTGATTAGAAATAGTCAGCATGGTTTTGTAAAAGGCAGGTCGTGCCTTACGAGCTTAATTGAGTTCTTCGAAAATGTGACTGAACACATTGACGAAGGAAGAGCAGTGGACGTGGTGTACATGGACTTCAGCAAGGCATTTGACAAGGTCCCACATGCAAGACTTCTTGAGAAGGTGAGAGGCCATGGGATCCAAGGGACTTTGGCCTTGTGGATCCAGAACTGGCTTGCCTGCAGAAGGCAGAGAGTGGTTGTGGATGGCTCTTTTTCTGCATGGAGGTCGGTCACCAGTGGAGTGCCCCAGGGATCTGTTCTAGACCCTTGCTGTTTGTCATTTTCATAAATGACCTGGATGAGGAAGTGGAGGGATGGGTGAGTAAGTTCGCCGATGACACGAAGGTCGGTGGTGTTGTGGATGGTACGGAGGGATGTCAAAATTTACAGCAGGACATCGACAGGATGCAAGACTGGGCAGAGAAGTGGCAGATGGACTTCAACGCAGATAAATGTGTTGTGGTCCATTTTGGCAGATCCAACGGGATGAATGAGTACACTCTCAAAGGTAGGAGTCTTAGCTGTGTGGAAGAGCAGAGGGATCTTGGGGTCCGGGTCCATAAGACTCTCAAATCGGCCTCCCAGGTGGAGGACGTGGTTAAGAAAGCTTATGGTTTACTGGCCTTCATTCATCGAGGGATTGAATTCAGGAGTCAGGAGGTAATGCTGCAGCTTTATAGGACCCTTGTCAGACCACACTTGGAGTACTGTGCGCAGTTCTGGTCGCCTCACTATAGGAAGGACGTGGAAGCTATTGAAAGGGTGCAGAGGAGATTTACAAGGATGTTGCCTGGATTGGGAGGCATGCCTTATGAAGACAGGTTGAGGGAGCTGGGACTGTTCTCCCTGGAGAGACGAAGGTTGAGACGCGACCTCTCAACCTAGTGGTTTAGAGGTTTACAAGATGTTGAGAGGATTAGATAGTGTGGACTCTCAGAGACTATTTCCCCGGGCTGAAATGGTTGCGACGAGAGGGCACAGATTTAAGGTGCAGGGAAGCAGGTACAGAGGGGATGCTAGGGGAAAGTTTTTCACTCAGAGGGTGGTGAGTGAATGGAATCGGCTACCGTCGGTGGTGGTCGAGGCGAACTCGCTGGGTCTTTTAAAAGACTTCTGGATGAGTATATGGGATCCAATGGGATTGGGGGTTATAGATAGGTCTATGGCTGGGTAGGTTTTGATGTGTTCGGTGCAACTTGTGGGCCGAAGGGCCTGTTTGTGCTGTAGTGTTCTATGTTCTATGTTCTATCTGTGATCAGACTTGTGACTCCCAATATATTCAAGGCTTTCCATGATATTCCCGCAATCTACAAACTAATTCTGTTCCTTGGCAATGGCCTGAAGCCACAGACCTTTCCATCCAACACATAGCTAATCTCTCAATCTAACTGACTGCTGACTGGAAACAAAAGTTAAAAAAAACATTTGGTTCATCCAGTAAATTTGGCAGCAACTCCAGGAAACATGCATTTCCTATTTCACTGCTCTTTCTCCTCCTGGATTCCCCGGAATTTATGTGGCTAAAATGATGCAACAAAAAGTGGTGGAATTTGAGGAAGGAAATTTGAGTAAAGAATTGGAGAATTCCTTGAAGAGCTGACATAACTACGATAGGCTGAATGCTTGCCTGCTCTGCCGTATGATCCTATTAAATACGACATCTGTTTTTTGTTAGTTTGTTAGTTTTAACCAGTCAGATTGAGAGATTGGCTACGTGTTAGATGGAAGGGTCTGTGGTTTCGCGTCACTGCCAAGGAGAGCAGAAATAGTTTGTAGATTCCGGGAATATCATGGGGAGCCTTTCCATTTGCAAAGATCTAAACATGGGCAGTTTGCAAGGAAGGAAGCAGGTTAGCTTGAGGGGCTGGAGGAGAAGCTCCTCTGCTCTTGCTTGTCTTGAGACAGTGCTCAATATGTCACTCCACTATTTCAAAAAGTATAGAGAGGAGAATCGTAGACCTTATCACCTTTCATTGGGAAATTCTCTAATGAAAAATAGGTTGTCAAAATATCTTGAAGATTTTCAAGTAATGTGGACAAAAGTTGATGTAGAGGCTGAATGCCCCCAATACTGCCGAGATGATGGAGGTGTTACCCCAATTATTCTAGGGATGGTCCTCCCTCCTTGAGGTGGAAATAAATGTATATTCAATGAAAACAGGACACCTTGATGTATGTGAAGAGGCTTGGCTGGCACTATCAGGCCTCGCCCTGCCAGGTTGTTGGTGCAAACCATGCCCAATTTTCCATGGTACTAAGTGCCAGAAAATCTGGTCTGAAAACACTGCTGTCTTTCTGTAGGGAACACAGTAAGAAGTCTCACAACACTAGATTAAAGTCCAACAGATTTATTTGGTAGCACAAGTCACTAGCTTTTGGAGCACTGCTCCTTCATCAGGTAAGTGGGAGTTCTGTTCACAAACTGGGCATATAAAGACATAAATTCAATTTACAAAATAATAGTTGGAATGTGAGTCTTTACAGGTAATCAAGTCTTAAACGTACAGGCAATGTGAGTGGAGAGAATGTTAAGCACAGGTTAAAGAGATGTGTATTGTATCCAGCCAAGATAATTAGTGAGATTTTGCAAGCTCAAGCAAGTGGTAAGGGTCAAGTGTGACATGAACCCAAGATCCTGGTTGAGGCCATCCTCATGTGTGTGGAACTTGGCTATAAGTCTCTGCTTAGCATATCTGCACTGTCGTGTGTCGTGAAGGCAGCCTTGGAGAATGCCTACCCGAAGGTCAGAGGCCGAATGCCCGTGACAACTGAAGTGTTCTCGAACGGAAAGAGAACACTCTTTTCTGGTGATTGTCAAATGGTATTCATTCATTTGTTATTGTAGCCTCTGCATGGTCTCCCATTTCTGGAGAGATCTCCATTTCTAGAGAGATACATGCTGGTTTTCAGTCAGAACAATACTTGGAGAATGAAACTGAATACAACACAAATGTGAATTTTAAATGTCTTGCGTAAATGCATTTCACTGCATTTATTCAGCTAAATAATCTGATTTCAGTAAAATTCCATCCATACTTCAGACAGCATTTGCAATATTATATTCTTAATATATGGGAAACTTGCCAGCATTTCTCCGTCTGCTGAACTATTTCACTTAAAGTTACCTGGTTAGATATATTTCTGCCAAAGAACCATGAGAGAGTGCTTTTTGATAGGTAATGAACAACAATTTTCAAATGCAGGTATAACCATTTCAACAAAGTTACAGTTAATATATTTTAAGAGAAAGGCCCCCAAAGATTTTTTTAAAACATTTATTAAATACTATTTATAATAGGGGAATCATCGAATCATAGAACCCTACAGTGCAGAAAGAGGCCCTTCGGCCCAGTAAGTCTGAACCGACCACAATCCCACTCACGCCCTACCTTCATATCCCTACATACTTTACCCACTAATCCCTCTAACCTAAGATCCTAGAACACTAAGGGGAAATGTTAGCATGGCCAATCAACCTAACCTGCTCATCTTTGGACTGTGGGAAGGAAACCGGAGCACCTGCAGGAAACCCATGCAGACATGAGGAGAACGTGCAAACTCCACACAGACAGTTCCGATTGATGAAAGTTGGAAGTTTTTTCTGAAGCAACTTCTCTAATTTTGACCTGTAAAAGATCTATTCATTTTGCACAGGGATCTGTGATAATGCTGAGAAATGCAAAACTTTTTTCCTGCTCCTTTTAAGATTTAGATGTGCAGTTTATGACTGAACAGTTTGCTGTCCTAGTATGCGTTCTGTCTGAGCAGACTGACATGTCCGAATGAACCTATGGTATGAAAATTGATGTGAATAGATAGATTCAATCCCAATTCAAATGTGAGGAAAAGTGATGAAAATTAATCTCCAAATCGGTTAACCCAGCTGTGCACTGATTAAATTCTGTTTTATTGCAAGCTGCTTGCAATAGAATAACTATTTTCTATCCATGAGAAAGATATGGTGTACATATTTCTCGGATTTCTTGTTTTCATTTTGAAAATGTGCACTTTTTGGTTTCAGTTCATCCTATTTCAATTATTTTTTGAGTACCTTTTCATTCCATAATCTTCCATTTACATGCACAAACAATTGTTGGACTGGGTTGCTTGGCAACCTAATGCTTTATTTCCCTGCAGTAAAAATGATATATTTTTTAAAAAGTGATTTTCTTGCAACATTCAACAATCCTTGGAGAATGAAACTGAATACAATTCAAGCACTTGGGATTACGGACATGACTTTTAAATGTTTTGCATTTCTTCACTGCACTTACTCAGTTGAATGATACAATTCAATATGCACAAGTCAAAGAGATGTATTGAGCGTACAAGCAGCATACTTTTCCCTTGAGTGTTGAATTTTAATTGTCAATGTTTTTCCTTTCTATTGGCATTGAGAAGAATTTATTCTGATATTAAAACTCGAATACATAATTAATGTATTTTTAATCTTCCCTCTGTGGATACCAAATAAATATTCCTGTATTGCAATGCTGCTCTATAAATGGAATCAAATTTGTATAAAGGTGCAATAGTGAAATATATGTTTACATGATAGTAAATAATTTTATGTACTATTTTGTCATTTGCTCATCATATAACTGAAACCAAATACAAATGTGATTGTTAATTTTAGAATTTCTTAGTTTTGAGGTTTTAAAATTGAATCATTGTAAAATCAGATTTGAAAATTTGATCTCGAAGTCTAGGGCATTTTCTGAAATAATAAGAAGCTTTGTTAAAATTCATTCATAGAATGTGAGCATTGCTGACAAAGGCTCCCAATTTTTGCCCATCTCCAATTATCCATAAGAGGGTGATTTGAATCTGATAGAAAAGCAAAATACTGGAAATATGATATTCCTGGCTCTGCCTTTGCAGCTCATGAATCTGAGGAATGAGTGAATCTGAACACAGCACCAAGGTAGAATAGGCACAGCACCAAGCTGGGACACAGCTGAATCCTGAGATCCAGCAAAGCTCCAACTGTCCGACTCCTGGGATGTGCCTGTCTCAGTCTGATGTGCATCAGAAGCAGTGCTCACCAGAAAGTGACCCGGAAGCCTGGCTGCTAAGGTCATCCACCAAGCTCATCATATCTATCATCATCCATCAAGTGGATGATGATAGATATGATGCATCTTTGATGTCCACCTTGAAGATCTCCTCTGATGTGCTTTCGAGGGTGGAAGGGGGTGATCTGCTCGTTGAAGGCCCTGGTTTAATGGTTGATACTCCTACAAGGCAAAGGACATGGTATATGGCAAAAAGAAAGGTATGGGACTTATTAACTCACTTGAATCTGAAGGTGCAGTGGCTTTTCATTTCCCTGCCCCAGGCAGAGGTAATAGCAATGGAGCTCAGAGCAGAGGGCAAGGAATATCTCTGCATTGACAACCTCATTGTCCCTCTGCTCTGAACTCCATTGCCATTACCTCAAAGAGAGTCAGAATTCACAGCTCAGGCATGCCCCCCACCTCCCACCGCATCTTCTCCCTTTCTCACCTGTTATAGGCTATCTTCTGCTGCAATAAACCAAAGGGGACATTGTGAGCTGGATGCCTGATGGATCACAGGTGATGGATGACTGGCATGTGTGGGTGCTTTGAGTAGGCAGGAAGGAGTAGGATGCGAAGTGTGGGAGTTTGAGGATGATGCTGAGAAGTCAAGTGCTGGGAGGCTGTGAGGAGACAGCTTGTGGGTTAATGGTGACATTGCAGAGTAACAGACGGCCAAATGCCAAAGGGAGATATGGGCACTCACCCTTTCAGATTGTAGGAGGCCGTTCATCTTTTTGTGACATTGATCCCACCCTCTCCCGGTCTTGCTGCTGACACTAACCACTGATGCTGTTGGCCTCCTAGGAAGAATTGCCACATTGCCCCATGCCAACAGCTAGGCAGATGGTTGCCCATCTCTCCTCAACTGTATCCAACAGTCCTGTCAGGAATCCCTTTGAAAATCCTGGTGTAGATCTGTGAGCAGTTGTTCTCCTGGCTTGACTGAGAGTGAATGCTGAGGACTGTTTATATACAAGGCTTCCTTCAATGCAGTGCTCAGCTGACCGCTGGGGTGGCTGAATCAGATGCCTGGTACCTCAGGCACAATGTTTTTCACTTGGGTGAAAACAACATTTTCAAAGTGGCTCAATTTCATGATGCAGATCCTAGGACCAGCAGGAATTGTACCGACTTTTTCGCCTCAAATGACACTTTGACACATAGATTATTAAGATATCATGGACATTTCCAGAGTATAATCATAAACAATAATGAAATGCTTACTTTTATATCTAGAATATAAAGAGATAGAAATCTTATGTTAGCTATACAAAGCCTTGATTAGACTCTGAAGTACTACAATGTTCTGTGTACTGCAGCTTAGGAAAAATACATTGCTTTTTAAGAGAGGACAGAGTACCAAAATGATAACTGGATTCAAAGTTATAATTACAAGGAGAGATTACATAAACCAGGGTTGTATTTCTTGGAATTTAGAAGGTTAGAACGTGGTTGGATTGAAGCTTTTTTTTGAAAATATTCAGATTGGATTAAGGGAGAAATATTATTTTTTTGTTTTAGGACACCAAAGAATATGGGCTAAAAATTAGACATGACGTTTGTGATTAGAACTCCCCACTCATTTGATGAAGGAACAGCATTCCGAAAGCTAGTGGTGTTTGTTACCAAATAAACTTGATGGACTGGTATTGTGAGACTTCTTACTAAAAAGTAGAATCAGGAGTTTTGGAGATGAAATCAGAAAACATGCAAAGAGTTCATTTTTCATTGTTCATTTTAAATTTAAAAGTAATAGATTTTTACTTAACTGAAGGCATTTAGTAAAAACAGGTCTGATGAGTTAGGTCACAGATTAGTTTGAATGGTTTGAAGGATTTTATTGCCCATTGCTTTCCCAAGGTTCCCATGTTCATACAAAGAGCACTCTAGCCTTATTACTGTTGAATACACAGCATCCACATTCAAGTACATAATGGGAGAAAATTCATTTGCAGAGAGTCATTTGCTTCTGAGTGTTCACAGGCTATATGTCTGTAAATGGTCAGACAAACACAAAACTACAAGTTTAAGTTTATTTATTAGTCTCGCAAGTAGACTTACATTAAAACTGCAATGAAATTGCTGTGAAAATTCACCACACTCCAGCATCTGTTTGGTATACTGAGGGAACATTTAGCTTGGTTGATGCACCTAACCAGCATATATTTTAGACTATGGGAGGAAACCAGAGCACCTGGAGGAAAACCATGTAGACACAGGGAGAACATACAAACTCTGCACAGACAATGACACAAGTCAGGCCCCTAGGACTGTGAAGCAACAGTGCTAACCAGCGTGCCACCATGCTCCCCAACAGACTGCATTCAGATTCTCATAATTTTACTTGAGATTGCTCAATTAAAATTTCAAGTTGGATTCAAATTCTTGTATTGTTGACTTAGTTTTAACTGTACACTATACATTATTCAGTAAAAAATATTTTTAGACATACCTTGAATACTTCATTTTAATTAATGCAATATTTCCTGAAAGAAAATTTAAAGACAGGTAGCACAGATAAATACTTCCCATTTACTATTTATACTCACTGTCAAGGAAATTAATGTCAAGCGTTTTGTTAGCACTATTTTCTTTTAAATAACGTAACTCAGAAAATATGTTACTGTTGGATTTATAATAGACATGGACGATGAAACTAAATTCATTTAGTTCAAATTTTAATTGCATTTGAGTAGCAGGGGGCAATTTTGAATTTGTAACCTGCCTATTGCCCATTAAAGACTATTCAAATAGTAATTTATTGAAAATTGAATAAAACAAAATGTTTTATTATCATATGTTACATCACCAATTTGTGATATCCAAATCTTTTAGATTGTTTCTATGAAGCTGCCACCTAGTCATTGGAGAACACATCATCACTATGGGATATTTTCTGTTCACCATTGATCAAAAAAATCATTCACATACCCCTTTTCCTTCCATCACTCTGCACATTGTCAAGAAATAGACTAGATGAAATGATACAGGATGTTCCTCGTGGTTTGTGCCACAAGTGGAAAGAAGAAAATTTATTTCTTGTAGCTTGTCTGCTATTCTCAATGTTGATCTCTCTCCCTCATGCACCTTTATTTCTTACTCATTTTCTCTCCTACAGCCAATGAGAAATGAAAAAAATGCTTCACTTGTAATTTCTGCACAGTTTGTATCGTAACCGAATGCATATGGTCATGGCATTACGTAAGCAACTGTGTTTTATTCAGTGATATGCGGATGTTTTATTGTGTTGTTGCTGAAATTTTGTGTCATTGTGTTGCATTCGCATTGCCATGTTCTAAAACTGAATTTATTGGATGTTCGTGAGCCAGAAAGACACAACCATCCCCTAATGGGATTAAATGCCAATGGAAAGTTAACAGTTTGCCACCAAGCTTCCAAGCCTTTAAAGGAAAGGATGCCACTTTCAAGAGTTGCTAATCAATTGGATGGCTAATGGCTCTTCAGGCACAGCAGTGCCACTGGAGTGATGGCCACTGCCAGCACAGCAGCAGACACTGGAGCAGAAGCAGTATTGGGGGTCTAGAAGTGAGGTGAGTGAAGCAGGCTCACTGAGATCAGCCAGGCAGGACCCAGTAAGGTGGAGGGAGGATTGGTAGGAAGGTGGGAGTATGGGAAGAGGGGCACTTTTAACAGGGAAGCTTTTGCTGTTAGTGGGGCCCTCCGTGTGGTGAAGAATGCCCAATTAGTAGGACCCCTCTTGAGACTACTAGCCAGCCATCAGAGTGTATTTTAATATTTTTTAATCTGTACCCTAGATATTTAATATTTGATTGATGGTAAACCTAAGATTTATTATTACATGGTTAGATATTATAGAGTAATAGGAATTTGGAAGTTTGAAGCTGCTAATACAATTGAAGGTTTGAAAATTAAAATCAATCATTTTGATTGATTTAATTGAAACACGACAAAAAGATCAAGTTTGATTTTTTATGGGGGAGTATCTAGAAGATCCGATGAACAGTGCATCTGGAAACAGGGTGCACAGACCAAGTTCCAGAATGATCTTTAAATAAATGAACACCAACCTCATGTTACTCAGCCATTATCTTAGCCTTCCTGGGGGCAAGAGGGGAGGTAGAGGCCTTGCCAATCGGGTCATTGCAAAAGCTAATTCGACACATTATACATTGCACCAAGGCATATGTCAAGGGCTGGGGGCCATCAACAAGACTTTTCCACATTCTGTTGCTTCCCTTTCCTTTCCATTCCCTGATCCCTAAGCAGGAGTGAAACCATAGGCTCGGCTGCTGTCATCTTTTCCTTTCCCAGTGTGCGGGGAGACTCTTAACAAAAACAGAAAGAGAGAGAAAGGGCAACAATGAACGGTTTGTATGGACAAAGAACAGTACAGCATAAGGAAAGGCCTTTCAGCTCACCAAGCCTGTGCTGAACATGTCCTACATAGACCAAGCATCTGCATTTCTCTATTCCCCACCTGTCCATGTGTCTATCCAGATAAGTCTTAAACATTGCTAACGTGTCTGCCTCAACCACCTCACTTGGCACTGCATTCCAGGCTCCCACCATCCTTTGTGTAAAAAACATCCCCATACATCTCTACTGAACCTTTCCTCCCTTACCATGAACTTGTATCCCCTTGTAATTGTCATTCTATGATTCTATGATTTCTGCCCTTGGAAAATACTTCCAACTGTTCATCTTATCTATGCCCATCATAATTTATAAATATCTGTCAGTTCACACCTCAGCTTCTGCCTGTCCTGGGAGAACAATCCCAGTTTATTCAATCTCTCCTCATAGCTAATATCCTCCATACAGGTAATATTCTGATAGTGTGGCACTAGCATTGGATACGGTATTCTAAATGTGGCCTAACCAATGTTTTATATAACTGTAACATATTCACTAACTTTTATACTTGGTGCCCCAGCTGATGAAGCTTCACACCTTTTCTGCAACTTTTAAGGATCTGTGGACCTGTATTCCCAGATCACTCTGTATATCTATGTGCCTGATGGTGCTGCCATTTATTTTATAGCTCCCATCTGAATTGGATCTACCAAAATGCACCACCTCGTGTCTGTCCAGATTAAATCCTATCTTCCATTTCTCCAGCCAATTTCCAAGCCTATCTATAGCTTGCTGTATTCTCTGATAATCTTCATCTGCAACTCCAGCAACCTTAGTATCATCTGGAAATTTGCTAATCAGACCAGCTATGTTTTCTTCCAAGTCATTTGTATATATTTTGAACAATAGAGGCGTGACTTGGTGGATTAACTTGTGGATGGGAATAGAGGGATATGATCCCTGGAAGGCAAGAGGGTTTTAGTTAAGTTGGGCAGCATGCTCGGTGCAGGCTTGGAGGGCTGAAGTGCCTATTACTGTGCCGTAATTTTCTTTGTTCTTTGTTTGTTTGGGAACCTCATCAGTTGCGTCAGGCAATTAAAAGAAAACTTAAAAAAAATTACCCATGTAAAAGCTGATCCCTTAAAGTTTTGCCTGAAACACTGGCTTCATAAATTCAACTTTTACAGAAGAATGTGCAATAATTGAACAGCGTGGAAGACCTGAAGTGCTAAGCAACATATTACTGTTTCTGATATTTCTATGAATAAAAAAAAACTCTATGGTATTGGAAAATGTAGATGACTTTCTTAAATTGCACTAAATGATAGGCTAATGTCAATGTAAGGTATTTTAATTCTACACATTTTTATTTCACAGATTATAAGTATACAATGGCCCAGAATGTGCTGCAGAAAATCAGGAATTCACAATGCATAGCATTATTAGTGCATAAAATAATCTAATGATTTTTGGCAAGGAAAAAATACACCATGAATTGCAAATCACCACAAATAGCTGGATGATTTGCCATTAGCTGAGCAAAATTGAGATCTTGGCAACTTCCTCCACACGAGTGTTAATATATTACTAATTTATACTCGAAATGTGAATTACATTTGAAGCAAAAAGTTAGGACTGCTATTTTACAAGTGTAAAAATTCTGTTAATGTTGAATTAATGGTCTTGAATGAAACTCCAGAAAAGGAATGATGAAGACTGTGCAGTTTCAATGCCAGAGTTAGTATGTTGGATCAGAAATTACTGTTAAACAGTGATAACATTTTCTATTATTTTTGGGCAAGTGCTACAGAAATTTCAAACTGGAGAGCAAAATTTGCTATCTGAGTTACATTTCTTTACCATTAGCTTCCCAAATATATCTTGTGCTTAGTGTTCCTTTTATATTTATGTATTTTCTATATTTGATCAATAATTGTCCATTAAACTTACTGCAGAAAATTAAAACTTGTCCATAAAAGTGTAAGTATTTTTTTACAAACATGATCTCTGTTAGTTAATACCAATCAACCACTCAAAAGTTGAATTGATAAAATGCTCAGCTTCATTCCTTCAGGTTTATCATTTCTTGGGATCTTTTAAAAGTGTTGAATTTAAAATAGATGACTTTTTTCCTAAAACTTCTTTTATTTTTCTATTACTATGTTAATTCAACCTTTTTCACCTCACTTCATTCCCGTTCGTCTACCTGATTTTACAATGATTTTACCCCCATTCAATTTATGTTCCTTTGGGCAAAATCTTCCTAAAAATGCACAGTGTTGGCTCAAGTGAGAAAACTGATATGAAGCTTGCAGTCTTCACAGGCAACTTTTTGAAGAACACTTTTACACTTTAAAAAGGGAAGCGAGAATCACACAATAATCAGGAGGGGCTTTCTAAAGACACTGGCAAGGCCAGGAATCCCAAGGTTGGGGTGGCGTTTTTAAAAAGTTCCCTGATCTCTGGCTTAAATAAAAGGTCCCTTTCTCCCTCAGGAAAACAGAATCCTCTCCCCCACCACAACATCAAAATCATGCTCCCTCTACACCCCAGAAGTACTGGGGCTCTCCATTCTCCCTGACCACACATGAGATGAATCCCTTCAATGGAATTCCTCAAAGGGCCCATCCCTGACAGTACCAACCTAGCAGTACCAAATCGACAGTGCATTGTGTCTTGTGCTAAGTCTTGTACATATATAAATGTTCAATCAAAAGTAGAACTTATCAAAAGCCTTGGCTTCAGCCGCCTTGAACAATTCTCTCCAAGGATAACCCTACCTAAACCGCAAAAGGATAATAACAGATTGTAATAGTGAAAGAAGCCAATGGTCTAAAAAAAAACAAGGAGAGCCTTAAGGCTTTCTACAAATATGTGAAGAATAAAAGGAGGCAAAGTGAAGGAATAGGACCTATAAAATGTGAAGGTGGGAAAGTTTGTACAGGACCGGTAGAAATGACAGAGGTGCTGAATGAATACTTTACTCGTTGTTCACAGCGGAAAATGATCTGGTTGGTTATACTGCAGGTTTGCACCAGGCTGAAAAGCTTGAGTATGTGGATGTTAAGAAAGAGAATATGTTGGAAATTTTGAATAGCATCAAGATAGATAAGTCGCCAGGACCGGATGGAATATACTCCAGGTTACAGTGGGAGGCAAGAGAAGAGATTGCAGAGCCTCTGGCAATTATCTTTGAGTCGTTGATGGAGATGGGAGATCCGCAGATTGGAGGATTGCGGATATGGTTCCTATTTTCAAGAAAGGAAATAGAGATGGTCCAGGAAATTACTGACTGGTGAACCTAACCTCAGTGGTTGGTAAGTTGATGGTGAGGATCCTGAGGGACAGGATTTATGAACATTTGGAGAAGTTTATTATACTCAAAAGTAGTCAGCACGGCTTCATAAAGGGCAAGTCGTGCCCTATGAGGCTGGTTGAGTTCTTTGAAAATGTGACAAAACACATTGATGAAGGAAGAGTGGTTTATATGGACTTCAGCAAGGCGTTCGATAAGATCCCCCATGCAAGACTTCTTGAGAAAGTGAGAGGACATAAGATCCAAGGGGTTGTTGCCTTGTGGATCCAGACTGGCTTGCCTGCAGAAGGCAGAGAGTGATTGCAGATGGGTCTTTTTCTGCGTGGAGATCAGTCACCAGTAAAGTGCCCAGGGATCTGTTCTGGAACCCTTGTTGTTTGTCATTTTCATAAATGACCTCAATGAGGAAGTGGAGGGATGGGTTGGTAAGTTTGCCGATGATATGAAGGTTGGTGGTGTTGTGGATAGTCTGGAGGGATGTCAGAAGTTGCAATGAGACATAGATAATATGCAAGATTGAGCGGAGATGTGGCAAATGGATTTCAAACCAGATAAATGTGTAATGGTCCATTTTGGCAGGTCAAATGGGATGAAGGAATATAATATCAAGGGTAAGATTCTTAGCAGTGTAGAGGATCAGAAGGACCTTGGGGTCCGAGTCCATAGGACTCTTAAATCGGCCTCACAAGTAGAGGATGTGGTCAAGAATGTGTATGCTGTACTGGCCTTCATCAATCAAGGGATTGAGTTTAGGATTTGGGAGATAATGCTGCAGCTTTATAAATCCCTAGTCAGACCTCACTTGGAGTACTGTGCTCAGTTCTGGCCGCCTCATTACAAGAAAGATGTGGAAGCTATTGAGAGAGTGCAGAGGAGATGTACAATGATGATGCCTGTATTGGGTGACATGCCTTATGAGGATAGGTTGAGGGAACTCGATCTTTTCTTCCCGGAGAGAGAAGGATGAGAGGTGACTTGATAGAGATATACAAGATGTTGAGAGGTATAGATCGGATGATTTCTCAGAGGATATTTCCCAGGGCTGAAATGATCACTACGAGAGTTCACACGTTTAAGGTACTGGGGAATAGGTACCGAGGAGATGTAAGGAGTACGTTTTTCATTCAGAGGGTGGTGGAATTGGCTGCCATTGGTGGTGGTGGAGGCAAATTGATTAGAGTCTTTTAAGAGACTTCTGGATGAATACATGGGATTTAATATGATTGAGGGTTATAGGTATTCAACCTGGAGTGCAGTTACAAGTGGTGTACCTCAAGGATCTGTTTTGGGGCCACTGCTGTTTGTCATTTTTACAAATGACCTAGATGAGGGTGTAGAGGGTTGGATTAGTAAATTTGCTGACGATACTAAAGTGGGGGGAGTTGTAGACAGCGAGGATGGATGTTACAGTTTGCAGAGGGACATAGATAGGTTGCAGAGCTGGGCCGTGAGGTGGCAAATGGAATTCAATACGGATAAGTTTGAGGTGATTCACTTTGGTAGGAATAACAGGCATATGAAATATAGGGCTAATGGAAGGACCCTTAATAGTGTTGTCGAGCAGAGGGATCTTGGGGTACAAGTACATAGCTCTTTGAAAGTTGGCACCTAGGTTGATAAAGTTGTTAAGAAGGCGTACGGTGTGTTAGCATTTATTGGTAGAGGGATTGAATTTAGGAGCCGTGAGGTTATGTTACATAGAACATAGAACATAGAACATTACAGCACAGAACAGGCCCTTCGGCCTTCGATGTTGCGCCGACCAATATAAAAAGCAATGCCCCTCCAAACTAAACCATTCCCTTCTCCTCCATATACTTAACAACTAACCTCTTAAACGCCACCAAACTTGGCGCATCTACAACTGCTGCAGGCAGGGCATTCCACTCCCGAACCACCCTTTGGGTAAAGAACCTACCTCTGATATCCGTCCTATAACTATCACCCCTTAATTAAAAGCTGTGTCCCCTCGTGCTAGCTTTTTCCATCCTAGGAAAAAGGCTATCACTGTCCACCCTATCTAAACCTCTAATCATCTTATATGTTTCGATCAGGTCCCCTCTTAGCCTCCTCCTTTCTAACGAAAACAACCGCAAATCCCTCAGCCTCTCCTCATAAGACCTGCCCTCCATACCAGGCAACATCCTGGTAAACCTCCTCTGTACCCTCCCCAAAGCCTCCACATCTTTCTTATAATGCGGGGACCAGAACTGCACACAATACTCCAAGTGCGGCCGCACTAGAGTTTTGTACTGTTAAACAACAGTTACAACTGTACAAAACTCTGGTGCGGCTGCACTTGGAGTATTGCATACAGTTCTGGTCGCCGCATTATAAGAAAGATGTGGAAGCATTGGAAAGGGTGCAGAGGAGGTTTACCAAGAAGTTGTCTGGTATGGTGGGAAGGCCTTATGAGGAAAGGCTGAGGGACCTGAGGTTATTTTCATTAGAGAGAAGAAGGTTACGCGGTGACCTAATTGAGGTGCATAAGATGATCAGAGAACTGGATAGGGTGGATGGTGGGAGCCTTTTTCCTCGGATGGTGATGACCAACACGAGGGGACATAACTTTAAATTAAGAGGTGGTAGTTATAGGACGGATGTCAGAGGCAGGTTCTTTACGCAGAGGGTGGTGAGGGCGTGGAATGCCCTGCCTGTAGCAGTTGTGGACTCACCTACTTTGGGGGCATTCAAATGTTCGGTGGGTAGACATATGGATGATATTGGAATAGTTTAGGTTAGAGGGTCCACTGGCTGGCACAACATCGAGGGCCGAAGGGCCTGTACTGCGCTGTAATGTTCTACGTTCTATGTTCTAGGTTGGCCTAGTAGATAGGGATATGATCAGCGCAACTTGTGGGCCAAAGGGCCTGTTTATGCTGTAGTTTTTTCTATATTTTATGTTCTAGAGACAATTGGAAAAGATCAATATGGGAACAATGCCAAAAAACAATTAAAAGAAGGCAAGAAGAGCCTTGGAGAATAACTTAACTTTACTAGAATGCTTTGATCATATGTTATAAGGCCTGCATCAAGCCAAGAAGTCACAGATCTGTTGAAGATTTAACAGATGCTGAATAGTTTGTGGACTAGCAGAGATGTCCAATAAGTAACAGTCAGCAGTCTTCTCTACATAACTGACCATAGTGCAGAATGCTGTCACGATAGTTAAGAAAACCTACCAATGCTTCTACTTTCTCAGAAGACTGAGGAAATTTGGTATGTCAGCTATGACTCTCACCATAGAAAGCATTCTTCCTGGTTGTATCACAGCCCTGCTCTGCTCAAGACTGCAAGAAACTACAAATGGTCGTGAACGTAGCCTAATCCAATTAGCAAACCAGTCTCCCATCCGTTGACTCTGTCTATACTCCCCACTGCCTCAGCAAGCAGCCCCGTAACTAAGGACATCACGCACCCTGGACATTCTTTCTTCCACCTTCTTCTGTCGGGAAAAGGATATAAAAGTCAGAGGTCATGTACCAACTGACTCGGGAATACCTTCTTCCCTGCTGCCATCAGGTTTTGAATGGACTAACCTTGTATTAAGTTGATTTTTTTTTACACTCTAGCCGTGGCTGTAATCATTACACTCTCGTTTTCTCTCTGTGAACAGTATGTTTTGTCTGTATGGCATGCAAGATACAATACTTGTCACTGCATACTAATGACAATATACTGTGACAATAATAAATCAAATCAAAAAAGAGGTAATGATCGGGCACAGCATACGCGAAGAGACGGCAATATTGAAAAAAGCTTACAAAAGGCTTTGATATAAATTTCAATTTTAGAAGGAACACTCTCATCAAGACGGTGAAGTTCAGTACATACACCCAAACATTGGGAAGGAGTATAGATTTCTCCATGAATAGCTAATATTCCAGGCTTAGAATTGCAAGTGGAAAGTGTAGGTTCTATCTGGGAAGAGGTGAGGGGTGGGGATTGGGTGGGGCAGTGCCTTTGATCAGCAAAAGAGAGTCCCTGAATATAAAACACTCACATTTCTTCCTGCCCTTTAAGAGTTGGACTGTCTGATTGCCCATGCCCAATGTTTAATGCAATGCACAGTGTACAATCAGGGTCAATTGGTTTTGGTAATGATTGCCACTTGATTATCTTTTAAATATGCCAGGCAGCCTCCTGATTTCGGTACACTGCCTCGTATCATGGCATTGAGCTCAGGGGTGTTTGGGAAAGTGCTACAGTGACCATCTGACCTATTTTACATAGTAAGAATTTAGCAACACCAATTTTAAATCCAACCGATTTATTTGATAGTAAATTTGCGAGCTTTCAACAGTCTGTGTCTTCATCAGGCAAATGCAGTGTTCTGGTCTGCAATCGCACACATATCAACACAGACAGTCACAGATTGCTGATTAGAATGCGAATCCTTGAGCGATGCTCATTCATCCACTGTCGTAGTGTCTGCATGGTCTCCCCAATGTACCATGCTTCGGGACATCCTTTCTTGCAACGTATTAGGTAGACAACGTTGGCCGAGTTACAAGAGTACGTACTGTGTACCTGGTGAATGGTATCTTCACGTTTGATGATGTCGTCCATGTCTATGATCTGGCATGTCTTGCAGAGGTTGCTGTGGCAGGGTTGTGTGGTATTGTGGTCACTGTTCTCCTGAAGGTTGGGTAGTTTGCTGCGAACAATGATCTGTTTGAGGTTGTGCGGTTGTCTGAAAGCAAGAAGTGGGGGGGTGGGGATGGCCCTGGGGATGGCCCTAGCGAGATGTTCATCGTCATCAATGATATGTTGAAGACTCCGGAGAAGATGGCTAGGGCCATCCCCACCCCTCTGCAAGACATGCCAGATCATAGACATGGACGACATCATCAAACGTGAGGATACCATTCACTAGGTACACGGTACGTACTCTTGCAACTCGGCCAACGTTGTCTACCTAATACGTTGCAAGAAAGGATGTCCCGAAGCATGGTACATTGGGGAGACCATGCAGACACTACGACAGCAGATGAATGAGCATCGCTCAACAATCACCAGGCAAAACAGTTCCCTTCCTGTGGGCGAACTCTTCAACAGTCATAGGCATTCAGCCTCCGACCTGCGGGTAAATGTTCTTCAAGGGGGCCTTCGTGACACACAACAGCGCAGAGTCGCTGAGCAGAGACTGATAGCCAAGTTCCGCACTCATGAGGATGGTCTTAATAGGGATCTTGGCTTCATGACACACTATCTGTTACCCCCGTAACTTGCCTGGATTAGCAAAAAACCTCACTTTCTGTGCTGTCTGGAGAAAATACACAATTCTCTAACCAATGCTCAGGATTCCCTTCACACACATTGTTAGCCACTTTAACACTTGAATAGCAGGTTAGATGTAAGGATTCGCATTCTAATCAGCAATCTGTGACTGTCTGTGTTGATATGTGTGCGATTGCAGACCAGAACACTGCATTTGCCTGACGAAGACACAGAGTGTTGAAAGCTCGCAAATTCACTATCAAATAAATCGGTTGGATTTAAAATTGGTGTTGCTAAATTCTTACTGAGTTCTTACTACCCCAGTCCAATGCCGGCATCTCTACATCATGACTACTATTTTACATACCCACCTATCAAAACCACACTCAACATGCAGCCAATTCTTACTCAGTCCTGTCGAAAAGCCTAAACAAGAGGCAATAAATTTCATCAAAGATGTGGAGTTCATTGACTATAAAATTTTTATTAGCATCAACATAGATTCTAGATGAAATTCAAAAGGCACAAAAAAGCATATGAAGTATGTGTTAAAGTTCAGGAATCAACAGACAATCAGAATATGTCCAAATATTCTCATCCTGAACCAATATGTTGAGTGATAGAGACGTTCCAATTCTGTAGATGATGTTCTGGTTGATGATGAGAAGTTGGTCACAGACTCAAGATCCTTCGGATAATACACCTGGGCATTACAAAGTATAATAGTGGAGAGCAAAATACAACTTGAGATTGCAAAATCACTGCATTGAATATCTTCAAACTGCATCATCAGGAGTAAAGGAAACCACTAATTGTATTCATGTTTCTATCCAGACGCTGGTAAGTTCTCAGAAGGGATCTTTGCAAGCGCAAATGGAATACATTTTTCATAGTTGTGACTATTACTCCAGATGGATTAAAAAATCTCTTCATATTGCACTTCAGAACCAGTCATTAAGTTACTGAAAAAATGTTGCTATGCATTGCAATCCAGGTTAAGGCATTCCAGACAATGGTCTGCAGTTTGCAAATTAATGTTCCTACAGTTCACAGAAACCAATGGATTTTCCACATGACTAGTTTACACAGACACCAACAAGCTAATACAGAGGACAAAGAATTGTAAAAGCTTTGCTGAGAAGTGACAATATTAACTTCACACTGAGGAGCGACCTTTCCACACCATTGTAAAATGGTTTAGTTCCATCAAAACTGATAATGGGGTGACAACTATAGACTCAACTTCAACACATTAGCTCCTCCCAATGTGGGACCAAGTTAAACGTTTCAGATCTGACTGGAACAGTGCAAACTATAATAATGGGTTCCCAGTGAACAAGTTATCAAGCTTACCTCATAGTTCTTTAGGCACCATAAGTCGATATGCGCATGCATAACATGTGATGATTCACAGGCTACTCTACAGAATTCACAAGAGAACATGGTGAATCTGAATCCCATGCAACCTGTGAGACAGCTGAGAGACATTACCACCATGTTTATCTCAGTGAGCCAGATATGATAGCAGAGAGGGCAATCATACAGCTTGTTATGCTGATTGACAACCAATAATTTGTCCCTCGTGATATTCTGCTGAGGAAATCAGCTTGAAGCCAATTTCAGTATTCAAAACTTTATTTAGATGTACTTAGTGAGTCCTAAATGTAATCGGCTCGGCTCCTTTGCCCATATTTACTCGCCAGTCAAAGTCCTCAGTGGCAAGGATCACATGTGGTCCCCATCAAAGGAGACCAGATGTGATACCCTTCCCTCTTGGGAATGGAGGTTATTGAAGCACCCTGGGTGGTCAGGGTACTGCCGCTTGGCACCTTGCCAGTGGGGTCTGATGGGACAGGGCTTGCGTGAAGCAGGGACATGATGGGGAGGAGACAGAGGGGAGCTGTGTAGAGAGGGGCAGGGAAGGAATATTGCATCGGGAGATATGGGGCAACCAGCTGGGGCAGCAATCGAGGGGAAGGAAATAATCAGCCAGGTGGCAATCAGAGGTGGGGGGGTGGTGATCAGCTGGGGAGCTGATTAGTTACCAGGGCGATGGCCAAGATGGCATTGGCGGAGGGGGTGAGTTGGTGCAATGTCTGGGAGGAGCTATGAGGGAATTTGGCACAGGGAACAATTGTGTGGATTCCGATGTCTATGGGGGTATGGGGAGACTGACCCAAAAAATAGACGTGATTATTTCCCATTTTCATGCTTATTCAGCACTTAAAATGTTTTTGGTATCATTGCCACCAAAGCCATCAATAGGAAGTGTTAGATAATCTAAATAATGTACTTAATGGAGTCAGAAACCTGGGTGGGGGGAGGGGGAGTTGTAGTATAAAGAGTTAATGTTAAATATATAAATAGACAGTTTACATAAGAACATAATAAGAACATAAGAAATGGGAGCAGGAATAGGCCATCTAGCCATTGAAGCCTGCCCCGCCATTCAACAAGATCATGGCTAATCTGAAGTGGAGCAGTTCCACTTTCCCGCATTCTCCCCATAACCCTTAATTCCCTTATCTATCAGAAATCTATCTACCTGTGACTTAAATATATTCAGTGAGGTAGCCTCCACCACTTCAACCAGCAGAGAATTCCAGAAACTCACCACTCTTTGAGTGAAGAAGTTCCTCCTATCTAAACTGCCCCACCACCCATTTATTTTGAGGCTGTGCCCTCTAGTTCATCTTCAGTGGTGTAAGATCACTTGACAATGAAATGTTCAGTTTCTAGGTGTGCTTGCAATGCTAAGCATTGGACATCACATTTTTGGTAGAATGTTCAGTGAAAGGTAAAATTTACCATTAGCTTTGCTTCCTGCAGTTTCTATCAATCAAAACTCAGAACAACACCATCTTAGACCCGCAATAATGATAACAGACCCCCTGGGTCTAAACCAGACTATTTATAACCTCAGTGTGATATGTGACCTTGAGGTGAACTTCTCAACATGAATCCATGCCGTTGCTAAGAGTACATATATTTCCACTTTCATAACGTCATCTAACTCCAGCACTGCCCCAAAAAAGCTGATGTACCACTGAAACCTATATCAGTGCTTTTACTGCCTTTAGACTTGACTATTTTAATACATCCTAATTGCCCACAACTTACACTTTTTAACCTTGACACCCATATATTATCCATATCTTAACTTATATAATTCACCCAATCCCTATGTGCTCACTGACCATGTGCACCAGATCCTGGCTAAGCAGTGTCTCAATTTAAAAATTCTTATTCCATTTTCAAAGTCCTTTATGGCTTCACCCTTCCCTATCTGAATAATCTCTTTACTCTCACAGTCCTCCAAGTGATCTACGATTCTTGAAGCCTGGCCTCTTAAGCATCCACAGTTTTAACCAGTCCACCATTAGCAACCATGTTTTAGTTGTCAAAGCTAAAGAGCTGGAATGCTCTCCCTAAATCTCTTTACATTGCTAAGCCTCTTTCCACCTTTGAGATTTGTCCTTGACTAAAAAGGACTAAGGGGAAGATCTAATAAAAAAAATCTAAGAGTGTTGAATGAATGAGGAAACAGGTGAGAGTCTAATGATTATCAGTTTTGCAAACAGCACTGCGATTCTCACCAGTTGGGGGCTGGAGGAGAAGGGGCAGATATGGAACCTAAGCTCACCAGTGATGTCCCTATTTCCCATTGAACTAGGAATCCTCCTGCCACCCCCCACCATCATATCACCTGCCCCTCATCACCAGTGGCCCCCCTTCACCCCCATGCAACAGGGGTCACCAATACTGAGGCATTAGCACCCTCCCGATGAATCCCCTGTTCCTTAGTGCCAGATGGGCACTGCCAGGTGGATATTCCAGATGGGTACTGACCAAACATGTTCTTTACCACCTGAGAGCTTCAATGGCTTCCACGTTCCCCTGGAGTGGCCATCACACCTGATCTCTGGTACTGGAGACCAATAGTGATTCTCGCCTGGTTCATGCCACTCCTGAGGGCCAGAAGATCCTGGGAGCTGGGAGATTCTGATATCCAACAGGATAAGTATATTTAAATACTACTTTAAATATGTTAATTGGCCTCATGTACTTTCTGGGCAAGATTGCAGTAGTACTAAAGTAGCAGGAAGATTGCAAACAGTTAGACACAGGGTGCAAAACCCATTTTTAGGACTGCATGCAATTTTCTGGATTTGATATGATCTATGCTAGATGCAGTAAGGCCATAAATTCTCCTCCTTTGACAAGAGTTTTGGCATAATATCTCCCAATGGGCCTCAGTGTCAAATTTTACTTCACAATGCACCAGCAAAGTGTGTTTTGTTGTTAATATGTTGTGAAGAAGCAAACAAGGTCCAGATCACATGTATACAGAGTGACGCCAAAAAAATGAAGCAATTTCTCTTTCAATCTTGTTGGCAGAAGTTTGAGGAGAAATTTCCTGATGAGATCATTTTCTTACATTTTAACCTAAAGACAGTATAAAATAAGTGCAAACACAATCTTAATAATGTGGATAATTGTGCCATAATCTCGGAATCATTTTTCTCTGTTATATTTCTTCTATTGTCATGTAGAACAAGAGTATGCCGTTGAGATTGAGTGCTTCATACTTCTCAGATTGTCATGGGGAGGGAAGGAGGAGGGAAGAAATTCTTGATAGGTGATTTTTTTTAATTTAAATTGAGGCTCAGAACACATTGGCTAAGTATATTGCTTCCTTCAGTAGGACAACCTAGATGTAAGTCACAAAAAAAGGCAACTAAATTCCAGAAATTTGTTACAATGCTATCACATAACATTGGGTGATGCTGTACTAATATTTCATGCCATAAATCAGTGCTAATGTATTATTCACAAAAATGAAAGCATTTTTGTGAATAATACAAAGCTCGAGCTTGTTATCAGTGTTATTAAGTGTTAGAGAGTTCTGACCAAAGTATCTTGCCTAAACTTATCTGGATGGCACAGTGGCACAGTGGTTAACACCATTGCCTCAAAGAGCCAGGAGCCCGGGTTTAATTCTGGACTTGGGTAACTGGTTGTACGTTCTCCCCGCATCTGGGCAAGTTTTTTCCAGGTATCCAATTCCCTTTTATGGTCCAAAAACGTGCACATTAGATGAATTGGCCATGGTACATTCACAAAATTGTGGGGATATGATGGAGGGGAACACCTGGGTGAGATGCTCTTTCAGAAAATCAGTGCAAACTCAATGGGCCGAATGGCCTCTTTCCATGTGGATTCTATGAAATTCTAAACAATCAAGGAAATCTGGGCATGTTAATGTTTCTGAATAAGTCAGGCAATAATCCAGTATGTAGTCATTTGTTTGGACAAAGGGTGTATCACTTTTATGCCATGTAAGTCAAGGAAATTATGTTGCATGTTCAAGTTAAAAACCTTTCAGCCATTGTAAGTTGAGTTGATTTATCATTGTCATGTGTACTAACATACAGTAAAAAGTAATGTTTCTTGCACGCTATACAGACAAAACATACTGTTCATAGGGAAGGAAATGAGAATGTAGTGTTACAGTCATAGATAGAGTACAGAGAAAGATCAACTTAATGCAAGGTAAGTCCATCCAAAAGTCTGATATCAGCAGGAAAGAAGGTGTTCTTGAGTTGGTTGGTACATGACCTCAGAATTTTTAATTTTTTTCCCAGTGGAAGAAAGTGGAAGAGAGAATGCCTGGAGTGCGTGGTGTTCTTGGTTATACTGGCTGCTTTGCTGAGGCAGTGGGGAGTATAGACAGAGTCAATGGATGAGAGACTGGTTTGCGTAATGGATTGGGGTACATTCACAATCATTTGTGATTTCTTGCTCTCTTGAGCAGAGCAGAAGCCATACCAAGCTGTGATACGACCAGAAAGAATGTTTTCTATGGTGCATTTGTAAAAGCTGGTGAGAGTCGTAGTTGACATGTCAAATTTCCTTAGTCTTCTGAGAAAATAGAGACATTGGTAGGGTTTCTAAACTATAATATCAGCATGGGGAGACCAGGACAGATTGTTGGTGACCTGGACACCTAAAAACTTGAAGCACTGGGCCATTTCTTTTTTTGTCCCCGTTGATGTGGATAGGATTGTAGACAAACATAACAGTTATACTCTGGAGATATACCTCAAATGGAACTAAGCCTAAGTGATGTGAAAAATGCTTCTTAAAAGACTCTGATGAAGGGTCATCCAAACTCAAAATATTGGCTCTATTATCTCTCCGCAGATGCTGTCAGACCTGCTGAGATTTTTGAGCACTTTCTGTTTTTTTATTGTGCTTCAAAGTCAAATTGTGATGTGTTTCTGCAGTTATATTTCAGAGATAATGAAATACATTTTTATATATAGAGATGCATCTGTTCTCTATCTGAATAGAAATAGGTAAATAATTGTGCATATTACTTGCATTGTTATTTGAGGGTTACTTGCATTGTTATTTGAGGGTGTTAACTTATCTTGCAATAAATTTTGTTGATGCCTTAAAATAATGATGAAAGGAATTCTGTGCATGCATCTTAAATACCTTAAAAGACCATGAGTGGAGAATGTTTTATATGTACAGGCATGTAGACTCGATGGCTGAGGAAAGCAAATCTTGTTTTACTCTCCAGACAGAAGAATCAATGATATCCAGCAAGAAAGGTCATAAGCCTCAATTTTGATGATAACTTTTCTTTCTACATGATGCAGTACAAGTGGGCCATTGTTGCAAAACAAGGTTTTAAAGTTTCAGCATGCGTTGGTGTTCAAAAGAATAAAAAATACATGTCTGATGTTAATCATCAAAGGAGACACAAGAGAATTGAAAACTAGACAAAGTAAAGTGACAGATGAGGCCAACCACTTTAATTATGCACTAGAACAACAGAGAAGGGTTTTAATGTGAGAATACTGAGAATTGAACAGCTTGTACATATATGATGAGAGTCTGGAAGTACAAATAACTGGGGAAAAAAATACAATCAACATGTCCAGGAACGCCGTGAACTAAGGTGCAGACAAATTTATTAAGAAACTTCATGGTTCCAATACCAGATGAGTAGGCAGAACCTTAAATGGAATGACCATTGGGGAATTTTACCAGCTGACTAGAAAAGTGGAAGCATTTCCAGATCTGGAATCTGACTTTCTGAATTATGTGCTTGGCAGTTGATCTTTACCAGGACAACAATTGTGATCTTGTCTTCGGACATCATAAGCATATCAGGGAAGAGGAATGGGTTGACTAATCGGTTGACTAATTTGGTGGAATTCTTTGAGAATATTACATGTGCAGTGGACAATGGGGAAGCTGTGGATGTGGTGTATCTAGATTTCCAGAACATATTTGACAAGGTGCCGCACCAAAGACTGCTGCAAAAGATAAAAGTGTTACGGGTAATGTACCAGCATGGATAGAGGATTGTCTTTTTTCTGGTTGGCAAACAGTGACTAGCGGTGCTTCTCAGAGATCAGTGGTGGACAGCAATTGTTTACAATTTACGTAGATGATTTGGAGTTGGAGATCGTGTAGTGTATCAACATTTGCAGATGATACTAAGATGGATGGCAGAGCAAAGTATGCAAAGAATGCTGAAAGTCTGCAAAAGGATATAGATTGTCTAAATGAATGGGCGAGAGTCTAGCAGATGGAGTATAATGTTGGTAAATATGACGTCATCCATTTTGGTAGGAATAACAGCAAAATGGATTATTATTTAAATGGTAAAAAAAATTGCAGCATGCTGCTGTGCAGAAGGACCTAGTTGTCCTTGTGCAGGAATCTCAAGGAGTTGGTCTGCAGGTGCAGCAAGTAATTAAGAAGGCAAATGGAATTTTGGTCCTTCGTTGCTAGAGGGATGGAGTTTAAAAAATATGAGGTTATGTTGCAGCTCTATAAAGTGTTGGTGAGCCACACCTGGAGTACTGTGTACAGTTTTGGTTTCTTTATTTAAGAAAGGATATACTGGCATTGGAGGGGATGCAGAGGAAGTTCACTAGGTTGATTCTAAAGTTGAGAGGTTTGGCTTATGAGGATAGACTAGTAGACGAGGGCTATGCTCATTGAAATTCAGAAGAATGAGGGGAGATCTTATAGAAACGTATAAGGTTATGAATGAAATAGATAAGATAGAAACAGGGAAGTTGTTTCCATTGTCAGGTGAAATTAGAACTGGGAGGCATAGCCTCAAATAAGGGGAAGCAAATTTAGCACTGAGTTGATGAGGGGCTTCTTCACACAAGGATTGTGAATTTGTGGAATTCCCTGTCTAGTGAAGCAGTTGACGTACCTAACTGAATGTTTTTAAGGCAAGGATAGATAAATTTTTGAACAGTAAAAGAATTAAGGGTTATGGCGAGCAGTGGGTAAGTGGAGCTGAGTCCACAAAAAGATCAGCCATGATCTTATTGCATGGCAGAACAGGCTCATGGGGCTAGATGGCCTACTCTACTCCTATTTCTTATGTTCTAATGTTCTTACGGCGCATCCATTCTCATGTGTATTCAAGGTTGTTCCCGGCTGAAACAGGTCACGTAGAGAGTCTGATCAAGTGATATATTGATGAGGTCATCCACTAAAAATACCACAAAGAAAGCTGGCGACAAGGGGGTTGGAATCACATTGGCAGACTCCTCGAGAAATTAAAAACATAGAAAAATCATTGATCCGTGTTGCAGACATCGAAAAAGGATTAAGAAGATAAAAATATCACTGCACCAAAGCTGATGAGGGAAAGATGCCAAATATCGATTGCAGCCATCAAAGGAACCAAAACTGAAATGAAGATTTTGGATAAACGACATTGAAAAGAAGGCTTTCACATGCTCTGCCCATAAAGATCTGGAATAGTACAGGGAACATTGAGAGTAAAAAAAAGGCCCTGCAATAATAATTTAGAGCTAGGGATGTTGGAAAATTCAGAAGGAAATAGACTACGCAGAGAGTTTATGAAAAAGTTTTAAAAAAAGTTTATTAGTCACAAATAGGCTTACATTAACACTGCAAAGAAGTTACTGTGAAAATTTCCTCGTCACCACACTCTGGTGCCTGTTCAGCTGTGTTGAGGGATAATTTAGCATGGCCAATGCACTTAACCAGCATGTTTTCCGGACTATGGTAGGAAACCATAGTGTAGAGTATAGGGCTAATGGTAGGGCTCTTAATAGTGTTGAGGAACAGAAGGATCTTGGGGTATGTGTCAATAGATCCCTGAAAGTAGGCAGTCAAGTGGATAAAGTTGTTAAGAAGGCATATGGAGTCTTAGCTTTTATTGGTAGGGGGATTGAATTTAGGAGCCGCAGCATCATGTTGCAACTGTACAAAACTCTAGTGCGGCCGCACTTGGAGTATTGTGTGCAGTTCTGGTCCCCACATTATAAGAAAGATGTGGAGGCATTGGAGAGGGTACAGAGGAGGTTTACCAGGATGTTGCCTGGTATGGAGGGCAGGTCCTATGAAGAGAGGTTGAAGGATTTGAGGTTGTTTTCGTTAGAAAGGAGGCGGCTAAGAGGGGATCTTATTGAAGCATATAAGATGATTAGAGGTTTAGATAGGGTGGACAGTGATAGCCTTTTTCCTAGGATGGAGAAAGCTAGCACGAGGGGACACAGCTTTAAATTAAGGGGTATGAGTTATAGGACGGATATCAGAGGTAGGTTCTTTACTCAAAGAGTGATTAGGGAGTGGAATGCCCTGCCTGCAGCTGTTGTAGATGCGCCAAGTTTGGTGGCGTTTAAGAGGTTAATTGATAAGTATATGGAAGAGAAGGGAATGGTTTAGTTTGGAGGGGCATTGCTTTTTATTTTGGTCGGCACAACATCGAAGGCCGAAGGGCCTGTTCTGTGCTGTATTGTTCTATGTTCTATGTTCTATTGTTCTATGTTCTATGTTCTATAAACCGGAGCACATGAAGAAAAACTTCATGTTTCAAGAAAGCAGTCATGGAGAATGTGCAGACTCCATGTGGACAAGCCAGGAATCAAACCCAGGTCTTTGGCATTGTGAGGCAGCAGTACTAACTAACACAGTGTCACCGTGCTGCGTTTGAAACAAAAAGAAGCGATGTAGTGTAAGATACAAAAACAAAATACTGGGAAATCTCAGCAGGTTTGACAGCATCTGTGGAGACAGAGTAGAGCTAGTGTTTCTTGACTGGACAATTTTTCATCACAGCATTGTTTTAGATTCCACATCTGCAATCATTGGCTTTTATCTAAGGTAGTGTAAGGTGCAGTGTTTTGAAGTATTAAGCTCTTCCAATTTAAACAAACTTTAAGGTGCAAATTCTAATACAATCCTCAGTTGTGTTTGACATATAAAATATAAATAACGAGTACTTGTGAATCAAATTGTATGTATTAAATAAAATAGAAATATACTTAACAAAAAGCAGAGAAGACAGTCTGGATGCTCTATCCACAAGGACACAGGACTCCTTGAATGCTGACAGCATAGGTTAAGATTGTTTTCTTCTGTCTCTGAAGCATGGTGAACTATGTCTCAGAAGAAATGTATCATTGAAACAATGGTAAAGCTGAGCCAATAACTGCACTAGTTCTCCTACATTTGTCCCCACAACTCACTATCCCGCAATTCTTTTTGGGAATGGTCCAAATTCAATCCTTCTATTGACCATAGGATAGAAATCATCTCATGTCACCTCATTTTTGCTACTCCTTCAATTCTTCCTCAGAACCCAGTAGAAAACATTCCATGACAGGCAAGTAGCACGTTTCCTCTCAAGTTACATCCTTTTGTCAACATGTTCTAACTCAAGCCTTCTGGTACAGATCAAGTAAAACATGCATGATTTATTTAATTAGTATCAGCCTAAGTTCACACTCTTTAATCATTCCTTCAAACTTAGTTAAGGGGGAGGAAATCTGTTGTACTTACCTGGTCTGGCTTAAACGTGATCACAGTAAGAATTCTGACAACACCAGATTTAAGTCCAACCGATTTATTTGATAGTAAACTCACAAGCTTTCGAGGTTGTCCTCTTCGTCAGGTGAATGAGGTATTCTGGTCTCAAACAGCACATATAATAGCACAGGCTGTTTACAGATTACTGATTAGAATGCAAATCTTTACACCTAACCTGCTATTCAAGTCTTAAAGTGGCCAACAATGTGAGTGGACAGAGCACTGAGCACAGGTTAAAGAGATGTGTATTGTCTTCAGACAGCACAGTAAGTGAGGTATTTTGCTAACCCAGGCAAGTCATGGGGGTGACAGGTAGTGTACAGATAGACGGCAGCCTCGAAAGTTTGTGAGTTTACTATCAAATAAATGCGTTGGACTTAAACCTGGTATTGTCAAACTTCTTACTGTGTTTATCCCAGTCCAATGCTGGCATCTCTACATCATTACACGTGATTCCAGACCCATGACAGTGATTCTCAACTGCTCTCCGAAATGGAAAGCCACTCATCAAGGGCAATTATAGTTGGGCAATAAATGCTGGCCAGCTGGTAAAGCCAATGTTCCATGCTTTGGGCATTAAGACAGCTTTAGTTCAATACAAATGAGCTCCATCTAAATCATTAAAACAAGTTTGTTTCAAGTATCTGCTTTCCTATTTCCTTGACTGTTAGTTATCCAACAGAACTTCCATTATCCATTTTAACAGTGGCTAACTAGTTCAGAAGTACTAGCCAACCCTATGCAAAGCTCAAAGAAATATAATATCATTATCAAAATCTTACAGTAGTTCTAGAAATGTTATAGCAAACGGTGTTTACATCAGCCCTTCCCAAAGTAAAAATGGTGGGACATTTTGGCATTGTGGGATCATATGATGAGAACACTGAACGATGCAGCTCATACGCTGAAAGATTTGAATAATTTGTTTAAGCAAACAAAATTGCAATGGACATAGTGATTTCAACTTCTCCAAGCATCATGAGAGCAAGGAGGATAGGTGGGAATCATCTAACCTTGTTCAAAGTCTAATGCAGCCAGAAAAACCTAACTCAAAAACTTATGATGAGATTGTGAGAATATCACAGAGACAATTCTCATTGAAACCTTTGGTCATCATTGAAAAGTTCAGGCTCCATAAATATAACCAACAAGAATGTGAATCAATCACATAGCTCATATCCACTTTAAAGAAATTAGCTAAATACCCAGCAAAGTCTTGAATGACACCATTAGAGACAGTCTAGTGTGGTTAAGAAGCAAAGCTATCCAAAAAAACCGTTAGCAGAAAGCAACTTTAACCTAAGGCAGGATTTAGAAGTCCCGATTTCTATGGAATTAGCAGCTAAGGAGGCCCAATAATTAAGCTCACATTGCTTTGAATTATTCTAACATGCCATGGATCATATTCTCAGCAGACTAGAAGGGTTTCAGCGCTACTTTAGTCTGGGAAAGAAAAGAATGAAGAACATTTTCACAATTTAGATGTTACACTCCAGATACTAGCAGATTACAGACTATGAATATAGAAGAATAAATATGAATTCTCCAAATCTTCTACTGAATATCTGTGGCATAGCATAGATGCAAAGGGGCTGTACAAATTACCTCCCAAATTAAAAGAAATTACTGAGGCACCTGCACTTCAAAACGTAAATCAATTTTGATCACTTTTGGCTTATTAACCTATTACAAAAGATTTGTCCCTGATCTAGTAAAGATATTTAAACCTTGAGATTACTATTGTGTTAAAACAGGAAATGGAAATAGGTGTATCAATGCAAGAAGGCCCTTGCACAAGCTAAGGAAGCATTATTAAATTCAGAAATACAGACACACCTTCATTTGAAGTAACACTTGCAATTGGTTTGTGATTTATGGGAGTAGTGATTTCTTACATAATACCCAATGGTGAAGAGAAACCAATAACGTTTACATGAAGATCCTTGAACAAAGTAGTAATTAATTATGCACAAATAGAAAAGGAAGCTCGAGATATCACCTTTAAAATCAAACATTTTTACCAATACCTATGTTGAAGGAAATTTCCTCTAATAATGGATCATCAATCATTGGCAACAACACTTGGGCCACATTCTGATATTCCGTCTCTAGCACTGAGCTGAATGTAGACATGATCGTTCCACTTGTCAACACATGCATCACAATAAAATATTGTCTATCAAATTTCCATGGGAATGTTGATAGACTCTCCAAAAGACCTGTCCCAATCGAATTATTAGTGAGTGTGCCATTGCATCTACAAGTGGAATATTTCCTATTTTGAAGTAGGTAATACTCTGTAACTGCAGGACAAGAAGTATACCAGAAATTATCCACTGTTGTCAGAAACTATGGACGTGGTACTTCATGGCAAGACTGAGGGAACACACCTGGAATTGAAGCTATGAGTTAACTAAAGACTCAAACTAATATACATGCTGGCACTCTCATCATTCCATTTTTGTTAAACTAATTGCACAAATGTCAATGTGCTAGAGTAAGGATGAAAGAGATAGCCAGAAACTAGTTTTGGTGGCCAGATCTTGATAAAGAAATTGAGGGGAAGACACATCTCTGTTCAGCTGATGCAATAGTTTGAAACCTGAGAATAGAATCTAACACATTTGATCTGCTCCTTATCTTCCTGTCGCAAATGGGCTGACTGAAAGGTTTGTTCAGACAGTGAAGAATTCATTGAAGGCAACACTTAAACAAGGTTAATTATCTAAATGATTGAGAAATTCCTGGTGACATGTAGAGAAACAACATAGTCAACAACCCAAACTTCTCGAGCATTGCACATGATATACATGGTGTTTGATTGGCTGCTTAAGACAAGAAAAATTGTTAAAAGAAAATAGCAAAGTCTGGTTTTATGATGTGAGAAAAAGATGAAATGTCATGTTTTTCAGAAAGATCAGGAAATATTGGCAAGGAACTATATCAACATTGAGAAATGGGTGCCTGCAATTGTCATAGCACAGAGAGGACCAGCTTTCTACATCACTCAAACTCAGGGTAACACAATGCAGAGAAGACATGCTGATTAACTTTTACCAACTAAAATGAGGTTCACAGAGATAGAGTCAACTGACGGTCCACAGCAAGCTTTGTCAGGTGAAGATCTGAATATTCCTTAGAACTTGACAATACAGAACATAATCGGAGAAGTTGAGAATACTTCAACACCAAGTTAACCTTCTAACACTACATTGATTCAGGTGAAGATAACTGAATGATTGACAATGTCCAAACTAAGAAGTCTGACAACATCAGGTTTAAATCTAACCGATTTATTTGATAGTAAACTCACAAGCTTTCGAGCCTCTGGTCTTTGTCAGGTTGGATTTAAACTTGGTATCGTCAGACTTCTTACTGTGTTTACCCCAGCCCAACGCCGGCATCTCTACATAATGTCCAAACTAAACCAAAAATATCAGAGATTGCAGTCAACATGAAAAAGCAGATGCCTGAGATTTGCCAACAACTATCCAGAAATTTATGCCCTACAAAATATCTAACCTATTGATTGTTGAGTTTATTAACTGTTCATATTATGAATTTTGATTAATGTAATATTGTGTTTCATTGCAGGAAGCTTTGATGTAAAGGGGGAGGAAAATGTTTTATATTCATCTTCATTCCTAATTAAAACAAGGTCACTTCCGTCTCCAACTATAAGACATATTAATGACATTATCAGGCATGTGCATGAGCAAACTGGCAGTCTTTCCTAACAGCTTGGAGAGTAAACACCATTCTAATAAAGTGTTTGTTTGTTCTATCTTTGTGGTCTGCAAGTCTATCCTTTAAAATTCCACACATTCTGTCAAAGGGAGTCAAGGCTGTGTCAACTGCACATTCCGTAGAACTTGACAATGCAGGAAACAATTGGGGAAGACAGTACCTCAGTTGAGAACACTTCAACACCAAGTCAATCGAGTTAACTATAAGCTTCTAATCATTGGGTGCAGAACAATATCCATGAATGGAATGTCATGATTGACATGGTTATTGTAGCTTCATGGGAAAATACTTCTCACAAAATGAGCCCTGTGTCCAGTGCAAAAAATGGAGTGATTCCTGCCGATGGCACCAATGTGTTTTTAGGCCAAAGCTTATGCCTCTTCAGAAATAAATTTTATGATCAGAAGGATTACTTTGTGGCCCCCTCATAAGGGTGCTGGATGGAATGGAGCAGAGGCAAAGCATTCTCTACCCTTCTCCTGGAGAAGGCTTTCTAGCAGGGTCACCAACCCTGCCTGGGAAATGGCAGCTCTAGTCAGTGCAAACACACTCCAAAAGAAGATGGGGCAGCAGCTTTGTAGAAAGATGAATGATCTTCTTTGCTGAGCCACCTTCAGTCTCTCACTGAACACGCCTTAGACCTCTCGCTCTCCTAACCCTTTCTTTCACTCGGCCACCTTGGCCTTTGCCAACACCAAGCACCAGACCTTCCTCTCCCTCCCACAACCCCCAAGTAGCTGCTATGCTCCTTACACTCCAATTCGCACTTAAGCCCCATGCCTGCCACACTGCATCACCATCTTAGGTGTCAACACTCTCACCTACACTCTTTATTTCTATGTCAATACAGGACGTACTAAAACTCAACAAGTGTCAGCAGTTGCAGTTAGCTGGCAACATGCTCAAGCTCTGAACTCTCACACAATTTGAAAAGCAAGCCCTCAACCTGGATATAAAGGGGGAAGAGCATGCTGCAAAGGTGGTGAGGGGGCAGCAGAGAAATGTGAGAATTCTCCACGCATTTGCTATCATTCCTCAAGTCTCAAATGAATGATCAATGTTCCTTCCACATCCTCTGTAATGCATTGATTCCAAATCCCAACTTGCAGGCCAACTAACGGAATAGAGCAATCATCCTTATCCTAGACTCATTGAGTTATAGAGTCATAGAGATTTACAGCTCTTCGGCCCAACTTGCCCATGCTGCTTTTTTTTAAACTCCTAAGTTAACTCCAATTGCTCACATTTGGCCCATATCCCTCTATACCCATTGTACCTATGGAATTATATAAATGCTTTTTAAAAGATAAAATTGTACCCACCTTTACTACTACCTCTGGCAGCTTGTTCCAGACATTCATTACCCTTTATGTGAAAAAATTGCCCCTCTGGACATTTTTGTATCTCTCCCCTCTCACCTTAAAGTTATGCCCTCTAGTTTTTGACTCCCCTAGCTTTGAAAAGAGAT
This sequence comes from Sphyrna mokarran, assembly GCA_024679065.1. Lineage (NCBI taxonomy): Eukaryota > Metazoa > Chordata > Chondrichthyes > Carcharhiniformes > Carcharhinidae > Sphyrna > Sphyrna mokarran. The sequence goes on from JAGIQG010000006.1 coordinate 105,762,996, forward strand.
AATGACTATCTATCTGATCTATGCCCTTCATCACTTTATAGACCTCCATAAGATCACCTACACTGAAAAAAGTCTCAGTCTATTAAATCTTTCTTTATAACTCAATTGGTTTCCAAGTCCTTCCAAGTCCTGGTAGCATCCTAGTAAATCTTTTTTGCACTCTTTCTAGTTTAATAATATCCTTTCAAAAATAGGGTAACCAAGATGGCGCACAATATTCCAAGTGTGGTCTTACCAATGCTTTGCACAACTTCAGTAAGGTATTCCAACTCTGTATTCAATGTTCTGACCAATGAAACCAAGCACGCCAAATGCCTTCTTCACCACTCTGTCCACCTGTGACTCCACTTTCAAGGAGCTATGAACATGTACCCCTAAATCTCTTTGTTTTGTATCTCTTCTAATACCCTTCCATTAATTGGTTAAGTCCTGCCCTAGTTCAATCTACTAAAATGCATCACCTCACATTTGTCTAAATTAAACTCCATCTGCCATTCATCAGCCCGCTGGCCCAATTGATCAAGATCCATTTACAGTTGGAGACAACTTTCTTCACTGTCCACTATGTCACCAATCTTGGTGTCATCTGCAAACTTACTAACCATGCCCCCTGTACTCGCATTCAAACCATTAATATAAATGACAAATAATAGTGGATTTAGCACTGATCCTGAGGCACACCGCTGGTCACAGGCCTCCAGTTTGAAAAATAATTTTCTACAACCACTCTCTGGCTTCTGTCAAGAAACCAATTTTGTATCCATTTAGATAACTCACCCTGGAGCCTGTGAGATTTAACATTATGCAACCACCTGCCATGTGGTACCTTGTCAAAGGCCTCGCTAAAGTCCATGTAGACAACATCAACTGCACTGTCCTCATCTACCTTCTTGATTACTCCTTCGAAAGACTCAATGAAATTTGTGAGACATGATTTTCCACTCACAAAGCCATGCTGACTGTCTCTAATCAGTATTTGTGTCTCTAAATACCTGTAGATCCTATCTCTCAAAATACCTTCCAACAACTTACCCACTACAGATGTGAGGCTCACTAGCCTGTAGTTCCCAGGCTTTTTCCTGCAGTCCTTTTTAAACAAAGGCACAACATTTGCCACTCTCTAATTTTCAGGCACCTCATCCGTGACTATCGATGATTCAAATATCTCAGCCAGGGGACCTGCAATTTATTTATAGATATTTATCTACCTTGATGCACTTTAAGACTTCCAGCACCATCTCCATAATATGAAAAGAGATAAATCTTTTGGTCTTTATCCAAAGGGTGGTTCGGGAGTGGAATGCCCTGCCTGCAGCAGTTGTGGATGCGCCAAGTTTGGTGGCGTTTAAGAGGTTAGTTGATAAGTATATGGAAGAGAAGGGAATGGTTTAGTTTGGAGGGGCATTGTTTTTTATATTGGTCGGCACAACATCGAAGGCCGAAGGGCCTGTTCTGTGCTGTAGTGTTCTATGTTCTATAATATGTACATTCCGCGAGACATCACTATTTATTTCCCAAGTTCCCTAACATCCATATTTTTCTCAACAATAAATACTAATGAGAAATATTCATTTTTATCATTATCACACCCACTCTTGTGGATCTTCACATAGATGACGTTTTTGATCTTCAAGTGGCCCTACTCTCTCCCTTGTTACTCTTTTGCCCTTTATTTATTTGTTGAAGCTCTTTGGATTCTCCTTTGCCTTATCTGCCAAAACAATTCTATGTCTCTGTTTTGCCCTGTTGATTTCTTTCTTAATTCTACTCCTATATGCACTATACTGTTCAAGGGATTCACTTGCATGTCATGTGCATCTTTCTTCTTCTTGACCACGGCCTCTATGTCCCGAGTCCACAGTTCCCTACTTCTCCCCAGCCTTGTCCTTCACTCTGAGTTGTTGGAATCTGTACTCATCAGACTCTAACAATTCAGAGTGGGGTCTTCTCCAACCATCACAGCAGTGACCCCCACCCAACACCAGCGCAGACCTTGGTGGCACTCTGGATCATTTACTGGTGAGCACCTCACAGCTGAAGATCCAGAGCAAGCAGAAGCATGGACGTCCCAGGAAACCAGCACTTAAAGGGATGTTGAAGCCCAGGACTGATTCCTCAGTGCCCAGTTATCTGACAGTCACTAAAGCTGCAAAGACAGAGTTGCAAGTATCAGAAAGGGATGAAACAACTCACTTCAGAGCACACAGCTGATTGGAGCTGTCCTATCACCTTCTATCTGAGAGCAGGGCGCCATCTCTGCAGGGCACCAAGGCCAACACTGCAAGGATTGTTTTCACAGTGACAATCTTGATGCATTCTATGGCAAGAGATATCTGCATGATGGCACAGGGCTTTGGCTGCATGGTGAAGGCACTGGTGGGAAACCAGGGATAGTGCTTTCAGGATTTTGAGTGCACGCCACCATTTCCGCAAATGGAGACTGTGAGCTGAAAATCATCCTTAACGTGTGAGTGACCAGCTGGATGGTAAAGCTTCAAACTCGTACACAGAGGAACAACAAGTTTCTCTACCAGCCCTTGAAATTGTGCAGAACACGGTGCAAGTACATTGTTTGGTACATTGTGGACCAAAGGCCAGTCCATCACGTGGACAAACCTCCCATCCATTGATTCTGTCTACACTTCCCGCTGTCTCAGAAAAGCAACCAGCATAATCAATGATGCCACACATCCAGGCATATTCTCTTTTACCTTCTTCCACTGGGAAAAAGATACAAAATCCTGAAGACATATCAACTGACTTAAAAACAGCTTCTTCCCTGCTGCCATCAGACTTTGAATGGACTTAACTCATATTAAGTTGATTTTTCTCTACACTCTAGATATGACTGTAATACTACATTATTCACTGTTTCCTTTTCTTCTGTATGAATGGTATGCTTTTTTCTGTGCAGTGCGCAAGAAACAATATTTTTCACGGTATACAAATACATCTGACAATAATAGATCAAGTCAAAAATCGAGTACATTGTGCAGTAGATTGTGCAATTCATTGTGGAGTGCACTGTTTGCACTTTGAAGCAGTAGGACCTTTCTCATCTCGGCTGTATTTGCAGTACACTCTGTGTTAGAAAGTAATGCGAGAAGAGAACTTCTGTCATTTATGCTGCTGCACTTTAAATATTTGTTGCTGTCTATTCCTGCAAATACTTGACAGGTTTTGTCGCTGATCTGGTGTCAGCACATGTAAACATTGCACACTGATTTCATGGTTGAGATGTCAACACACATGTTAGCTCTCACAGCAGTATAGATAGTCTCTTAGAAGATTAGCCAAGGTGCCAGAAAACCAGAACTATTCACAAGGATTTTATATTTGTGAGAAAACATTGCCAGCTATCAACTGCAACCAGATCTGAATCAGAATATACCCTAATTGATTATTGAGAGCATAAGTAGGGACCAAGAGCTAGAGTGGTGAGGGGAGGGAGAGGGAAGGGGAGATGTTGACTGAGGGGGTGCAAAATGCCAGATTTTAAGATTTAATTCCATTAATATGATGTTCTCTCCAAATGCATGGTGTCTTATTTCTCAAGGTGTTTCTGTAGCTTTCTGATGGACAAATGGAGAAGCAGTGACAGTACTAAAGCTCAGCTGAAAATGTCACAATTATTTACTGTTGCGGTTAGCTGGTTGGTAACAAAGCTTTGTCCTCATCAATTGGGATATTGAGCCCCCGTCTTGCTCTGCTCATCTCCTGACAGCTTAAACTCATTAGTTTTCCAAGTGCTAAGCCACCCTTGGCTGTAATATTGTGGAGCGTGTAGCACACCATCATTATACTGGAACATGTAATCTTGGCTAGCATTCCATTTTACTGGGCTAATGCTGCGCTGTCAGCGAGCTGTCTTCTTGAGATATTAAGTTGAGACCAAAGCTGCCCTCTAAGGCACTGAAAAATCCTGTGCCACTTGCAGATGCCTGTATAAAATGCTGTGACCATCCAAAAGTATGAATACTGAAGCATGTCTATCAACAGGTTTATGAGAAAAAAACATATATTTTCACACAAATCAATGTTGAAGAATCTCTTTAATATGAAAATATCAGTTATGGTGCATCGTAACTTTGAATCAGAATGCTGTGATTTCACAGAAACATAAAAAGATAGAAAATGGGGGCAGGAGGAGGTCATTCAGCCCTTTGAGCCTGCTTCACTATTCATCATGATCAAGTCTGATAATCTAACTGTTCCTACTTTGCTTCATGTCCTTTGATAGCTTTAGTCCAAAAGCTATATTTAATTTTCTTTTTTGGCCTCAACTGTTTTCTGTGGTACAGAATTCCACAGGCTCACCACTGTCTGGGTGAAGGAATTTGTCCCCTTCTCAGTCTCAACTGTTTTACTTTGTATGCTTAGGCTGTGACTTTGGTTCTGGACTCCCCCACCATTTGGAACATGCTTTTTGCTTCCACCCTGTCTTGTCCTGTTGGAACATAATAGGATTCTATAAGATTGCCTCTCATTCTTCTAAACTCCAACAGATATAATCCCAACTGACTCAATCTCTCCTTGTACATCAGTCCTGCTGGATAAAGAGACGAAAACTGCACACAATATTACAGGTGTGGTCTCACCAAAGCAAAAAGACATCCTTATTCTTATAATCAAATTTTCTTGTTACGAAGGCCAACATACCATTTGCCCCTTTTACTGCCTGCTGACCTTCATGCTTACTTCCAGCAATTGGACTTTCAAGGACATCCATGTCATGTTTCACATTCCCCTCTCTTAATTTATATCCATTCAGGTAATACTCTGCCTTCCTGTTTTTGCTATCAAAGTAGACAATCTCATATTTGCCTATATTTACTGCATATGCATATGTTTACTGCATTTGTCCACTCAACTTTGCTAAATCACATTGAAGATTTCTGTATCCTCCTCACAGCTCACTCCCATCTAGTTTTGTGTCAACTGCAAATTTGTAAATTGTTATTTTGCTCATTTAAATCATTAATATGTTTGGTGAACAGCTGCATTCCAGCACTTATCTCTGTGGTACCAACTAGTTACTGCCTGTCACTTTTTATTCTTACTCATTTGTGGGACATGGATGTTGTTGGCTGGTCAGCATTTATTGCCCATCTCCAGTTGCCCTGAAGGGCTGTTGAGAGCCAACCACATTGCTGTGGCTCTGATGTCACGTGTAAGCCAGATAGGGTAAGGACAGCAGATTTCCTTCCCTAAAGGACATTAATGATCCAGATGTGTTTTACCAACAATCAATAATGTTTTCATTATCAGCAGATTCATTTTCAGTCATCAATAGATTCTTAGTTCTATATTCTTTTTTATTGAATTCAAATTCCATCATCTTCCATGGCAGGATTCGAACCAGGGTGCCCAGAACATTAGCTGAGTTTCTGGATCAAAAGTCTAGTGATACCACTAAGCCATTGTCTCTCCAATGACCTGAAGATTGAGAGCAGTTTACAGCAAAAGAGGACAAAGGGGTAGATTAAGATGAGAAAAATAGAATATGAAAATAAGCTAATGGCGAACATAAAAACTGACTGTAAAAGTTTCTATAGGAAAGGAAATAGGAAAAGATTGACAAAAGTGAATGTAGGTCTCTTACAGTCAGAAAAAAGAAAATTCATAACAGGGAACAAAGAAATAGCTGAGGAACTAAATTTATACTTTACTCCTGTCTTCACAAAGGAAAACATGAATAATTCACTAGAAGTTCAAGAGGAAACACATTTTAGTGAGGAGCTGAAAGTAGAGAAATGGTATTGGGGAAATTGATGGGATTGAAGGTGGATAAACCTTCAGAGCCTGATAACCTTCATTCCAGGGTACTTAAGGAAGTGGCCCTGGAAATAGTAGGTGGTAAATTTTCTAAACTTCTTCAGAGTCCGGACTGGTTCCTACAGTTGGAGCTAATGTGAACCCGCTATTCAAAAAGGAGGCAAAGAGAAAACAGGAAACTGTAGATCAGTGAACCTAACTTCAGTACTGATAAAGTTTTACTGGTAAAGGGTTTCATACCTCATCATTTGGAAAGCAGTGGTATAACCAAACAAAGTCAACATGAATTTACAAAGGGGAAAACATGCTTGATGAATCTATTGGAATTCTTTGAGAATGTAACTGATAAAGTTGACCAATGCAATCCAGTGAATGCGGTTTATTTAGACTTTCAGAAAGCTTTCAACAAAGTCTCACATAGGACACTACTATGTAAAGTTAAAGCACATGAGATTACAGGTAATGTCTTGAGACAGATAGAAAGCTGGTTAGCAGATAGAATGCAAAGAGTCTTGGGTCTTTTTCTGATTAACAGTGTCAAGTTGGGTACCATGGGAATCTGTGCTAAGACCCAACTATTCACATTGTCTATTAATAATTTGGAAGAGGGAACTAAATGTGTTATCTCAAAGTTTGCTATTGATAGAAAGTTGGGTGGGAGGGTAAGCTTTGAGGAGGATGCCTCAGCATAATTTAGACAGGCTGAGTAAATGGGCATAACACAGTAAGAAGTCTGCAACACCAGTTTTAAATCTAACCGATTTATTTTGATGCATTTAAAACTGGTGTTGCAGACTTCTTACTGTGTTTACCCCAGTCCAATACCAGCATCTCTACATCATGAATGGGCATATGCATGGCATATGCAACACACTGTGGCTAAATGTGACATTATCCACTTTGATAGCAATAATAGAAGGCAGATTATTTGAATGGGTGTAAATTGAGAGAGATGGATACTCAGAGAGACCTTAGTTGTTGAATGTAGGCAAGCATTAATGAGGCCAAATCTGGAGTACTGTGTGCGGTTTTGTGTCCTTATCAGAGGAAGGATATTTTTTCTACAGAGGGAATGCAGTGAAGGCTTACCAGGTTGATTGCTGGGATGACAGATATGCCATATGAGAAATGATTAGAATTATATATTCATTGGAGTTTAGAATAGGAAGGGATCTCATATCAACTTATAAAATTCTAACAAAATTAGACAGAAAGGATGTTCCTATTGTGAGCCAGTACAGACTAGGGGCCATAGTTTGAGAATTATGGAGTTGTTTTAGAACTAAGGTGAGTAGAAATTTCTTCATCCAAAGAATGGTGAATCTGTGGAATTCACTATCACAGAAAGCAGTTGAGCCCAAAAAATTGAGTAATTTCCAGAAGAAATTAGATATAGTCCTTGGGGCTAAAGGGATATTGGAGGAAAAGCAGTATCAAAATATTGAATTTGATGATCAGCCATGAAAATGAATGGCAGAGTAGGCTCAAAGGGCTGAATGGTCTACTTCTGCTTCTATTTTCTATTTCATTATGTTTCTATGTTCCAACGACATAATCTTTCTTGCTCTTCTGTTACCCTTGAACCTCCCCTATTACGCTGAACCCTGCATGTGTCATCTCTTCCCACTGTGTCTACATCTATGCCTACTCTGACATGGAAACCTCCCTTTATCCTGCTCCATGTTTTTGTTAACTTCTGTGACCCACCTCAGGAGACTTTTCAATACCTGATCTTGAGTTTGGATCTGCCACCATATCAGATACAACTTTCTACTTTAACTGCGGTTGTTGGTTCCACCACCATTGATAATACTGACCTTGTCTCTTAAGCTCTTCATCCATTTTTCACTCCATGCTTTGTCCTGCCCTCCACAGAGGCCCATCGAATGCAGGCATTAGGCGCTTCCTCTACTACACATCCTTGCACCTAAATCCCATTGCTTTGTTGATCAAGTGCCGTGTGGACAACCTTAGTTACAGCTACAAAAGCTGAATGAAACATGCTACCTTTAAAGAATTGTAAGCTGGATACCATGAGATTCTCATGCACCATTAATTTTATCCCACAGATAGGAAATTGTTGATAACTATCTCACAGTAACATACATTCATGGCATGCAAATATATTACAAGTATGAACCCTTCATAGGCTACATTGGCACAGTGGTTAGAACTGCTGTCTCACAGTGCCAGGTTCAATTCCCAGCTTGGATCAGTGCCTGTATGATGTCTGGGATTTTCTCAGTAACGTCACTGCGGTGTTAATATAAGCCTATTTATGACACTAATAAATATAATAATGCAAACAAGCTGTTGTGTTTTTCTCTGCATCCCAACCTGCCAAAGAAAAAAATTAAATTTTGCATCCCACATGCCACATTTCACACCCCTATAAATTCCTCCTTGAATGTCTGTTTACCTCCTGGTGTGCACTTCTGAAATCCTGAGCATAGCAGTGGGTTCAGAAGCCAACAGGGAAAATTCTGGCCCATAGAATTACCATGTTGTAAACCGTTACCACTTAACAAAAATTTGGAGAACCTCATTTAAGTCTCCAAGCTTTATTTGGAATTACATATTTCAACATCACTGATGTTCTTTCATCATTACTGGGTCTAAATCCTTGAACCCCCCCAAACATGATAGCATTATGGGAGCATATAGTCTACAGTAGTTCAAGAAGACCTATGACCATCTGCTAAAAAACACTCAGGATGGGTAATCAAGTGCAACAACCAACATAACAGAACATTTTTTCTCTCTATTCATAAACATTCCTTAGTCTATCTGGTAACCTTCAAAAAATGGGTTTACCTCAAAAAAAATAATAAAATAACCTGTCTTCACCAGTGACTGTCCTGATTTCAATTCACAGAAAACAACACAAGCTTAATAGATAAAAGTAAAATATCAAGAATGCTGGAAATCTGAAATAAAAACAGAAAATGCTGGAAGTACTCAGCAGGTTCAGCAGCCTCTGTGGAGAGAGAAACAGTGACAGGACAATCTTACCACTCATTCCCAGTGCAGGAAAGATGGAGAATTTGGCAACAAGCCAAATCTTGATTCACTGCAGCAGAATGGGAAAATCCTGTTGGCATGAATGGTTGGAAAATTCCGGCCTCAGTGTCTCAACTTATTTGGAATTTATTTTCCATGTGTAAATATTTCTCACTGCTTAGAAGTCCCTGATTTTTTTGCACTGATTTAGCCAATTACTCTAGGACTGGATGCAGTCTGGATGCAAAGATAAAGGAAATAATTGAAAGTCTAACCTCATTGCTCTCCATGTTCACCAATTGTGCTTTGACACTGTCGATCCTTAATTTTCACAATATGAGTAAGCTAAAAGGGATCTCAAAGAAGGAAGATGACGTAGGGTTCCAATTGTTTGCACTGATTTCCATTTGTTTTTGCCAGTGCTAATGCTATATCCTAATGGAATTCTCAGGAAATTTGGCTGTAAATTCACATTGGACAAAGATCAGGAATTGTGTATTAGTTGTGGTGTTAGTTGGATTAAGGCGAGTGAGCATTGGCTAACAGAGAAATGAACCAGTAAATAAAGCAGAACCTGCATTTCTGCTGTCACATTGATGCAATCTTTCTGACATGAATATTGGTTGTCAAAATGTGCTTGACAAGAACGTTTATTAGATGCTTGGCTGTTTTTTTTTCTCTCTCAGTAAGTATGACTTCCTTCATAAAGACTTGGGATTTAACTCTTTTATTTGCAATAATTTAATTGTGATTTCCCCAGTGATTCCTTGCACTGAGACAACAGATGGCATCTTTGTTCATAAACATTTTTCTCAGGAGCATCTAAATATTGTCACTCTTCATTTTACCCAGCTCTTAATTGGCTGATTACATTTTTTGCTGGCCCACAAAAATCAACAGGGGCAATATTATTATGCAGCAGTGTTTTATTTTCTTTGAGTTAAACATGTATAATTTAGGTGAAACTGCTCACAGACGGAACATTGAACATAGTTTTAAAATATAAAACCAAACATTAGAAATCCTTATCCCTTAATTATACATACATCATTCATTCTCTATTATCAACTTACGAGGCTTGAAATTACTGTTGATGATTTCAACATATGGCATTCTTCTCTACACTATTTGAAAGAAAATACATTTAGTTTAAATCAGCTAATGCTTTTGTTAAAATTCTGTATAGAAGAATATCTTGTAAATGCTTATGTATACACTCATTAATATTTCCAATTGTAATTTCCAGTCTTAAAATACCACCTCTAATAAATGGCTTGCAATCCTCAGTTTCTTTCTTTTATTGAATACAATTATCCTTAATGTCTCATTCCTACTATTGATGCAGAATATATGTGTGTAAATTTACGTTCATCTTTAAATGTACTAAACTTTGCATTTGCATTTCGATTTGTATTTTCAACCTTGAACAAAATAGATGATGTTCCATCCTGCAAAATTGAAATCCCCCACTTGCTCTGCTGCTTCTAGCAGATGTTCAATATTGCAGTATTTCCAACAGACTAATGTTTCATCCCTCAAGCTATCCTAGATCCATGTCTGAGTATGAGAACCAATAATTTGATCATAAACAAGACATATTATTTGTGTATTGTTGCTGCATCACTTGTATTCCATCGTCAAAGGCAAAAAAAACACCAAATCAGTGCTCGAATTTGTGACCAATTTGCATAAGTTAATTGAATCAGGGAATGCTTCATTATTGGATTTTTATCACAGTAAATTGATTTAGTGAATTAGTTGCAATTGAGAATATGTTGTAATTGTTAAGATCTTTGTTTCAAGAGCTAAAGAAAGAAATATGGTGTGGATTTCTATTGGGCTTTCCCAATCTTCCACAATATGATAGGTGGAAGATTCTTAAGAGATCCATACAATTTATGAATTACTTCTTCAGGCTCTTTATCTAGCTTAGTATTTAATGAAAAATAGATAGTTCTCTGACATGCAGTGGAGTTAGATAAATAATTCCACAACCCACAGATCATATCTGTCTGTCACATCCAGTCATGATGGTGGTGCAAAAATAAACAAATAACCATAGAAGGAAGCTTTCTAAATATCCCCACCTTCAATCATGGCAGAGCCCAATATACCAGTGCAAAAGGCACAGCTGAAGAGTCAAGTGAATGATCCATCTCAGCCTCCTCCTGATATCCCCAGTATATGAACAAATGAGCATATGAATTAGGAACACGAATAGGCCACTTACTGCACAAGTCTGCTCTGCCATTCAATAAGATCATGACTGATCATAACCTCAACTCCACATTCCTATTCACTTCCAATAACCTTTCATCCCTTTAATAATATTATCAATATTCTATCTACCTTAAAAATATTCAAACACTCTTGAATAAACTTAGTGAACCTTCTCTGAATTGCTTCCAATGTAAGTGTATCACTCCTTAAGGAGACTAGAAATGTAACAGTACTTCATTTTTAAAAAGGTAATTTTATGTCCTCTATAGTTATAATGACTTCCGTACCTTTATACTCCATCTCCCTTGCAATAACCATTCCATTTGTCCTCTTAACTGTTCTGCATGCCACTATTTTATGGGCTTTGATGTTAAGCCTTTTAATTGATATGTTACTTATGGCTTAATGGTTGCACCAGAAATTACTGAAAAGAAAAAATCTGTGAGGAGACAGGAGAAGAACCAAAGTCTCAGTTAAATATACAAATTGAGGCACTGGGCTAAACCAAAATTAATGTAACATGTTTAAGAAGGATAGAAGGAGAACGATAAACCGAGTAACTATGGATCAATTAGATTAACATTGATTGTAGGAAAAAATCTTAAGTTCCATAAAGTACAATGAATTCAAGAAAACAATGATACTGTAAAGATGCATAGATTAATCCAGGTCATCCAACATGGACCTGTTAAAGACCAATCATGTTGCCATACTTAATAGAGTACTGAAGATGTTATGAACTAAATAGATACAGGAATTTAGAAGCTAGAAAATGTATATATAGAAGCAAATATGGAGATATTTAATAAAGTTCCTCAAAAGAAAACCTGATTTATGTTTCAGGTTTTTGGTCCAAGAGGAAATGTGGTTATGTGAATAGGAAGTTCATGGCGGACAGAAAATGCTGTTTTCCTAGGACGGCCTCAAATAGCACGAGGGGTCACGGGCTTAGGGCAAGGGGGGTAAGGTATAATTTGGATGCTGGAGTTTTTTCACACAGACGGTGGTGGGGGTATGGAACGCGCTGCTAACTAAAGTGGTGGAGGCATACACTCTGGAGTTACTTAAGAGATACTTAGATGGGCACATGAACAGAATGGGAATGGAGGGGTATAGAAAACTGATTTAAAATAGGGATCATGAGCCTTGGGAGTCCCTGGGAAGTGTGTAAATAGATGATGATATTGATGTACTTGTTTTTATCCTACAGGTGCTTTGGTCCACCTTGTTGTCTAAGAAGGGGCATACATGCGATGGGTCGTGAGAGGGCTGCTCTTGGATTTTTCGAGAATATCCTAGTGCTTCACTTCGTTAGTGTACGCTTGACCTAGACCATTTGATGGGCAACACAACAGCTCAGTGACTATCGCTGTACTGTGCAGATACATGGATTTGGGCCTGTGTCTGTGGGACTTTGCGCATTCTCCCCGTGCTTGCGTGGGTTTTCTCCAGGTGCTTCGGTTTCCTCCCACATCCCAAAGATGTGCTCTTAGACTGATTGGCAGAACAAATTCTCCCTAAATTGTCTCAAATTTGGTTTCAATGCATAGATCCATAAACATAGACAGGGATCATGGGTAGAGGTGGGAACATCAAGGTGGCAGCGCGGGCTCGTTGGGCTAAAGGGCCTGTTCCCCATGCTGTTTTGTTCTTTGTTCTTTGTTTTTGGATTTAGTGGGAGCTGCTCAGACTATGGAGCAGTTGAAAGTGATGTAGTCCAGATGCCAGCACTTTGTTTGTAGGATAGATGAAGCTTAATTGGGGATTTGGCACATTGTTAAAGGGTTTGGGAAACAACAGTCAGGTTAGTAGAATAGGTGCCTGGTAGCAGATGACATTTACCATGGATATAATAAGATAATACGAGAATCAGATCTTTTCATACAACAAGTGGTTCAAGCCTGTCATGCTCTTCCTGGAGGGTGGCGGAGACAGGTTCAATTCATGCATTCAATAGAGCAGTGGGTAGTGAATTGAACAGAAACAATGCAGAGAAAAGCAGGGGAACGGCATTAAATCATGAGGCTCATTTAAAGAGCTGGTATAAATGTGCTGGGCCAAATGGCCTCCTTCTGAGCCATAGCAATTCTGTAATTCTATGATGTTCACAATAAGAAGATTCTGATGAGTTGGATTAGCAATGCCAAGTGTTAATACTCCTTTGAAAATGTGATTGGAAGTAAATAAATCCACAAAAAAGATTAAAAAGCTATTTTGGGTTTAATAAATAAGGATATTGGGTCGAAGAATGAAGCAATATGTATAATTCTGAGCAAAACATTGATTGGGTTATAATTGGAATAGTGCATGTCATTTGACCATGTCTTGATGAAAGGTTGTTCATTATATAAAGATTATAAGATGTAAGTTCACCAGGTTTTCTCAATTCAGTAGAAGCTCTGTTTCTCTTTTATCCCTGATTCCTGGCTGTTTTCTCCTCTCCATTCAAATTCACTGCAAAATTGACTATTTACATACAAAATCAATTGTGTATTAAGGGGCAGACCACATTAGATTCGGTAATAAGTAATGAGCCAGATTTAGTTAACAACCTAATGGTGTGTGAACATTTATCTAATTAAGGTTTATAATATGATTGAGTTCAACATAAGGGTGAAATGTGAATCAACTGCAATGGTTTTAGAATTAAATGAGAGTGACTTCAATGTGTAAAGACAGAGATTCTCCACAGTAAACTGGGGAAATCTGTTAATGGATAAAAAATTTGAAGATGATCAGAAGGTATTTTAAAAAGAAATTAATGTGATGGTCCTGAGAGAAAAGGAGATGGTGGATCCTGTCAAATGGTTCCCTGAGCAGATTGTCAGCATCATCTGGCAGAACGCCTCATCACCAGAACTCACAAACAAGCACCAAGACCTGGCTTGTCTGGTAGTGAGAAAGGTACTCCCCGTCAGATCCCTTATGCATGCTCTAGGTCTCAACAGTACCGCTCACTGCCTTCGAAGCAGCTGCGGGGCTGATGAGATGAGTTGCACACCTCCTTGTGGAGTGTGCCTTTGCAAACAAGGTCTGGACTGAGATGCAATGGTATTTAGAACATAGAACATTACAGCGCAGAACAGGCCCTTCGGCCTTCGATGTTGCGCCAACCAATATAAAAAGCAATGACCCTCCAAACTAAACCATTCCCTTCTCTTCCATAAACTTATCAACTAACCTCTTAAACGCCACCAAACTTGGCGCATCTACAACTGCCGCAGGCAGGGCATTCCACTCCCTAACCACCCTCTGGGTAAAGAACCTACCTCTGATATCCGTCCTATAACTATCACCCCTTAATTTAAAGCTGTGTCCCCTCGTGCTAGCTTTCTCCATCCTATGAAAAAGGCTATCACTGTCCACCCTATCTAAACCTCTAATCATCTTATATGTTTCGATTAGGTCCCCTCTTAGCCGCCTCCTTTCTAACGAAAACAACCTCAAATCCCTCAGCCTCTCTTCATAAGACCTGCCCTCCATACCAGGCAACATACTGGTAAACCTCCTCTGTACCCTCTCCAATGCCTCCACATCTTTCTTATGATGTGGGGACCAGAACTGCACACAATACTCCAAGGGCATTCCACTCCCTAACCACCCTCTGGGTAAAGAACCTACCTCTGACATCCGTCCTATAACTATCACCCCTTAATTTAAAGCTGTGTCCCCTCGTGCTAGCTTTCTCCATCCTAGGTATCAGGTCCAATACCTCGACCTGATAGAGGTTTACAAGATGTTGAGAGGAATAGATAGGGTGGACTCTCAGAGACTATTTCCCAGGGCTGAAATGGTCGCGACGAGAGGGCACAGATTTAAGGTGCAGGGAAGCAAGTACAGAGGGGATGCTAGGGAAAAGTTTTTCACTCAGAGGGTGGTGAGTGAATGGAATCGGCTGCCGTCGGTGGTGGTCGAGGCAAACTCGCTGGGGTCTTTTAAAAGACTTCTGGATGAGTATATGGGATCCAATGGGATTGGGGGTTCTAGATAGGTCTATGGCTGGGTAGGTTTTGATGTGTTCGGCACAACTTGTGGGCCGAAGGGCCTGTTTGTGCTGTAGTGTTCTATGTTCTATGTTCTAAGTGCGGCCGCACTAGAGTTTTGTACAGTTGCAACATGATGTTGCGGTTCCGAAATTCAATCCCCCTACCAATAAAAGCTAAGACTCCGTATGCCTTCTTAACAACCTTATCGACTTGACTGCTTACTTTCAGGGATCTATGCACAAATACACTAAGATCCCTCTGTTCATCAACACTATTAAGAATCCTACCGTTAGCCCTATACTCTACACATTTATTATTCCTGCCAAAGTGCATTACCTCACACTTTTCCACATTAAACTCCATTTGCCACCTCTCGGCCCAGCTCTGCAACTTGTCCAAGTCCCTCTGCAAACTATAACACCCCTCTTCACTATCTACCACTCCACCGACTTTAGTGTCATCTGCAAATTTACTAATCCATCCTTCAATACCCTCATCCAGATCATTTGTCCCAAGCAGCTCGATGACGCAGGACTCTGTTGTCTACGGGCTGTTTCCAGGGATGCACACCGAGACAAATATCAACTGCTGCTGGAGGATCATCAACTTGGTGAAGAACTCACTTTGGTTTGCCCGAAACTTGCCGATCTTCCAGTTGAAAGAACTGTCATCGACCGAGTGTTGCAGACTGGCATATTTCAAGGTCCAGGACGACGTGCTGCAGGATGCACTCAAGCTTGGGGCAGCAGCCACAAAGGCACAATGGGGAAAAGCCACATTGTAAAGCCTTTCAACGAGGCAGACTGAGGGTCTGGGAACTGCAGAATACCCTCGGCTTGCATAACTGTGTACTAAACTGAAAAATAACAGCACACAGTAAAATCTGACATATACACATAGTTTTAAGTTTTGAAATGTGATGATTGTTATTTTGTGTAAATAAACACTGTAGAGGACTGTAGAAATGATTCCTTCCTGCACTGTTTGTTATTTTTTAGAAATGTTGGTTTGCAATGATTGATTTGAGTTTTCTTTTGTGAATAAAGTATATTTTTTGAAATAAAAAAAGAAATTAATGTGATGCCAGTCTACATCACTAAGGAGCACATGCTCCATAGAACATAGATGTTATATAGTTCAGAAGGAGGTCATTCAGCCCACCTTGTCCATGCCAACCCAAAGACACCCAGGTGTCCTTTTGAATCCCATTTTCCTATACATGTCACATTGTCCTGCAGTTTACAGCACTTAAGGTTCAGATGCAGGTACTTCTTAAAGAGTTTAAGATCTCTACCTCCACCACCAATTCAGGAAGTGAATTCCAGACGCCTATCAGCCTCTGAGTAAAAACTTTCCTTCTCATGTCCCCTTTAAACTCTCTAACTTTCTTTGAATTTTTGATGCCTGGTTTTTGAACTCTCCGCCAAGCAAAAGAGATTCCTCTTGTCTACTCTCTCTCTCGACACCTCATAATTTTATATATCTCAATCATGCCATTCCTCAGCTTCTCCATTCCAAGGAAAACAACCCCAGCCTCTCTCCTCATAGCTACAATTCTCCAGTCCTGGCAACATGCTCATAAATCTTCTCTGCACTCTCTCTAGAGCAATCACATTCTCCTTGAAATATGGTGACTAGAACTTGCCAAATAAAATGTTATGGTGACAACAGAGGAAAGGGAAAAAGGGGACAATTTTCTGGCCCCGACCACAAAGGCATAAACTAATTTATGGTCAGGAACATGTGCAAGAGTGTGCACAACATGAATGGCACCGGGGAGAACTCATTTTAAGATTCCCTCTCCCTGGCCAGCAATGTAATCTAGCTCATGACCAGCAAGGACATGATCCAGCTTAGCATATGTAGATCTTCACTGAAATATGCAGGATCTGTTTTAAGCTGGATTCAGCTGATCTCTGGAATTTGCCCACTGACAGGCCCAACATCAAGCCAGTGTGAATCACTACAGCCTCCACAAAGGGATACCAGACTTGATGACCATGCAGGGAGATAGACAGCCATTGGAGCCTCAAGTGGTTAGGTACGTGGCTACACAGTGTCAGTTTGGCATTGTCAGTGGCAGGGCCTGAGGGGTAAGGCCTGAAGAGAACTTGAATAACTTCCTTTGGTCACCCTCTAGAAGGTTCTCACTTCTGTGAGGACAGGAGGGGTGCTGATACCGGTGTTGCAGGTGTCGGGGCGGGGGGTGGGGGGAACAGGAGGGAGAGACAAGTTATGATGGGCATCAAAGGGGAATTTCTAACCTTATTTTAAGAATAGAGTACATTTTGAAAAGAGCGACCCACGCTCAAATCACGCATCCTCCAAAAAAAAGTGACAAAGTTGAGAGGATTGCAATCACAATCATGCTGACCAATCTGACAGGAATCATATCTCAGTTACTCCTGGGGATAACATTTGTTTTTTTTTGGAAAAAGTGAGTCAAATGGAAAATGAAAGCATAGTAGGTGAGGTACAACAACCAGCAAATGGTGACAAAACAGATAATAAAAATTACAACATTGCAAAGTAATTGATAAGGGATATCATAACACAAAATATTCGTAATTGTATTTGGAAAAGCAAGGAGTCAAGAGCAGTGTAAACCTTCCACATGGTTAATGGTAATAGTTTGTGAATTAAAATAGGGAAACGTTGGACATGTTGGATAATACCATATCAGAAACTGCAAGGAAACTAATATTGATTCAACACAGGGAATCATAAACATTAACATCAGCAGAATAGGGGAAAAGAGCCGAAGATCATTGCAGGATAAAAAGAGCTCCATGAAATCACTCCCTGTGGAGCAGTGATGGACAATCTGTAGCACATGGGCCAGATTTGGCTCACCTGCTTCTCTGAGTTCAGCCCATGAGATATTTTAATGACCATTACCCACACACAGGGTTGCTACATTCTATTGGTTTACATTCGCATAGTTACTTTTCTATCGGTATGACACATTTGACGCAAGGATAAATGGAATGCAATGCATGCTGATTGTACACAACATCGACTGTGAGAGCTGTGCCCTCCCTCTGTATCCAATGAAGTGTAAATATTTATGTTGTTTATACCTTTTGAAGTTGATGACAGTTCTGTTAACAAATGAATTCCCTACTACCGGAAGGACGTGGAGACTCTGGAGAGAGTGCAGAGGAGGTTTACCAGGATGCTGCCTGGTATGGAAAGTCTGAGTTATGAGGAGAGATTAGGCAAATTGGGACTGTTTTCCTTAGAAAGACGTAGACTTAGAGGAGATCCAATAGAGGTGTACAAGACTATGAGCATATCCAGGAGAGAATGTCATTAACTTAAAGAGATCAGATTCCATTTATGGTATATTTTGGATTTTTTAAAGGTAATGGTTTTTTTGTAGACACTTTCTGAACATCGGTTGATTTCTCTGTGATTAACCTGCCATAGAGAATGAGCATCAGGCCTCCAATTTTATCACTGTCACAATTACTCTTTTCACTACACAAAGTTAACAGCACCTTTCATGATGTTATCTGCAGTAGCATGGTATTTGAAGGGGGGCATTTCCTGAGGGCCATGTGATCCCTGAGGACCCTATGAATCATCCCAACAGGACGCAGAGCCAATTGGCAGGACGTGGACCACTGGTCAAGGAGGGACTCGCAGTTGGAGCCTAGGGTTCAAGAAGAATAGTTATGTTTGTAATCTGGTCTGACCTTGATTTTTATATATATATATATTTATTTTCTGCTAGCAATAAAGCTGTCCAATGTTAAAATTACATTGAGTTGCCCTCGATCTATTGATGCAGCAGGCACAAGGGGCTGAATGACTTATTTCTATTCCTAATATGTATGTCATTCTGGATGAGTGAAATGATCTGTATTAGATGGTCTTTGTCATCCATAATTATCTTGCAAACAGAGGGTAGAATCACAATTAGAGTTCTGTTTATTGTGTTGCTGATGGAAACTTACAGAGCAGGCTTTGTAGGATGAAATTGCCAGGACACAATGTGAAGGACTCATTGTGCATCAATAAACTGTTTTACACTGCACATAATTCTGGAGACTTTTCCATTGATTTCAGTTATATCCTTCTATTCACTGAAGTATTATTCCACTTTAACTTGGTGCTTTTATGAGATTTTTGAGGTAGTGAAATATTGTGCTAAAGTTGTGTTGCATAATAGATGTTGAAAATATATTGTAGTGAGAATCTGCAATCATCAGAGTTCAGATTTGTTGATCAAGAGAACACAGGTACAATTGTGAACCATGCTTCCCAGCTTCTTCAATGTTGTATTGTGTTGTAATGTTGTACAAAGAGACCTGAGGACTCATAAAAACATAGAAAATAAGGGCAGGAGTAGGACGGTCAGCTTTTCAAGGCTGCTTTGCCATTCAATATGATTATGGCTGATCCTCTATCTCAACACTATATTCCCACACTCTCCCCGTGCCCTTTGACACCTTTAGAGTCTAGTGGTGGAATTTTCCAATCCCACCTGCCATGAGAATTGTAGCCAGTGGCACATGGACTTTCCCCATCCAAAGTGGATAATTTCACATTTATCAATGTTATAATGCATCTGGCATATATTTGCCACTCAATCAACTTATCTAAATCACTTTGAAGCCTCTTAACATCATCCTCAACATTGAGATTCCCGCAAAGTTTTATGTTCTCAACAAAATTCAATGCTTCTAATTAAAAGTAAAGGCTGTATTGTTCAGTCATTCCACATTGTTACTCAAGAGTCACTTGTTTTATCTATCCTGTGACTTTCCTGATAAAATAGAACTACTCTCTAATGAAATAATCGTGTTGAATAATGTCATGTATCCAGGCATGACGAAGGGCTGTCTGGACTCAAAACATTGGCTCCATTCTCTCTCTACAGATGCTGACAGACCTGTTGAGATTTTCCTTGTACAGTTTTTCTGATTTGCAAGTATTGAGTCTTTCCTCCAAATATGAATTTATTGCCGCCATGTTGGTATGGTGCAATATGCAGAACATGTTAACGGGGGCTGAGGCAGTCACTCTGTAATACCTTGCACATTAGTACATTGATGTACTCATGTGCAAGGTATTATAAATAACCTACAGGACATTTTGCTGACAAATTAACAACATTGCATGACACTGATAAAGAAAAATTTGTACTCTCTGATTTGTTTAATAGACATGGTCAGATCAGTTAAAGGAAGCACACAACCAATACTGCATTATATCATTACTATTCTTATTAATGACCCATATCACAAATATATCAAATGAATGATATTTGTAACCAGATGGCAGCAATGGGAATCATGATTTTATTAGTGCCTTTCTGTGATTGGTGAATTTATTGGTAATTCTTGAAACAACAAACGTATCATCCATAATTGGGAGGGAGGGCTAAGTGGGGAGTAGAAGGGTGAACAGGAATAAGGGACCAGAGGGAGGAGAAGAGCTAAAGTTATTTCCTTTCTTGGATTTGCCGTTGATAGTATCGGATTCTGCAATATCTCTTTATTTTTTCAATTCTTTCCTTTTCTATTCTTCCTACCAAAGTGGACAAGTTCACATTTTCTCACATAATACTACATTTGCCACTCTCCTAACCCACACATCTCCCTTTGTAGATTTGCTGTTGGCAATTACTTTCCTGCCTATTTTGATACCATCAGCAAATTTAGCAACCAGACATTTTCCCCCATATCAAGTCATATAGGGATTGTAAATAACAGAGTCTGCAAAGTTAATCTCTGTAGTACTCCAATTGTTGCAGTGTGCCAACTCAAAATGATCCATATATCCCTAGTCTTTGCTTCCTGTTAGTCAATTGATCCCTTATTTATGCTAATGTGTTATCTGCGACATTTTGAGCTCTTAATTTGTGTCGCAACTTTTGACCCAGTATTTTTTGGAAATCTAAATGCTCTACCATTGGAACTTATGAGCTGTTCATACCAACAGGATTGTCTCATCCCATCGCTGGCACACCTTTATTGTAGCTTTCCTGGCTGAAATCTCATTGACAGTGGCAGGACCGTAAGGCCCACATGGACAATGGTGCCCCACCTCTCACTGTGAGAAGCATGCTATAGAAAGGGTAGAGAGTCCTGCCCATATCTTCTTATTCATTCTTTTATTAAATGTGAGTATCACTGGCTAGGTCAAAATTTATTGTCTGTTCTTAATCTTTAAAGGACAGCATGGTGGTACAGTAGTTTGCACTGGCTTGGGTCACTGTCTGTGTGAACTTTGTGCATTCTCCCCATGTCTGAGTGGGTTTCCTACGCATGCTCTGGTTTCATCCCACAGTCCAGAAATGTGAAAGTTAGGTTGATTAACTTTCTAAGTTGTCCCTCAGGATCCCAAAATGTGTAGATTAGTGGAATTAGTAGGCTGAACACATGGGGTGTGATGCTCTATCAGAGAGTCAGTACAGGCTTGAATGGCCAGCTTCTGTGCAGTAGGGTTTCTACAGTTCTGAATTGCTTTGAGAAGATGGTGGTAAGCTGCCTTCTTGGACTGCTTTAGATGAGACATAGATACAACAGAGTGCTGTTAGGAAGAGAGTTCCAGGATGCTGATCCAGCAACAGTGAAAGAAAGGCAACCTAGTTCGAAGTCTGGATGCTGGGTGGTTTGCAGGGGAACTTGAAGCTGGTGGTGTTTCCATGCATTTGTCCCCCTTGTTATTCTAAATGGTAGAGATCAGAGGTTTGGAAACTATTGCTAAATGAGCCTTGCTAAGTTACTGCAGTGCATCTTGTAAATGGTGTACACTGTTCCCAGTGTGCATTAGGAATGAAGATTGAAGGTATTGGATGCGGCACCAAACAAGTAGGCTACTTTTCCCTTGATGGTACTGAGCCACTTGAGTGTTATTGGAACTGCACTCATCCAGGCAAGTTAAGAGTATTCTAACAAGCTCTTGACCTGAACCTTGTTGGTAAAGAACAGGGTTTGGGAAGTTATTTGATGCAGGATTCCCAGCCATTGATCTGCTCTTACAACCACAGATTTATGTGTCTGATTATATAACCACAGTATGTTGATAGTGGGGAATCCATGATGGAATGCCATCTCCCCAAGGGGAGATGGTTACATTCTCTCTTTCTGTAGATGGTCATTCCCTGGCACTTCTGCAGCCTAAGGCTGAATATTGTCCAAACCTTGCTGCATGTGAATTGTTCTAATATCTGAGAAGTCATAAATCATGCTGAAATCAGCGATATCCCCACTTCTGACCTTATGGAAGAACGAACAATATCCTGTAGAACCCCTACATCTACAGGTTCCTCTTTGTCCATATTGCTTATTACCTGCTCAAAAAAAACTCTAATTAATTTGTGAAACATGATTTTCTTTTCACAAAGCTATGTTGACTTTGTCTGATCCTGTTCAGATTTACTATATACCCTGCTAAGGCATCCTCAACAATTAATTGTAACAATTTCCAAACGACAGCTGTTAGACTAACCGGCCTCTTTTTTCTTGCTTTTTCTCTCCTTCCTTGATCAGAAAACAAATAGTTATTTTTCAATCTACTGCTCCATTCTGGAATCTAGGGAGTTTTGGAAAACAATGGCCTATATTCTCCAATCGCTTTTACCTGACACTGCTGCCGATAAGAATGGAGAATTTGGTGTTCAACCAAAACTGTACTCATTGCAGCGGGACTGGAGAATCCCAGTCGTGAGCAAGATCAGAGAGTTTCCACTGTTTCTCTGCAATCTCTACAGCCACTTCCTTTTAGGAATGCCTCTAGTTCTTCCCTTTCGTCTCTCGATTTTCGAGACTCTTTCAGAGATTTTCAAAGTGAAGACAAAAAGATCTGTTAGGTCAATGTTTCTACTCTTAATGTTTCCATTATTAATTTCTTAAAATTACTCTCTACAGGATCAACACTCATTTTGGCTATTCTTTTTTAAAAATTACTTCTAAAAACTTGACTTAAAGGGAATTTAAGAGGCTTTTAGATAAGCACGTCAATATGCAAGGAATAGAAAGACATGGACCAAAGGCAGTGATTTATTTCAGTTCCTGTCACGTTCAGCACAATATTTAGTGCTGTACTGTTCCATTTTCTATGTTCTATCTCCAACTAGCTTTTTCTCATACTCCAATTTAGAACATAGAACATAGAAAAACTACAGCACAAACAGGCACTTCGACCCACAAGTTGCGTTGAATATATCTCTACCTACTAGGCTTACCTATAACCCTCAATTCTACTAAGTCCTATGTATTCATCCAGAAGTCTCTTAAAAGACCCTATCAAATCTGCCTCCACTACCAATTTCTCTCTCTTCATTATTCTTTTAGTTTTTCTTTCCTGGTTCTTAAAATCTCTCCCATCTTCTGACTTACCAATAACCTCCACAAATTTGTACAGTATTTCTTTCAATTCAATGCTATCCTTAACTTGCTTATTTAGCCAAAGTTAAGTAACCTTCTCAAAGTTCTTTTCTGTCTCACTGGGATAAATCTTTGTTGGTCCTATCCCCATAACCCCATGTATTTACTGTATGAATCTCCCTGTCAATAAGGGGCAAATTAGCATGGTCAATCCACCTAACCTGCACATCTTTGGGCTGTGGCAGCAAACCAGAGCACCCGGAGGAAACACATGGGGAGAACATACAAATTCCGTACAGACAGTCACCCAGGGCCACAATTGAACTTGGTGTCCCTGATGCTGTGAGGCAGCAGTACTAAACACTGTGCCACTGTGCCGAGGTTGAGCCAGGGACTAATGCCAAGGGACAGTGCCAGGGGAATCTGCTGTCATTGTGGATGTGCAGGGGAGCTCTGTATCAGTAAAATATTAGTTTGTTTATTACTTTATACTAACTGTTTTTGGGAGCCCAAATTGCTGGCCAGGCAATCTCACTCAGAGCCTGCCTTGCCACAGCCTGATGTTGTGGGACCTATCTTCCACATTTTTTTAATAAAAAAATTGAGTAGGAAAAGCAGACAGTGACATGTTTCTTGCCTGAGTTCGCACTTTGAAAAGAAGTCTGAAAATTGTGACCCAAGTAGCTACTCAGCAACTGGGAGTCCCAACAGGATTTCAAATGAGTCCAGTAGAATTACCAGTTAACTCGTTGTCCCCAGTAATATTTAGCTGAGACCAGAGTAAAACCATTTCCTCCTTGCTCATGTCAGTTCATTATTGAACGCTCATGCCAGTTCATTATTGAACTGGTGCCAACTGGTCCCACTACCACCATCCCCCCACCCCTCCCCATAACCATTAAAATTGCTAAGTTGTTAGATTGCAGGAGATAAATCTGCCATTGATATATGAAACAAGTAGGTCTAAGGATATATTAAATGTATTAAACCCACGTTGAGCTTTTCTAAGTTTCAGCATGAGTGTAGCTGATCTGAAAGTACTTGTTACTGACAATGGCTGTTGTATTCCCAGCATGAAACATTCTGTACCTTTGGGAGCATAACTAAAAACCCTGCTGCTTACATTCCAATATTGGAAGATAATCACTGCCCTCATATGGATTTGATCGTAAACTGCATTTATACTACAACACACTTATGCACCAATGCTGAGATGGATAATACAAATCAAAAGGGGTCCAACCTGATTAACTTAGCTTGAGAGAAATTTCAATTAATTTACTCCAGAAACTGGTCTGTCCATGCTTCTGGATTCACATTGGAAATTTATCATTAGAGCTGAGGGAAATGACTTTACATTGATGACACTGCACAATAGCAGATTGAAATCAGAAATATTTGTCCACAATTTGCTAATTTGCACTTTTAGGTGGAGCACAGTTTGTGAGGATGCTTTTGAATCGAATTAAGGCAGGCTATCCAAAATCTTGATGATCCTTTGGGTATTTAATTGAAAGGGAAATTCCTGCTAGATTATATTAGTTTTATCAGCACAAAATGGATGAAATCAGCTGAACTGATAAGATTGTGTGACCTCAGGTTTAAGTCAAGTCAAGCAGAAGCTGCAATTCTGTGATCTGTAACAATTTGAGAGGAAAAAATGTCAAATAAAGATCATTTTGATCAAAGCTAGCCCTACTGATGTACCATGCAGTCCATGTTGAGGTAATGAGTATCTGTATTTTCCTTCGATTTTGCCAATTTTTAACCGTTTGAGCAAACTTAAAATTGACCCCATTTTAGTAAGCAACTGAGTGGGCATATTTTAAAATATTGCCTATTTATTTACTAAGAACATTATTAGTGCACACTAACAAAATTATAAGTATCTCAGTACTGCTTTTTAAAATCATTTTCAATGATTTTCTAATTATTTGCGAATGGAAGGCTGGATAAGAACTGTTTCTGCAATAAACTCATTTTCACTTATATTAATAAAACTATATCAGTTTACTGTTTTAAATTACATCCATGACTTTTCGAAAGCAAGAAAAAAGCTGCTTGTAGTCTAATAAACTGGCAGGTTGCACTAATATATATTTGCCCAAGGTGCCCTAGTGAATAGCAATGCCATGATGGCCGTCTGCTGCCCGTACGTAAAAGAGTTGCTTTACTTTTTAACACGGTTGCAGACAGATCTTCCTGTCCCAGAGTGTGGAAGAAGGAATTGTTGCTGGCATCTAGGAACAGGACAAAGTGAAGGAGTGGTGAGGGCATGCCTCCAATTATTGTCACCAACTTAAGTAACTCACCTTAATGTCAATATGTTTGCTAGATATGGTGATATTTTTAAGAGATTCAGGGTGGAGACAGGTGACAACTGTTGGTAAGGTAGATAGAGGGATGAGCAATGTCATGGATGCTGGTGGAGATGGTGAGCAGAGTAAGACATGGGTGATATTTTGTTGGAGGTACAGGGCAAAACAGTTGGAGCATTATTGGGAAGAGGTGATGAGGAATGAGCATTATTAGGAGAGGGGGCTGAGGTGGGGTTGAGCACAATATTGGGGCAGGGCTCTGCAGTGTTGGGGGTGGGTGGTGAACAGTGTTGGGGACGCATGGGATGACTATTTTCATGGAGTGATGGGGGGTAGCATTATTTTAAGGGGTGAGCATTATCACCCAATGCGGGGTAGTGGGGACAATGTTGTGAGGAGT
Organism: Sphyrna mokarran; assembly: GCA_024679065.1. Classification (NCBI taxonomy): domain Eukaryota; kingdom Metazoa; phylum Chordata; class Chondrichthyes; order Carcharhiniformes; family Carcharhinidae; genus Sphyrna; species Sphyrna mokarran. The sequence continues at coordinate 105,789,034 of JAGIQG010000006.1, forward strand.
GCAGACAGATTCAACAATGACAGTAGCACTCACCGTGCCAGAGGTGGGTGGTGAACAGCGTTGGAGTGGCGGTGAACAGTGTTTAGCATGGTTGGCTAGACTGCTGATACAGGGCAATACCAACAACAAGGGTTCAGTTCCTGTACTGCTGATGTTATTCATGAAGGCCTCAGCTTCTCAACCTTGCCCCTGATCAGAGGTGTGGTGATCTTTATGTTAAATCACCACCAGTCAGCTCTTACCATCAAGGGGAAATCAGCTTAAGGTCATCTGAGACAAAGGCAATTTTACCTTTACCTCTAAATATGCAAAAAACATATAGTGGAATGCTAAACATAAATAGAATTTCAAGTCCTATTTATCTGAGTCTTTGACTCTGCTGAAGCAGAAACACTTCTCTAATTTTTTCACACTAATGGCTCCAGGTACAAATATCTATGTATATAGAGTCATAGAGAAATATAACATAGAAACAGTTCCTTTGGCACAACCGGTCCACCCCAAACATGATATGGTCCCAGTTAGTCTCAATTGCCCACAATTAGCCCATTTTCCTCTAATCTTTTCCCATCCATGTACTTATCCAAATGCTTTTTAAAGGTTGCTACTGTACCTGCCTCAAGCACTTTTTCTGGCAGCTCATCCTAAATACAATCCATTCTTTGTGTGAAGAATTTGCCCCTCACACTCCTCTTAAATCTTTCTCCTCTCACCTTAAACCTATGCCCTTTAGTTTTCAATTCTTCTTCACTGGGAAAAAGACTATGGGAGAATTTCTCCATTTTGTCCATATAATAATTGCAGTGTGCTGGGTGGGGTGTTAAAACATGCAAAGGTCCATTGACCTCAGGCAGCAGTTCCCATTTTGGGTTGAGCATAGCTGGAAAAACCCCCTCCTTTGTGTGTTCATCCTATCTATGCCCTTCATGGTTTTATACACCTCAATAAGATCACCTCTCATTCTCCTACATCCCAAGGAGCTAAGTCCTAGCCTGGCTAATTTCTCCCTAAAATTCATGCAAATAATCATTCATGATATTAATGCTTCATTTTGTGGTATCTTTTTCTGACAGTTGTGTTTATCTGTATGAAATTCATAAGTGAAGTCATGGTTTATGAGCTTGCGATAGTAAAGATCAGATGAATGCAAACCATAAAAAATGTCACAGTTCTAATCATTTATCAATTATATTTCACCTTAGATGTCTCCATGATTGTGTTTCAATTATTAATCATTGAATTTTTCAGGAATTAATTATTTAGTACGCAAGATGGAATAGAGAGTAAGAGGTAGTCAGGATTTGATGAAGCAGTCAAAGCTTCAATGCCTGGAGTCTCAAAACGATTCGTCAGACTGACAATAAATGGAATAGAAGTACTTAATTGATATTAGTGATGATAATTCCAGCTCTACAATCAACTAAGAATGACGTACTATTGCATTCACTTATAATAAATTTGTATTTTCTGCTTTACCTTTGGCACTTCTTTAAATTTTGGCAGATTGAAGCAATTGTGTCACCTCTCATGTAAAACCTGACTTAATTTGTGCCCTGAATTTGATACAATAGTAATGCTGCGCTCACAGTTATTCCTTACCTGTATTTGAAGCAGAGGTAAAGTAGAGCAAAGCAGCATTGCCTACTTTCGAGATCCATTGAATTGAAGACGGAAACTTCAATCTGATAAAAAAATGAGTTTGTGGGCGTAGGGTTAAAAATGGCAAAATATTCAGTTTCAACTTGTTACAGATCTAACATGAATATGCTTACTGCTTGTATGAAACCTCGTCAGATGAGTGAAGCTCCATATTAGTAGAACCTCATTATTCATCAGAGCAGTATTTCAATTCACTTTTCATTTTGGCTGCTCTTCACAGGTTTCTTATGCTTCCTGAGAATTGCTGGTGAAAGCAAGGTGAGATCGCAGCAAAACTCATGAAGATATTTTCATAAATGCTCAATACTTACAGCTGCTTTTTAATCTGTTCATAGGAAAAAAAAAATTGTGGAGAGTTTATTTTCTGCAGTTTGGAGATTCTTGCAACTACATCAAGATGGCTACCTCGATGAACTTCCAAATAAAGTCAATATGACTATTCATATATGTTGCTCAGGGACCTGTATCTGGGTAACAGACAGAGAAGCAGCAGAGTGATGTGCATTTAAATGATATATTAGAACCAATCACTCCCAAAAGATTGATCAAACACATGAAGAGTTCATTTATTAATTCCAGGCACATGAGAAAGATATATATTGAAAGAACTCTCAAAGACACCAGCACTGCAGAGTTGTGTGTGTGTACTCCGTTAGAAAGCAAAAGTGAAACTATTATTGGATCACATGGCCAAGTTCCTTTCTAGTGATATCATGCTGCAATCCTTTAAAAGTATATTATAACATGCCGAATTTGTTATACAGATATTTCCCTCCCACCTTCCAAAGAAGTATAACCATTTACAATACATGTTCATGTTTTAAAGTAATCTGCTAGTACACCCAAATATTTTAATAGTTATTTTGTCTGGAGATTGTTTTAATTTCTCACACTGATCTGTGGGATTGTCATTCATGGATGTTGCTTCTGGTAGTATTTAGGATATTGTGTAGGTACAACAGTGCTGTTTTTATATTCATTTATTGGTAAGGCCTGCATTTATTTTCCATCCCCAAATGTCCTTGAACTGAATGGAATGCCAGGCTATTTCAGAGGGCATTTAAGAATCAACCACGTGGATTTAGAATTCAGATGTAGGCCAGGCCGACTGAGGATTCCGGTTTCCCTAAAAGACCTTAGTGAACCAGATGGGTTTTTATAATAAATGACTATAGTTTCATGGTCATAGAACATAGAACATAGAACATTACAGCACAGAACAGGCTCTTCGGCCTTCGATGTTGCGCCGACCAATATAAAAAGCAATGACCCTCCAAACTAAACCATTCCCTTCTCTTCCATATACTTATCAACTAACCTCTTAAACGCCACCAAACTTGGCGCATCTACAACTGCTGCAGGCAGGGCATTCCACTCCCGAACCACCCTTTGGGTAAAGAACCTACCTCTGATATCCGTCCTATAACTATCACCCCTTAATTTAAAGCTGTGTCCCCTCGTGCTAGCTTTCTCCATCCTAGGAAAAAGGCTATCATGTCCACCCTATCTAAACCTCTAATCATCTTATATGTTTCGATTAGGTCCCCTCTTAGCCGCCTCCTTTCTAACGAAAACAACCTCAAATCCCTCAGCCTCTCTTCATAAGACCTGCCCTCCATACCAGGCAACATCCTGGTAAACCTCCTCTGTACCCTCTCCAATGCCTCCACATCTTTCTTATAATGTGGGGACCAGAACTGCACACAATACTCCAAGTGCGGCCGCACTAGAGTTTTGTACAGTTGCAACATGACGTTGCGGCCCCGAAATTCAATTCCCCTCCCAATAAAAGCTAAGACTCCATATGCCTTCTTAACAACCTTCTCGACTTGACTGCCTACTTTCAGGGATCAAATCATAGAATCCCTGCAACACAAAAGGAAGCCATTCAAGTCTCATTGACTGTCTGATGGAGCATCCTACCCAGACACTCTGCCCATAAGCCCGTGTATTTAGTTTGTTAATTCCCCCAAACCTACATATCATTGGACACCAATAGGTAATTTAGCATGGTAAATCCATGTAACATTTACATCTGTGGGACTGTGGGAAGAAACTGGAGCACCAGGAGGAAACCCACGCAGAACACAGATAATCAGTCACCCAAAGCTAGAATTGAACCCAGGTCCCTGGCACTGTGAGGCAGCAGTGCAAGCCATGCCATCCTCATCACTGGGCTTTCAATTCTAGGATTTTATTAAATTCAAATTTCATTGCCTGGCATGGGTCTCTGGATTACTATTCCAATGACATTTACTTCACCAGTGCCTGGATCTGAAATGATTTCTCCTCACTTATGCCTCTCCTGATACCTGTATGTGTATATCATAGGACCTTGGTTCTGAATAAATCTTTGTTAGCTGCGGAGATTGCCAAGTACCTTCTCTGGAATCCTGCATGTGAACTGGTTGTCTCAGCCGTAAACTTGTCAATTTTGTATGTGTGCTTTAATTATGCATGTCTTTTTCATCATCTCTTAAAGTTAGAAAAACTTTTCTCTAGTTTCTGAGTGAATAAGAGTAGATATGTTGGCACACACTGGACTGCCAAACATGAGTTCTGTCAGTGATAGAATAATTGTATCTAAACAATGTCACTCAGATGTAATATTGCAAAGTGCAGATTTTGCTTGGCCTGTCTACATTTGAAAATGAGGGATTTCACCATGTGAATCATTCATTCAGCCAGGTTGTTAGATAAAGGGTAATGAGGAGAAAAAGTAGTCTGAAGCCTTCAAATGCAAATTCTGAAATGGCTCACCAATAAATTGCAGACCATTATCCACACTGATGTATCCACACACATCAAATGAACTGAGAATTGCATTTAAAGCGCATGCAACCATTATCCTTGATGGATTATGTTATTGGCAAATAATGGGATACTTGATAAAGTAGTGCAATGTGACAAATTCAGTGCCATGAACATGAATGTGTTTGAATCTGATTTGAGACACAGGATTAGTAGAAATGATACTTTGTGTTGAATTGGCATATGCTTTTGACATGACTCACATTTCTTGACAACAACTTCAACGTCAACGTTTGTATCCAACCAACAGAGTATTCTGGTTTGACTTATACGCATGTATAGATGATGAAATTGTTAAAAAATATCAGGTTTCAATGATTCTAGTTTGATGGCCTCTCAGCCTTTAAAAATGTCTCCCCAGGCAATAGCTAGCTTGACCTGCTAAAGCCAAATTATCTTATGTTTGTGATGTATTGAATTGAATCAGGCCATTTTGTGGTGATGGTTTTCTAGTTTCTAAGGTGTGAAATCTCTTGCCTTTTTTTTCTTGCAGCTAGTAGCATTTACATTGCACAAAATACACCAGGTCAAGTTGGAGAATGTATTCAAGATTCATGTCAATGAAGTCAACTTGCAGATCCAAGGATTCATCTTCTGTTTTTATGCAGTTAAGCAATCTGTTGGGTGTACCTGACCATCAAGCAAATTGGCTTGTACATAACCTCATAGTAATAAATATGAATCTTCATCAAGAGACGTTGGAATCTTGGAGGTCAATGCTTATATCAGATTTTTAATGGTTTTTGCCAAGTTATCCTCAGTGGCTTTGGTCAATGTGTACCAGAAATGCTTTGCCAAATGGATATCTATGAAAATATATGATTTCAAAAACTAAATCAAATACAATATATGATATTATTAAAGTTAATGATTCCCACTCAATATTGGGGGAGTTGGATTATGACTACAGACATAAATTTTGAAGCAAAAGCAATCTTTTTGCTTTTATGGAGGGAGCTTCTTTCAGTGTGGCATTTATCTCCAGGGCAGCTGTCTCTCAAAAATGGTAAAATTGCAATTTCAATGCTTCAGATAATGACAATTTCAGTGATTTGAAAAGAAATTGGTGGTCTTCATGCTTCAGGAAAGATACATCCTTTCTCAATAATTTGTTAGCAATGAAGGTTTTTCAACCACATTGTAAATGTATGATGACAAGTAACTGAAGGGATCTATAAATCTTTGAAGATTGTCCTTATCTTGAAGTGTTGACGTGGCTTTAATATTCTCAGTTTGACTTGGATTGGGATGTATGCCAGCACTGGAACACATAGAACTGAAGAAATCGATTTGCTGCACATTGATGGCATATTTCAAACTGTTGAACATCAATCCTTCATTATTTGCCACTTGAATTAATAGTGCACATTATGCTTATGATCTTGCTTTGTTCTTCTCACAATGGCAATGACATTGATGAGCCAGATGCAAACTGACACACTGTACATAATGCAACCCATGTGATTTTTAAAGACTCATTGGCTACCCAATGAACAAAAGTAAGTCATTGACAACAGTGTCTTCTTACTGAGTACAAAATCTTGCTCTTGGGATTTTTTTTGCAAGATGAGATGTACAGACCAGTAGCCATCCTTGGTGTTCAGCAAATTTTGCATCTGTAAATATTGGATTTAGCACTTTTGATGTGGATATTTTGTCAGGACGATATCTGAAAACTACTTTTAAATGTCATCCATCAAGGCATCCTCTCAATGATCCGCCTTTCTTCATGACACATGTAGTGGAGCTGTGCTAGTTTGCATGCGTCTACTTTCTTCTGATAATTTAGTATTTCTCAATTTTGTTCATTTCAACTTTCAATTTGTTGGGAATTGGATATTGCATTGATGTGGTCGATCGAAGGATAGACTTATATTTGGCAAAAGTAACATTACAGTTCCCTGAAACTGCCAATTATTTTGAAACATTCTGGATATCGGCGGCATGGTAACACAGTGGTCAGCACTGCTTCTTCACAACACCAGGGACCTGAGTTCAATTCCTGGCTTGGGTCACTATCTGTGTGGAGTTTGCACATTTTCTTTGCGTCTGCGTGAGTTTCCTCCGGTTTCCTTCAAACAGTCCAAAGATGTGCAGGTTAGATTAATTGGCCATGCTAAAAATTGAGCCTTAAAGTCCTGAGATACATTGGTTGGCAAGTAAATATGTAGGGATATGGGGTCAGGCTTGGATGGGATTATTGTTGGTGCAGACTAATGGGCCAAATGGCCTCCTTTTGCACTGTAGGGTTTCTATGATATTTTTATGTTTGGTCATAAATTAAGATGATAGAAATAGTTTCTGAAGTTGATTTGCTGCATGAAATCTGATTAATTCTACGATTATCACTGGTGTGAAGCCATGGCATGTTGGTCAACCCGCAATCCTTGGGTCTTTTGTCTCCACATTGTAGAACATTTGTGACACCAGAGGAAGTGATTGCCTTTCTGTTCCTGGGCTATGAATTCTGCCAATGAATTTAATGAACTAATGTATGCTGAAGATTACATAGTAGCATGTTTTGTCAAGACATTCCACATCTGTGAATACATATTTTTTGAATTTGCATGGATAGTATTTTGGCAATTGACCCTGCATCAGTCTTGGCAAATAATGAATGATTACCAACTGTCTCAGGGCAGATAAATCAAATCTTGTCAAATATTTCAGACAATATATCAGCATCTATGTCCATTGGTTTTTGTCTTACTGTGCATATTGTTGTCATTTTTTGATTTGTCAATCACCTCATGTATATATTTCTGATGGGATACAAGATGGTTGTAGCACTTGCTTGGAAGTCCCCATTGTTTGCTGTTCATTTGGCTTAGTACATGGCTCTTTGTAGGTGCACAGCCTTTATTCTAATGCACTACTGCTGCCAATGGCCATTTCTGCTACATGGCTTGCAGGATTGCTGAAAAGCTAGATATTGCTTTCATGCATGCAGAAAATTACACTTTCTACATGTGTTGCTCGGTTTAGGTGTCCCTGTGAATGTGTCAAAAAATTGGGCTTGTAAATGTAAGTTTCGTCAATCTATGAGAATTAATTTATGCTTAACTCTATCGTTGAGTAGCTCCTTGATGCTATACATTTTGGGCTTGGCTAGTATATCTTCCTGAAACACTTACATGGGAGTAGATGTGATCACCCACTCAACAACTGTGTTTGCTTGTGCTGAGTGTGAACAATCTCAGACATATGTACTCATCAGCATCTGCTGATGAAGTGTTTTATTCTTTATGCAAACTGCAGTCAATAACTCTAGTTGATGAATATGGAAATTTACCTGCTTCTAAACTGTCCTCTCAATGTTGTCTACATCTTTTGGAAGTCCTTCAGCTCTTCTGTTAATCCTGATGTAGCCTGTGTAGACTTCTGTTCATAATTCCTAGATGAAATTTATGGCTTACTTCTCTGATCCAGACACATATAATTCTAAAAGCCATTACTTTATACATTTGAATATTTTGAGTTCAGATGATAGATGATTTGCATTTGAATTCAGACTGGGGAGTTTTGTGGAAATTTGAAAATATCACAATGATCTTCTTTTTCCTGTAATACCCGGTATGATTCTTACTATCGATGTTTTTTCCCATGCTTTTCCCATTCTCTGCCCTATTTAATCACAATCTACTCTGACCAAACATTTATGATACTTTTCTCTTTTACTTGACTTTCTTTTACTCACTATTGATTAGATTCACATTTTGCTCTTCCAGAGTGAGTTAACTGAGTGCTGGGGGGAGAGAGGATGGACAATTTGAAGGGTAGAAGGTGTGTGGGAGAGAAATTCAAGAATGGAGGGAGAAAGAAAAGAAAAATGGATGCTGTTGGGAGAGGGTAAATGTTCAGGGGCTAGAGAGAGAAAAGGGATAGAGAATTGAGAATGGAGGGAGAATAGGAGAGAAAGGTGAGAATACAACTGAGAAGGAGAGAGGTTAGAAACTGGAGGGAGAGGGGTGGGTGAATTTGGAGTCTGGAGGGAGAGATGGAGGGAGTTTTTCCTAGCCTTTTTCCTAGGATGGAGAAAGCTAGCACGAGGGGACACAGCTTTAAATTAAGGGGTGATAGTTATAGGACGGATATCAGAGGTAGGTTCTTTACCCAAAGGGTGGTTCGGGAGTGGAATGCCCTGCCTGCAGCAGTTGTAGATGCGCCAAGTTTGGTGGCGTTTAAGAGGTTAGTTGATAAGTATATGGAAGAGAAGGGAATGGTTTAGTTTGGAGGGTCATTGCTTTTTATATTGGTCGGCGCAACATCGAAGGCCGAAGAGCCTGTTCTGTGCTGTAATGTTCTATGTTCTATGTTTGGAGGCTCGAATAAGAGAGCAGGAGAGATTGAAGGGTGAAAGCGGGTAGAGAATCCAGAATTGATGTTACACATGTCAAATGGTTAACATTATTTTCCTTCAGGAAATCCATGCTTGACTTTTCTTAGTTGACCCACAATTATCCATGTGACAAATAATTTTGTCCTGATTACCTAGGAGTTTGCTCACCAATGAAGTTAAACTGATTGGCCTAATTTGTTGGGCTTATCATTTCAGCCTTTTTTAAACAAGGGTGAAAACATTTGCAGATCTCCAGTTCCTGAGTCTAAAAAGGACTGAAAGATCACAGCCACTATCTCCACAATTTCTACCCTTATTGTCCTTGGATGCATCTCATCTGGTTCTGGCGCCAGATCAACTTTAAGTCCATACCTCCCACTTATTATTTTTAGCTCTTCTAGCACAGTTTTCTTTTTCAAAGAACAAAGAACAAAAAAAAATACAGCATAGGGACAGGCTGTACAACCCTCCAAGCCTGACCTGACTATGCTGTCTGTATTAACTAGTAAGAATTTAGCAACACCAATTATTAATCCAACCGATTTATTTGATAGTAAAAAAGCGAGCTTTCAACACTCCCGTGTCTTCATCAGACACTGCACTTGCCTGATGAAGACACGGGAGTGTTGAAAGCTCGCTTTTTTACTATCAAATAAATCGGTTGGATTAATAATTGGTGTTGCTAAATTCTTACTGAGTTCTTACCACTCCAATCCAACGCCGGCATCTTTACATCATTTGTATTAACTAGAACACTTTTCCTTCCAGGGACCATATCCCTCTATTCCCATTCTATCCATGTATTGGTCTAAGTGCCCCTAAAAGTCACTGTTGTATTTGTTTCCACTATCCCCTTCCTCCACCACCACCGGCACCAATCCACCACCCCCCCCCCTCCCCCCCCCCCCCCCCCCCCCCCAACCCCCCCATCCCAACTCCATCCCCTACCAGCAGCAGGTTCCAGACAACCATTGTGTAAAAAAAAAATGCCTCTTACATCTCTGTCGTTCCAGCGAGAACAAACCGAGTTTCTCCAACTGGCCTCATAGCTAATGCCCTCCTTACCAACCAACATCTTGTTAAATGTTTTCTGTACCCTCCCCAAAGCTTCCACATCCTTCTAGTAGTGTGGCAACCAAAGTGAACACTATGTTCCAAATACTGCCACTTTCAGTGACCCGTACACCCAGATCTCTCTCCTAACGATACTCTTACATAGAACATAGAACATAGAACAATACAGCACAGAACAGGCCCTTCGGCCTTCGATGTTGTGCCGACCAAAATAAAAAGCAATGCCCCTCCTAACTAAACCATTCCCTTCTCATCCATATACTTATCAACTAACCTCTTAAACGCCACCAAACTTGGCGCATCTACAACAGCTGCAGGCAGGGCATTCCACTCCCTAATCACTCTTTGAGTAAAGAACCTACCTCTGATATCCGTCCTATAACTCATACCCCTTAATTTAAAGTTGTGTCCCCTCGTGCTAGCTTTCTCCATCCTAGGAAAAAGGCTATCACTGTCCACCCTATCCAAACCTCTAATCATCTTATATGCTTCAATAAGATCCCCCCTTAGCCGCCTCCTTTCTAACGAAAACAACCTCAAATCCTTCAACCTCTCTTCATAGGACCTGCCCTCCATACCAGGCAACATCCTGGTAAACCTCCTCTGTACCCTCTCCAATGCCTCCACATCTTTCTTATAATGTGGCGACCAGAACTGCACACAATACTCCAAGTGCGGCCGCACTAGAGTTTTGTACAGTTGCAACATGATGCTGCGGCTCCTAAATTCAATCCCCCTACCAATAAAAGCTAAGACTCCATATGCCTTCTTAACAACTTTATCCACTTGACTGCCTACTTTCAGGGATCTATTGACACATACACCAAGATCCTTCTGTTCCTCAACACTATTAAGAGCCCTACCATTAGCCCTATACTCTACACATTTATTGTTCCTGCCAAAGTGCATTACCTCACACTTTTCCACATTAAACTCCATTTGCCACCTCTCGGCCCAGCTCTGCAACTTGTCCAAGTCACTCTGTAAACTAAAACACCCCTCTTCACTATCTACCACACCACCAACTTTAGTATCATCTGCAAATTTACTGATCCATCCCTCAATACCCTCATCCAGATCATTTATAAAAATTACAAACAGCAGGGGCCCCAAAACAGACCCCTGAGGCACACCACTCGTCACCGAACTCCACGATGAATATCTCCCATCAACCACCACCCTCTGTCTTCTATCTGCCAGCCAATTCTAATCCAATTAGCTAAATCACCCTCTATTCCACACATCTGCATTTTCTGTAGAAGTCTTCCATGGGCCACCTTATCAAAAGCCTTACTAAAGTCCATATATACTACATCAACCGCCTTACCCCCATCCACCTCTCTGGTCACTTTCTCAAAAAACTCAATGAGGTTAGTAAGGCATGACCTACCCTTCACGAAACCATGCTGACTATCCCCAATCAATTCATTTCTCTCTAAATAACTATAAATCCTATCCCTAATAATTCTCTCCAATACCTTGCCCACCACAGAAGTAAGACTCACTGGCCTATAATTCCCAGGAAGGTCTCTCTTCCCCTTCTTAAACAGTGGGACCACATTCGCCATCCTCCTTAAGGATTCTGCCACTTAATGTATATTTCCCATCTGTATTAGACCCTCCAAAATACATAATTTCATATTTGTCTAGATTAAACTGTATCTGGCAAATCTCTACCCAAGTCTCCAACTGATCTATGTTCTGCTGTATCCTCTGATGTTCCTCATCACTATCTGCAATTCCACCAATCTTGTGTTGTCTATAGAATTACTAACCAAACCAGTCACATTTTCCTCTAAATCATTTATGTATATTAGAAGCAGCAAAGGTCTCAGCACTAATCCTTGCGGAACACCACTAGTCACATCCCTCCATTCAGAAACCCGTGCTTTCACTGATACCCTCTGTTTTATGTGACCAAGCTACTTCTGTATGCATCTTGCCAGCAATCTTCCAATTCCTTGCAACTTTACCTTCTATCTGGCATGAGGGACCTTGTCAAAGGCCTTACTGAGGTCGATGTGGACAACATCCAATGCCCTAAACTTGTGCAAAATCTGCTTTCTTGTTAAAAGCAAATGCAGAGTACTCATTGAATAACTGCCTCCATGCATAAGCCCCCTTTTTGGTCTATCAAAATCCAATTCCTCCTTTTACTTATTTACCCTATTTATATGCTAAGAAGACTTTGGGATTCCCTTTTATTTTAGTTACCAGTCTCTATTTGTACACCATCTTTGCTTCTCTTATTTATTTTTTCACCTCCTCTCCTTTGGACCTTCTGTTTCAGGTCAGTTATAAGAGGTCAGTGGATAGGTTTATGGATGAAAAGGGAATGGTTTAGGTTCGAGGGTCATTGTTTTTTCTAATTGGTCGGCGCAACATCAAGGGCCGAAGGGCCTGTTCTGCGCTGTAATGTTCTATGTTCTATATTTCTCTTTCCATGGGTGATCCATCACCTACTGAGTATTTGCAGCATTTTGTTTTTATTTCAAATTTCCAGCATTCCCATTAATTTGTTTTTGCAATACTGTGAAGCAGATTTTTCTGGTTTGCATTGTTTATGGACTAGAAAGTCATCTGAGCTATAATCTCAACAGTATTCAATATGCTTCAAAATGTCAGTTAATTGTATTAAATTTAAGAGATGTGATTTTCATAGTTGTAAAATGTAAAGAGAAACTTGTGTTTTGGAACTGGTTTGCATACAATGCCCTATGTGGCTACAAGTCACAATCATTTGGAAGAAAGAAAATGTGATGTTAAAGTATTTAGATTAATTATCATGGAATCCATTATGCTTATTATTTTGTTGAAACAAAACAGACAAATTTCATGAAAAATTCATTTTAACTTGGAAACTGCAGAATTATGAACTCTGCAATCCTTTTTCTCAAATTCTAATTTATCCTTTTGCTTATACTCAGGTTGTTCTGCTCAGTATCTCATTTTCTGTCCCTTCACTATGATATCGGTGGAGATAGTTATTCTACAGCCTTTGACCTTGCAATTGGCTGTTTTTTCAATACAAGCAAGTTCATTCAGTGTATGAATTCAGGATCTGCTGTATAACATTATATTGTTGTCTGCCATTTCTCAGAGTTTGTTAGCTTATTTCTAAATGTTACTATGAAGCCCCTATTTGCATAATTATGTATTGTTCACAGATTTGTGGATGCATTTGCAGCTGTTGGCTGTAAAGTCTGTGTATTTTCATTTAATCATGAGCTCGAAATAATTATTTAGACCGTCAATAGAAAAGGCTTCAAAGACCTGAATTGTTTAACTAACTCTTCATTGATTGTACCATAGACAAGATATGTAACTCTACAACTGTAAACACAACAGCTGTCTGAATGACATGTTGAAAAAATGGGATAGCTTTGTGCAGGACAAAAAAAGACCCATTAAAATTTATCTCTATGTTTTCAGCTAGCGGGGCTATCAGCCAGACATTGTTATAGTGTCCCCTGCTGCTCTCATAAGGAGATGATTAGTCTTAGTTGAAATGCTGTCTGAAATAGTCTGAAATCAGCAGAGTTGCTGCTTGAGGTTTTTATTTATTCATTCACTGGCTGAGCCAATATTTATTGCCCATCCTTAATTCACCTTGCATTAGCTTGCTAGGTCATTTTTAGAGTCAACCACATTGCTGTGGAACTCAAGTCACATATAGGCCATCTTAACCAGGACAGAATGTAGATTTCCTTTCCTTTCCATTAGTGAACCAGATAGACATTTTTAAATGAGAACCAACAAAAATACCACCATTAAACTCCTAATTCTTAAAATTCAAATTTCACCATTTATATGGTGGGATTTGAATCTAGATCCCCAGAGCATTACTCTGGATCTCTGCTCGAGTGACAATACCACTATCCCACCACCTCCCCAATGAAACAAGGGCACTTTGGTGGGGTACTAAAAAGCAAATATCTGCTGAACTGTAATGTATAATAGGTAGCAAATTTGATGTTGCCCAAAATTTTGTCTTTGTAAAATGAAAGAGATAATAATGTTAGCCAACTTAATGAACTAAATAACGCACCATTTTAATATAATTTATTTTGTATTATTTCTTATTGTTTTGAATACACATTCATTATGAATTAATTATAAACAAGAGATAATCTGTTCATTAAATAGTAGTAAAATCATTGTTAAAATTGTATCAATAAAGTGCACAACTGATTATACTTTCTAATTTATACTTAGGTTATGTGGTAAATCCATAGTTTAAACTTCAATTTAAATGTTATCATTTACAATCTAATATCTGTCAATAACACAAAGTCAGTGTGAACTCATTACTTCAGATTTGAGAAATTTCAAATCATAATGGATGTAATGAATCATGTGTGCTGTTTCCATATGAGACCCAATTTCTGAATTGTTCATATGTCTCCTGACTTTGTATTCACAAACAAGCCTTAATCTTATTTTCTTTTGACAAAACCACTCAAGAGATGCTTATATTTGTAAAATCTATGAGATTTCTACGATACTGTCAAAATGAATGTAATTACTACAGAAGAATGAATCATCATTGTTTGTCTGAAAGGTCATCTTAATATTTGTAACTTTGGATTTTTGGCTTTTATGGAGATGTAGTGAAATGTGAGCTGATGAATCCACATATGTATATTTTTTTTATATTTATTCATCTGACAGTGAAACAAACACATTTCTGCAAAATGCCATGAAGTAATAATTGCAATATGATAATATCAAAGATCAACTATTCTGTCAGCTGACTGACTGAAGTCAGACAGAGTCAGGGCAAATGACTATTGTTACTCAGGAAAACTGACCATACTTACTGGTCATTATGCAGGTTTAACACACTTGTATCTGCAAATCAGAACAGCGTCTTCTCTGTTGCCATCAGATTTTGAATGGACCCAGCCTTTTTTAATTTGATCTTTCTCTACAACCTAACTATGACTGTAAGACTATATTCTGCACCCTATCCTTTCCCTCTCTCTTATGTATTCTATGAATGGTATGTTTTGTCTGTATAGTGTGCAAGAAACAACATTTTTCATCATGTCCCAATACATGTGACAATAATGAATCAAATTAAATCAAATCAAATCTTGGCAAGATTTTATGTTTGCATCTCCATTAGCAATGTCACTGTTAATTTGTGGTAATAGTATTTTACTTGTTAAGAGAATATCTAATTCACTTCAATTGTTTTGTAACAAACTGTCAGAATTCCATTCAGATCCATTTGGCTAGTAAAATCAGCACAGTACAGATTGCTAAATTATAGATGTCTGTAACCCATTTTCTCAATCTGTTATTTAACCTCTTAACGTTTCCGCGCCCGGAATCTTATTTTCTGCCTCTCCAATTATGAATTTGGCTGGATTTACTCTGCGCTGATTATTGTCTAAAGAATAGCTTCTGAGAATGAAATCCATCTGAAGGAAATGGTGGGAGTATTGTGACTGAGCAAGCGCACCGAATAGCTGAGCTGATTTATCTGCAAATTCACCCCGATTTGTACTAGTACCTTACTATTCACAGAGATACTGAACATGATTGTTACAATTAATCTCAAATAAACATCATTTGTCAATTGCAAACTTAAGTACATTTGTACAATGCCAATATTTCTCCAGTCTTGAGAAATGTTGGAGTTATACTCCAACTATACAGTTGGTATTAGAGGAGGTGACGACCAAGCGGTATTAATGCTAGATTATTAATCTAGAAACTCAGCTAATGTTCTGGGAACCTGGGTTCAAATCCTGCCATGGCAGGTGGTGGAATTTGAATTCAATAAAAAAAAATCTATAATTAAGAAATTTTGGATGACCATGAAGCCATTGTTGATTGTAGGAAAAGCCCATCTGGTTCAGTAATATCCTTCAGGGAAGGAAATCTGCCTTCCTTACCTATCTGGCTTACATGTGACTCCAAAGCCGCAGCAATGTGTTTGATTCTCAACTGCCCTCTGAGGGCAACTAGGGGATGGCCAGCCAGCAACACCAATCCCATGAATGAATTAAAAAAAAAACTTCATTTACTACCCATCATGACATTTCCTCCAAATTGATTGTGATTTGAAAGACTATTCTGTTAATTAATAAGCACTTCCATTTATTTTGTTTATAGAACAAAGAACAAAACAGCATGGGAAACAGGCCCTTCGGCCCAACGAGCCCGCGCTACCACCCTGATGTTCCCACCTCTACCCGTGATCCCTGTCTATGTTTATAGATCTATGTATTGAAACCAAATTTGAGACAATTAAGGGAGAATTTGTTCTACCAATTAGCCTAAGAGCACATCTTTGGGGTGTGGGAGAAAACCCTCGCAAGCACGGGGAGAATGCGCAAACTCCCACAGACACAGGCCCAAATCTATGTATTTGCACAGTACAGCGACAGTCACTGAGCTGTCGTGTTGTCCATCAAATAGTCCAGGTCAAGCGCACACTAACGACGTAAAGCACTAGGCTACTTTCGAAAAATCCAAGAGTAGCCTCTCATGACCCATCGCGTGTATGCCCCTTGCTAGACAACAAGATGGACTAAAGCACCTGTAGGATAAAAACAAGTACATCAATATCATTGTCTATTTACACACTTCCCAGGGACTCCCAAGGCTCATGATCCCTATTTTAAATCAGTTTTCTATACCCCTCCATTCCCATTCTGTTCATGTGCCCATCTAAGTATTTCTTGAATAACTCCAGAGTGCCTACCTCCACCACTTTACTTGGCAGTGCATTCCATACCCCCATCATCCTCTGTGTGAAAAAACTCCCTCTAGTCTCCAAATTATACCTTACCCCCCTCACCCTAAGCCCGTGACCCCTCGTGCTATTTGAGTCCATCCTCGGAAAAAGCTTAACTCTGTTTCCTCTATCTATACCCCTCATAATCTTGTACACCTCTATCAGATCTCCTCTAAGTCTACGTCTTTCTAAGGAAAACAGCTCCAATTTGCCTAACTTCTCCTCGTAACTAGACCTTCCATACCAGGCAGCATCCTGGTAAACCTCCTCTGCATTCTCTCCAGGGTCTCCATGTCCTTCCGGTAGTAAGGCGAACAGAACTGGACACTGTATTCCAAATGAGGTCTAACCAATGTTTTATACAACTGCAACATTAAAGGCCAGCTCTTGTACTCTATACCCCTTCCTATAAAGACTAGCATACCATATGCTTTCTTCACAACCTTCTCCACCTGCTCTGTCACCTTCAGAGACTATCTCTTTGAGAGATAGTGACACTGTTTCCGAAAATTTAACTTCTGAAAACTAGTGCAATCAGAAATTCTTTGTAACTTTTGTTTACACTTCTTCAATTGTTTTTATCTGAGTTATTGACTGAACCTTGCGTGTACAATGAAATGAAATTAAAGCAAAGTTAATTTATTTGTCACAAGCAATGCTTATATTAACACTGCAATGAAATCACTGTGAGATTCCTCAAGATGCCACAATCTGGCACGTGTTCAGCTCAATGCACCTAACCAGCATGCCTTTCAGAATGTGGGAGGAAATCGGTGCACCCGGAGGAAACCTATGCAGACATGGGGAGAATGTGTAAACCCCACACAGATAGTGACCCAAGCCTGGAATCAAACCCTGGTTCCTGGTGCTATGAAGCAGCATTACTAACCACTGTGCTACTGTACTGCCCTATTAATTCTATAAAATGGAAGTACAAACTGTTTGTTAGATTGAAGTGACCCACCGTGTATTGTGGCACCATAACTTCACTTGGAAATGGTTCGATCTTTCATTTGATTGGTTAGTTACTGATGTAGTACCTTTGGCTTTGGCCTTTAATGACACTTAGTAATTATTAATTTGCAGACTAGCTGAGGAAAAGAAAATTACTATGTCTGTGTATCTGATTGATTTTTATTTGCTGTGGGTGGAACAAGGTATATTTGGGACTTAAATGAGGGGCTTTTATTGCTTTGTATAAAGCAAGACTCAAAGGAGGGAATGTTTCTGAACATTGGAAAATATTGAGCTGCTTCACTATTGAGCTGTTTCATGAACTGTTTTTGAAGACAGCATACTGATATTTGCAATATAATTAAGCCTACATGTATTTGCGTAGTTTTGATCAAATAAATAAGTGAAACAGGTGATCATTGATTTCTTGGCCGTCGTCCCGGGTTGAGGAATAAATGCAAAATATATCAATAATTCATTGTGTCAAATTTTGTTTGCTAATACTCTTGCTAAATGCTTTGGGACATTTTGCGACATTACCAGAGCAAAATATATGCAAGTGGTTGCTGCTAGTTATCAGCTTCTCTTGTGTTTATATCTTTTTTAGCCTGAGGCTATTGCCTTCCCTCGCTTCACCCCTCCACATTTCTATTTCTTTCCTCTTTTAAAAAGGCCCTTAAAATCTACCATTTTGACTAAATGTTTAGTCACCTGACCTAAAAAATGGGATTTTACAGGCTTGCTCATCCCAAAAACCGTAAAATCCCACCCGAGGTCAATGCTCCTTTCCATCATTTGCCCCCTCACCCACTTTGATTCCTGAGGCAGGTGGGGCAGTAAAATTCCTGACCAAGATCTCCATTATATGTTTCAGTGCCAGATTTTCATAGCAACATAGAATTGCTCAATAGGTGTAAAGTCAAACCAATGATGTGCCAGGAAAGTCCAATTGTTTGCTTGCATATGTTCAATGGCAGGGAACTGCAGCCTTTGGCCTGCCTGACTCTGCAGGAGAATGATGATAAGTTACAACAAGGACAAAAACATTTGAACTAGGAGCTGGAGTAGGCCATCTGGCTTCTCTTGAGCCTTCTCTGCCATTCAATAAAATCATGGTTGATCTTTTTGTGGACTCAACTCTACTTACCTGCCTGTTCACCATAGCCCTGAATTCCTTTACTGTTCAAAAATTTTATCTATCTTTGCCTTAAATGTTTCATGGGGATTCCACAGATTCATAACACTTTATGTGAAGAAGTTCCTCCTCAACTCAGTCCTAAACCTACTCTCCCTGATTTTGAGGCTTTGCCCCTAGTTCTAATTTCACTTCGTTGGCACTTCTGTGGTGCAAATATGGGAAGCGCAATTAAGTTATATCTTGGGCCGCTCACAAATCCCAGCTGCTTTTTGAGTGAGAGCAGCGGCTGAAGGAATGGCTTCATGGGGACAAAGCTACCCGCTCAAGAGATAGCTGATATCCACAGTGCAGAGGCCACAAACACAAGCAGAGGTTGGATACATAGAAATCATATTTCATCATGCATGTTGGTGGAGCAGCTAATGGGATTGTTGAAGATGAGGTTCCATCTTCAACCTCAGTGGAAACAATTTCCCTGCTTCTATCTTATTTATTCCCTTCATAATCTTATATGTTTTATAAGATTTCCTCTCATTTTTCTGAATTCCAGTGAGTATAGCCCCAGTCTGCTCAAACTGTCCTCAGAAATCAACCCTATCAACTCCAGAATCAACCTCGTGAATCTCCTCTGCACCCCTTCCAGTGCCAATATATCTTTTCTCAAGTAAGGAGACTAAAACTGGATACAGAACTCTAGGTGTGGCCTCACTAGAACCTTATACAGCTGCAACATAACCTCGCTATTTTTAAACTCCATCCCTCTAGCAATGAAGGACAAAATTCCATTTGCCTTCTTAATTCTCAATCAGCACCTCAACAGTCCTTTTGGCTTCTGCTGCTCAGGTAAAGAGATGCCAAATTGAATTGTTCTTGTCCTAATGGATGGGTGAGAGGAGTTTGCTCTTTCTATGACCAGGGTCTCAAGAAGAGTGGTCAGGGTTGGGGGGTGTAGTTTGGATTACATTCAGTAGGGTTTCTTTACTCTGTGCTCAGTGTGGGAGAGACTTAATATGGAGTCCACAGGAACAAAGCACTGGGTGTGTACTTGCACCACGCAGTTGATGACCAGCATCATGGAGTTTGTGCCTTCAGGAATGTAGGTCATGAGGTGAACCATACTGTGGACATCTCCCACCATGAAATGCATGTCCTACACCAAGGTTTCCACTGCGGACTCCACCCTTGCAGTGTTGGCCTCATTGCACTGGAGTGACAGTACCATCTCCTCTAATAGAAGGTGATAGGACTACTACATTGAGCCTTGCAGTCTGAGGAAAAATGATATCACACCTTCCTAATGCTCACGACTTTGCCTTTGCAATTCCATCAACTCTGGGACAATTGGGCCCAGGGTATATCATTGACGGGTGCCCAGCAGACTCCTGGCCTCTGGCATCTGTCCAAGCACCAGTTCCCTGAGGCATCCCAGCTTTCGCCTGCAATGGATCTTCATCTGTGAGTTGCTCATAGAAACCTGTCTACTGAATGAACCCACCAACGCATCACAGGGAATTGATTATTCAATTGATGTTCAGAGAATGACAGCCTGCTTGAGGATTTTCACATTCATCATTCTCTCCCCACTTCACTATCATCACAAGCACATGCTTCCTCTTCCCTGGCCAGCTTGAGGACACTCTCTCAAATGGCATTAGGGTTCTGAGCTCCACCATTACACTGGCTGAGCATGCTTATCATGCTTGTTGTGGTTGGGTTTGTCCTGCAATGATACAAATAGGAGCATGTCGGTGGCAGACTTCACACTGAAGGTGGATGAGTTGTGGCAGACATGGGGCCTGCTGGAAGTGGAGTGTGATGAGCATGGCGGTGAGTAGGTAGAAACATGGTGATTGGGGAAAGGGGGGAGGAGGGTTTCCTTACAGGCGTTGGCAAAGGCTGAATTGACCAGGTGGAAATGAAGGTGGAGCTGGGAGAGGTGTGTGAAGGAGTCCGGAAAAAAGCTACATGAGACTGACTTACCCTGGCTGAGCGCAGAAAATTGTTCATCTTCCTGCAGCACTGCAAGACAATGTTCCAAGGAGTCAAGGAGGTTCTGGTAGGACGTGGGAACTGTGGTGCATGAAGGTTGTGGTGAACCTAGTTAGGAAGAAAAAAAGGTGTATAAAAGGTTCAAAGAGCTGGGAGATGTTAGGGATCTAGAGGAGTATAAGGTGTGTAGAAGGGAGCTTAAAAAGAAAATTAGGAGAGCCAGAAGGGGTCATGAGAAGGCCTTGGCAGGTAAGATTAAGGAGAATCCCAAGGCCTTCTACAAATATGTGAAAAGTAAAAAGATGAGAAGAGAAGGGATAGGGCCTATAAAAGGTGAAGGGGGAAAAGTCTGTGTGAATCCGGAAGAAATGGCAGAGGTGCTTAACGAGTACTTTGCCTCGGTATTCACGGTGAAAAGTGAACTGGGAGATTGCACTGCAGGTTTGAGGCATACGGAAAAGATTGAGTATGTGGATGTTAGGAAAGAGGATGTGTTAGACCTGTTAAATTCTATCAAGGTAGACAAGTCGCCGGGACCGGATGGGATGTGCCCCAGGTTATTGTGGGAGGTGAGGGAAGTGGTTACAGAGCCCCTGGTGATGATATTTGCGTCGTCCATGGAAACGGGAGAGGTTCTGGAGGATTGGAGGATTGAGGATGTGGTTCCTATCTTTAAGAAAGGGAACAGGGATAGTCCAGGAAATTACTGACCAGTGAGTCTGACTTCAGTGGTTGGTAAGCTGATGGAGAGGCTTCTGAGGGATAAGATATATGAACATTTGGAGAAGTTTGGACTGATTAGAAATAGTCAGCATGGTTTTGTCAAGGGCAGGTCATGCCTTATGAGCCTAGTTGAGTTCTTCGAAAATGTGACTGAACACATTGACGAAGGAAGGGCGGTGGACATAGTGTACATGGACTTTAGTAAGGCGTTTGATAAGGTCCCACATGCAAGGCTTCTGGAGAAGGTGAGAAGGCATGGGATCCAAGGGGCTTTGGCCTCGTGGATCCAGAACTGGCTTGCGGCAGAAGGCAGAGAGTGGTTGTGGATGGGTCTTGTTCTGCATGGAGGTCGGTAACCAGTGGAGTGCCCCAGGGATCTGTTATGGGACCCCTGCTGTTTTTCATAAATGACCTAATGAGGAAGTGGAGGGATGGGTTAGTAAGCTTGCCGACAATACAAAGGTCGGTGGTGTTTTAGATGGTCTGGAGGGATGTCAAAAGTTGCAGCAGAACATAGGATGCAAGACTGGGCGGAGAAGTGGCAGATGGACTTCAACGCGGATAAATGTGTAGTGGTCCATTTTGGCAGGAATAATGGGATGAAGGAATACAATATAAGGGGTAGGAGTCTTAGCTGTGGAGTAGAGCAGAAGGATCTCGGGGTCCGGGTCCATAGGACTCTTAGATCGGCCTCGCAGGTGGAGGAAGTGATCAAGAAGGCGTACGGTGTACTGGCCTTCATTAATCGAGGAATAGAGTTTAGGAGTCAGGAGGTAATGATGCAGCTATATAAGACTCTTGTCAGACCCCAGTTGGAGTATTGTGCGCAGTTCTGGTCGCCTCACTATAGGAAGGATGTAGAGGCTATTGAGAGAGTGCAGAGGAGATTTACAAGGATGCTGCTTGGATTGGGAGGCAGGCCTTATGAAAATAGGTTGAGGGAGCTGGGACTCTTCTCACTGGAGAGACGTAGGTTGAGAGGCGACCTGATAGAGGTTTATAAAATGTTGAGAGGAATAGATAGGGTGGACTCTCAGAGACTATTTCCCCGAGCTGAAATGGTCACTACGAGAGGACACAGATTTAAGGTGCAGGGAAGCAAATACAAAGGAGATGTCAGGGGTAAGTTTTTCACTCAGAGGGTGGTGAGTGAATGGAATCGACTGCCGTCGGAGGTTGTTGTATTACCAAATTCTGGTAAGACCGTAGCCAATAACTTTTACATTAATGACAATCTGCTGCTGGTTTTATTAAGTTTTCTATTCAATTCAGAAACAATGGTGTTTACTCACACTTGGATCTGTTTAAGATGCACTGAAGCAAGAATAATCATAGGTAAATTATTGAAATAATTATTCAGTCTTATTTGGTTTCTTCAGCAGTTATTTAGTGCATACTAAACAGGCCATAAGAATGTGAGACAGCTTCAGTGGCAAACTTTATAATTAAGATACTCTGCTATGTTTTTTTTTCCCTTACACTACTCCCTTATTGAGGAATTAAGATATGTGGAATGTTGTTCATCAACTGATTGAAACTAAAGAAAAATGGAGTGGGTGGGCCAGGGTGTGGGTGGGAATGGGTACAGTGTCTGTCAGCAAAAAAGGCTTGCATTTTAATAGTGTTTTTTCATGACAATCATCAGACATCTAAGGTGAATAAATCAACAAAGTAGTTCTGGTGTACTGACAACTCCAGCATAATTTCACTTTAGAGAAGGAAACCTGCCATCCTTATCTAGTCACTGCTGCCTCCCAGTGCCAGGGGACCTGAGTTTGATTCCTGGCTTGGGTCACTGTCTGTTTGGAGTTTGCACATTTTCCATGCATGGATTTTCTCTGGGTGCTCTGATTTCTTCCCACAGTCCAAAAGATGTGCTGGTTAGGTGTATTAGGCATGCTAACTTCTCCCTCAATGTACTCAAAACAGGAGCTGGACTGTGGTGACAAGGGGATGTTCACTGTAACTTCATTGTAGTGCTCATGTAAGCCTACTTGTGACTAATAAATTTACTTGAGTCACTGCTGCAACGTAGAAATGTGCAGTCAATTAATACATAGAAAGCTCTTACAAACACCAGTGCAATAATGACTAGACAGTTTTGTGATTTTGATTGAGAGATGAATGTCACTCATAAAACTATGAAGTACTACCGTGCTAAGTAACTCTTTTTGAAGAGGCTGCTGAACTCCATTTTGACAGGAATTTTAATAATCTTCTCAAGTGCAACTTAGGGATGAGGAGCAAAACTGCCCTTGCCAGCAATATCACATCCCATGAAATAATTAAAACAAATCTATGCCTCCTAAAGCCTGAGAATTCCAGTGAGTAAATGGAGACAAGCAGTGTTTCCTTCAGGCCTCGCAATCTGGAGTCATGGAGGGGGGGAGCGTAGAAATCACTGAGAGCCATGTGAATGGGCCAAACCCAATGGGAAGGCAGCATGGGAAGCTCAGCCAATTGGGAATAAGGGCAGGTGTCAGGGAAGGAACCTCTGATGGGGCCAGAGAGGAGAAGAGAGCAGACTTGTGTATTATAGTTATGTTAGACTTTTGGCTTGTACATATATAAATATTGTAAACTCTTCATAACCTGTAGCCATAATAAGTAGTCTTTGAAGTTATATTACACTGGTGACTAAGAAAACCTTTTGTTAGTCGTTGGGGATTGCAGAGCACACCAAGTAAGAGAAGAAAATGAATGTTTAAACTACAAAGAAGGAAGGTATGTATACCATGTAAAGGTGCCTTTAACTATTTAAAGGCTGCATTACTTCTGTATAGCTAATGAGATTACAGCAGAGAAAAAGTGAAAGGTGATAGAAATAGAAACCATACAGTGCAGAAAGAGGCCATTTGGCCCATCGAGTCTGCACTGATCACAATGCCACTCAGGCCCGACCCCACATCCCTACATATTTACCCACTAAACCCTCTAACCTTTGCATTTCAAGACATTAAGGGGCAATTTTAGCGTAGCCAATCAACCTAACCCGCACATCTTTGGAATATGGAAGGAAACCTGGAGGAAACCCACACAGACATGAGGAGAATGTGCAAACTCTACACAGGCAATGACCAAGCTGGGAATCGAACCCAGGTCCCTGGAACTGTGAAGCAAAGTGCCAACCACTATGCTACCGTGCCACCATCACCTCCTTACTACTTACACCTTATGGCCCACAAACTTACAGCCTGGGAGAAGATAGCATTGCCTAATGCTCCTAACATATTTGACCAGCTAGTCAAATTGGTCAAAAATCATTTTAATTCCTTGGCTTTCAATCATCATATTGAGGAATAAATTTAATTTTGCAGTCCAGGAGCCAGGGGAGACAGTCTCCAGTTTTGTGGCCAGATTGAGAAGATTAACAGAGCACTGCAAATTTGGCTGAGCTTCAGGGGATATATTAAGGGACCATTTGGTCTGTGATAAAGCAACCTGATCATATAGAAGAAATTACTGGTTGAAGTCAAAATCTCTTTAGAAAAAGCTGTGGTGATCACCCTGATGACAGGAAATGGCTGCTGAGAGAAACAGACCAAGCAAGGAAACAGCAGAGCCCGAGAGGGGGAATACAGCAATGAAGGAGGAAGCTTGTTCTTGATGTACAGAACACTTCCAAGAAACTTGACAGAGCAGAAATTATGTATGTTACCGATATAAAAGGGAGGATCATTTACAAGAATGGTGCAGAATGAAGCATTCAAAACAGAACGCCTCACTATAGGAAGGATGTGGAAGCTATTGAAAGACTGCAGAAGAGATTTACAAGGATGCTGCCTGGATTGGGAGGCATGCCTTATGAAGATAGATTGAGAGACTCTTCTCCCTGGAAAGACGAAGGTTGAGAGGCAACCTGATAGAGGTTTATGAAGTGTTTAGAGGAATAGATAGGGTGGATTCTCAGAGGCTGAAATTTTTCTCCGGGCTGAAATGGTCGCTACAAAAGGACACAGATTTAAGGTGCAGGGAAGCAAATACAGAGGGGATGTTAGGGGTAAGTTTTTCACTCAGAGGGTGGTGAGTGAATGGAATCAGCTGCAGTCGGTGGTGGTAGAGGTGAGCTCGCTGGAGTCTTTTAAAAGACTTCTGGATGAGTATATGGGAACTAATGGGATAGGGGGTTATAGACAGATCTATGGCTTGGTAGGTTTTGATGTGATCGGTGCAACTCGTGGGCCGAAGGGCCTGTTTGTGCTGTAGTGTTCTATGTTCTAAAACAAAATCGGTCAGTTTAACTCCAGTGAAAAAGCTGGATGAGGAGCCCAACATAGAATCCAGATTGTATACCTTAAACGAGATTCAACTATGTAAGGTGCCAACAATATAGATAGTCTTGCTGTAAATGGAAGATCTCTTAAAATACAAGTCAACACAGGAGCTATGGCCACAGTCGTACGGGATCAAGTATTCCGATATCCTCAAAAAAAATCTGTAACTCATGAAGTTGAGTAATTCAGGAACCATTTTGTGTACTTGTACAAGAGACTTTGATGACAGTTGTTTCAGCAATAGCGTGAGGAGGTGATGGCCTAATATAGTTAATGCCAGACTATTAATCCAGAAACTCAGCTAGAGTTTTGGGGACCTGGGTTCGAATCCCATCATGGCGGTTGGTGGAATTTGAATTCAATAAAACATATCTGAAATTAAGAACCTGTCGATGACCATGAAACCATTGATTGTTGGAAAAATCCGTCTGGATCACTAATGTCCTTTAGGGAAGGAGATCTGCCATCTTTACCTGCTCTGGCCTACATGTGACTCCAGAGCCACAGTAATGTGGTTGACTCTCAACTGCCCACTGAAATGGCCTTGCAAGCCTTTCAAAGAACAAAGAACAGCATAGCACAGGAAACAGGCCCTTCCGCACAATAAGCCCGTGCCACCATTTTAACATTCAGTGAGTGCCTCATTCCAATCCTTCTTCTACCTATGACTTTTGCCTACACCTCTTGGATTCCACAGTAAAGATGTGCAAATTTAAAGAATTATATTCAGTTCAAAGGCAATAAATTCTGGCCCAGCCAGTGATCCCACATCTTGTGAACAAATAAAGAAGTTATTGTATCCTATAGAAACCAAACAGCACAACTAGCTGTTCCAGTATTTAAGGGTTATAGACCTTGCTTAATGTGTTGAGATTCATTGAAGCAGACAAAATTAGATTGATTGGAGATATTAGACATTTGGGATGGAGGCTTTCAAGAGTTAATGTGCAAATACTCTGAGGTTTTTCAAAAGGAAATGGGATGAATAAAATGTATTTAAATCCTGAGGAAACATCTAAAATTTTTTGGGCCTGCCTAATGCCTTATGCACGTTATCATACAGTTGAAGTAGAACTTGGGAGATAGGAAGAATTGGGTATAATGCAATCTGTTCTCTGAATGAGATATAGTCCCTATCTCCAAAACTGGATCATGCTGTAAGGATCCGTGGGGATTATAAACTAACTGTACATCGAGGACCCAGATAAATAGATATCCCATTTTTCGAACTGAGGGCCTGTAATTAGCAGGAGGCCTGAAGTACACAAAGTAAGATCTCAATCACGCTGACCAGCAGCTGGAATTGGATGTGGATTCCTAGAGGTTACTATGATCAGCACTCACAAAGGGTTATATCAGTACACACATTATCGATTGGAGTCTCATCAGCCAATGCCATTTTCCAGCATACAATGGATAGTTTTTATCCTGGGCATTCCTAATAAAATGGCTTAAAATGGATTACTGAAGCCCCTTCTGAGTAATACAGGTCAAAATTAGAGAAATTTGTGAAAACATTAAAGAAGCAGCAATCTGTTTTTGAGAGAAATGTATTTTCCAGGCAGTGAAGTTACATACCTGGGTTTCAGGGTAAATGGTAAAGGCTTACGTCGTGTGGACGATAAAGTTAAATCCATTAAGGAAGTACCACAGACTGAAAATATATCAGAGTTAAAATCTAAGATTGGGGAATTACTGGGGCAGGTTCTTACAAAATGTGTTTACAATTTTAGTATCGCCTCACTAGCTTTTGAAGAAGCATCAGTGATGGAAATGGGGAAGTACAAAATGACACATTTGCAAATGTAAGGCAAACCTTGCAGTCACGGACACTACTTATACATTTTGATCCAACCAAGCAACCTGCGTGGAGTGGAAATAGTTTTGTCCCACAAGATGTCAGGTGGAATGAAAAGGACAGTTGCATTTATGTCAAAAACGTTATCAGATGCTCACATTGTCAAGGAAAGTCTGGTCGTAATTTATGCAGTGAAGAAGTTACATCAATAAATATATGGTAGCAGTTTTACTATAGTCTCAAATCACAGCTGCTTTGGGTTTATTCTGAGAGAATAATATGGACTTTAGTAAGGCTTTTGATAAGGTGGCCCATGGAAGACTTCTACAGAAAATGCAGATGTGTGGAATAGAGGGTGATTTAGCAATTGGATTAGAAATTGGCTGGCAGATAGAAGACAGAGGGTGGTGGTTGATGGGAGATTTTCTTCGTGGAGTTCGGTGACGAGTGGTGTGCCTCAGGGGTCTGTTTTGGGGCCCCTGCTGTTGTAATTTTTATAAATGATCGGATGAGGGTATTGAGGGATGGATCAGTAAATTTGCAGATGATACTAAAGTTGGTGGTGTGGTAGATAGTGAAGAGGGGTGTTTAGTTTACAGAGTGACTTGGACAAGTTGCAGAGCTGGGCCGAGAGGTGGCAAATGGAGTTTAATGTGGAAAAGTGTGAGGTAATGCACTTTGGCAGGAACAATAAAGTGTGAGTATAGGGCTAATGGTAGGGCTCTTAATAGTGTTGAGGAACAGAAGGATCTTGGTGTATGTGTCAATAGATCCCTGAAAGTAGGCAGTCAAGTGGATAAAGTTGTTAAGAAGGCTTATGGAGTCTTAGCTTTTATTGGTAGGGGGATTGAATTTAGGAGCCGCAGCATCATTTGCAGCTGTACAAAACTCTAGTGCGGCCGCACTTGGAGTATTGTGTGCAGTTCTGGTCGCCACATTATAAGAAAGATGTGGAGGCATTGGAGAGGGTACAGAGGAGGTTTACTCGGATGTTGCCTGGTATGGAGGGCAGGTCCTATGAAGAGAGGTTGAAGGATTTGAGGTTGTTTTCGTTAGAATGGAGGCGGCTAAGGGGGGATCTTATTGAAGCATATAAGATGATTAGAGGTTTGGATAGGGTGGACAGTGATAGCCTTTTTCCTAGGATGGAAAAAGCTAGCACGAGAGGACACAACTTTAAATTAAGGGGTATGAGTTATAGGACGGATATCAGAGGTAGGTTCTTTACTCAAAGAGTGATTAGGGAGTGGAATGCCCTGCCTGCAGCTGTTGTAGATGCGCCAAGTTTGGTGGCGTTTAAGAGGTTAGTTGATAAGTATATGGATGAGAAGGGAATGGTTTAGTTAGGAGGGGCATTGCTTTGTATTTTGGTCGGCACAACATCGAGGGCCGAAGGGCCTGTTCTGTGCTGTATTGTTCTATGTTCTATGTTCTATGTTCTATAAGCCTGTGCCACTAATTATTCTGTGAGGGTACAAGGATGGGCTCTATTGCTAGGTAAGTGCAACTAATCTTTCCATCATAGGCTAGGGACACACATATCGAATGTGGATGCAGTCAGCCTCCTCCCTCTGTGCAGGAAGTTACTTCACTGTCTGTATCACAAGAAAACATGCTTCACCTGATTAGCCAGTCTCAGCTACTCACATAAAAATTTGGATTGAGAGGGACCCAGTGTAGTCAAAAGTTAAGAGGATGGTAATGCAAGGAAGATTCAATGATAAGGCAGAGCAAATCAGACCTTACCAGCAGCACAGGATGGAGATTTTTAGAACATAGAACATAGAACACTACAGCACAAACAGGCCCTTTGGCCCACAAGTTGTGCCGATCATATCTATGCTTACCAGGCCATAGAACTATCTGTAACTCCCAATCCCATTAAATCCCATGTACTCATCCAGAAGTCTCTTAAAAGACCCCAGCAAGTTCGCCTCTACCGCCACTGACGGCAACCGATTCCATTCATTCACCACCCTCTGAGTGAAAAACTTACCTCTAACATCTCCTCTGTACTTGCCCCTCAGCACCTTAAACCTGTGTCCTCTCGTAGCGACCATTTCAGCCCTGGGAAATAGCCTCTGAGAATTCACTCTATCTATTCCTCTCAACATCTTATAAACCACTATCAGGTTGCCTCTTAACCTTTGTCTCTCCAGGGAGGAGACCTAGCTCTCTCAACCTATCTTCATAAGGCATATCCCCCAATCCAGGCAACATCCTTGTAAATCTCCTCTGCATCCTCTCAAAAGCTTCCACATCCTTCCTGTATTGAGGCGACCAGAACTGCACACAATACTCCAAGTGGGGTCTGACAAGGGTCTTATAAAGTTGCAGCATTACCTCCCGATTCCTAAACTCAATTCCTCTATTAATGAAGGTCAGTACACCGTATGCATTCTTGATGCATTCTTGACCACATCCTCCACTTACGGGGCAGATTTAAGAGACATATGGACCCGGACCCCAAGATCTTTCTGCTCCTCAACACTGCCAAGACTCCTACCTTTGATATTATACTGCTTCATCCCATTGGTCCTGCCAAAATGGACCACTACACGTTTATACGCGTTGAAGTCCATCTGCCACTTCTCCGCCCAGTCTTGCATCCTATCCATGTCTTGCTGTGACTTCAGACATCCCTCCAGACTATCCACAACACCACCAACCTTTGTATCGTCAGCGAACTTACTAATCCATCCCTCCACTTCCTCGTTCAGGTCATCTATGAAAATAACAAACAGCAAGGGTCCTAGAACAGATCCCTGGGGCATTCCACTGGTGACTGACTTCCATGCAGAAGAAGACCCATCCACAACCACTCTCTGCCTTCTGCAGGCAAGCCAGTTCTGGATCCACAAGGCCAAAGCCCCTTGGATCCCATGTCCTCTCACCTTCTCCAGAAGCCTTGCATGGGGGACCTTATCAAACGCCTTGCTGAAATCCATGTAAACCACGTCCACTACCCTTCCTTCGTCAATGTGTTCAGTCACATTTTCGAAGAATTCAACTAGGCTCATAAGGCACGATCTGCCCTTAACAAAGCTGTGTTGACTATTACATAGAACATAGAACATTACAGCACAAACAGGCCCTTCGGCCCACAAGTTGTGCCGAACACATCAAAACCTACCCAGCCATAGACCTATCTATAACCCCCAATCCCATTGGATCCCATATACGCATCCAGAAGTCTTTTAAAAGACCCCAGCGAGTTCGCCTCGACCACCACCGACGGCAGCCGATTCCATTCACTCACCACCCTCTGAGTGAAAAACTTTCCCCTAGCATCCCCTCTGTACTTGCTTCCCTGCACCTTAAATCTGTGCCCTCTCGTCGCGACCATTTCAGCCCTGGGAAATAGTCTCTGAGAGTCCACCCTATCTATTCCTCTCAACATCTTGTAAACCTCTATCAGGTCGCCTCTCAACCTTCGTCTCTCCAGGGAGAGCAGTCCCAGCTCCCTCAACCTGTCTTCATAAGGTATGCCTCCCAATCCAGGCAACATCCTTGTAAATCTCCTCTGCACCCTTTCAATAGCTTCCACGTCCTTCCTATAGTGAGGCGACCAGAACTGCGCACAGTACTCCAAGTGTGGTCTGACAAGGGTCCTATAAAGCTGCAGCATTACCTCCTGACTCCTGAACTCAATCCCTCGATGAATGAAGGCCAGTACACCGTAAGCTTTCTTAACCACATCCTCCACCTGGGAGGCCGATTTGAGAGTCTTATGGACCCGGACCCCAAGATCCCTCTGCTCTTCCACACAGCTAAGACTCCTACCTTTGATAGTGTACTCATTCATCCCGTTGGATCTGCCAAAATGGACCACAACACATTTATCCGCGTTGAAGTCCATCTGCCACTTCTCCGCCCAGTCTTGCATCCTGTCGATGTCATGCTGATCAATATTCCTGATCATATTGAATTTCTGTAAATGCTCATAAATCCTATCTCTCAGAATCCTCTCCATCAACTTACCAACCACTGAGGTCAGACTCACTGGTCAGTAATTACCTCGGCTATCCCTGTTCCCCTTCTTGAAAATAGGCACCACATCCACAATCTTGCAATCTTCCGGAACCCCTCCCATCTCCATTGACGACGCAAAGATCATCACTAGGGGCTCTGCAATCACTTCCCTCACCTCCCACAGTAACCTGGGGTACATCCCATCTGGACACAGCGACTTATCTACCTTGACGGAATTTAACAGTTCCAATACCTTCCAATAGCCTTTTTCCTAGGATGGAGAAAGCTAGCACGAAGGGACACAGCTTTAAATTAAGGGGTGATAGTTATAGGACAGATATCAGAGGTATGTTCTTTACCCAAAGGGTGGTTAGGGAATGGAATGCCTTGCCTGCGGCAGTTGTAGATGCGCCAAGTTTGGTGGCGTTTAAGAGGTTATTTAATAAGTTTATGGAAGAGAAGGGAATGGTTTAGTTTGGAGGGTCATTGCTTTTTTTTCATAATTGGTCGGTGCAACATCGAAGGCCGAAGGGCCTGTTCTGCGCTGTAATGTTGTATGTTCTGTGTTCTAATACAACTGATTATGGGTGAAATTTTCCAGCTGTCCTTGCCCCAAGGCCAGGAATTTTTTGCCCAAGGTTAACGCATCTTTGCATGATCTACCAAATTTTCTGCCATGCCTTTCATGATTCATGGGATGGGAAAATTTCACCCTATGGGGGAGGTTGATATTATAGTGCCATCCCATAGTCAACAGCTTTTCCTATCGGAATTGCACAGTGCGCATCCAGGATAAAGTAAGATGAAATCACTTGCCCACAGTTACTTCTGGTGGCTGGAAACAATAAGGAAATCAAAAGAACTGTCAGCCAGTGCCTGAAGCAAGGCAGGTACTGTGACCACCAGCAAATATGCATCCATGGAAATGGCCAGGTAGGCCATGGTCAAGGTTATGCATAGACTTTGCAGTTTCGTTCATGAGACATGAGCTCTTCATCCTGGTTGATGCACATTCTAAATGGCTACATGTCTAATTGATGAAATATGCAATGGCAACTCCATTGACAAGTTATGGCAGATTTTTGCCACCCATGGCATCCCAGAGTTCTTGATGTCAGACAATGGCAAGCATTACCATGGATGAGTTTTGGGAACTTGTTAGGTCAAATGGGATTCACCAAGTTCGTTAGCACATTACCACTCAGCTTCCAATGGGTTAGCAGAATGAGCTGTACAAATGTTCAAATCAACACTGAAAAAACAAGTTCCCATTACCTTTACGTTTACTAAGTTTCTTGTTGCCAAATGTGATAACGGGTTACACCAACTTAATTACTAATGGGACGCCACAATCAGACCAATTTGAATTTGAGGTTTCCATATGTTACAGAGAGTTGTGGCTAGGCAACCCTAAAAGAAAATCATAAAAAGAGGATAGTTTTCTAAGTTATTGATTGAGTTCTGATCAGGAATTTTGCACTCATTGACATGAGTGGCTGGGAATATTTTGGAATGAACAGGATCTATCTCTTATATTGTACAAGTACTAGGTCGTCGTATAAAAAAAAGTGGATCATGTGAGGACCCAACCAAGGACCAACAAGTGTGTCCTGTGGTAAACTCATGCTGTTGTGGCATAGAGTCCTTTGATGGAGAAGAAAGACGTTCGACTTATTGGGTCCCACCCAGGCCCTATCCTCATAAACCCATACATTTACACTAGCTGATCCCCTTGGCACCAAGGGGCAATCCACCTAACCAGCACATCTTTGAACTGTGGGAGGAAATCAGAGCACCCGGAGACAACCCACACAAGCACAGGGAGAATGTGCAAACTCTGCACTCAGTGGCCCAAGCTGGGATGTGTACCTATATTTAATGATGTTCCTTTGGTTTTATTCATGGGTGAACTCAGGTGTTAAGGGGGAAAGAGTGTGATAATGTGATCTCTTTAAGGAGCAATGCTTTAAAGTACGCAACACTATGGAGTGGCTGTGCGGGAAGCCAAACCAATTGAGAGCAAGAGTGCGCATCCTGGATCAGGGAAGGAACCTCAGCTGGAGCTAGGGAGGAGAAAAGAGTATCCATGTGTATTACAGTTCAAACATACCCTTGTTTATACATAAATATTAATGGTAATGAACCCATTATAATTTGAAGCCACAGCAAGTCATTTTCAAAATTATTATTCAAGCAAACTTCTTCACACAAGTATTCAATCATCTAAAACTCCCATCCCACCAATTACAAACTCTGAGTGCTTCATACTATCTCCAAATTCCACTAACCATTGATCTCCTGAGTTCCCAACCCCTTTCTACTCTCTAGTCCCACCCTGTTGATATCTAAGTCATTTTCCCTTCCTAATGTCCTACTCATCCTGCCTACACAACTCCCCTCCAACCACACCCTCCCTCCTTGACTTCCCAAATGATCCCTAATCATCTCTACTCTAATCTTTTCCTTAATCTACATTCCCCAATTTCATGACCCTTTGCTCTCCTACTCCTTTCAGTTCCTCCGACCTCCTGTTTACTTGACATCGGTTATTTTCATGCCTGTCAATCAGACTTGTAGGTAGTCAACTCAAGCTAGCTGCAATGATAGGAACCCTGCTGTAAACTTATTGGAATTTAACTTTGGCTGAATATCTAAGTTTTATCAGTTATTGGGTCTCCAATACAATAAATTCCCTCCCCCTATGACCACAGAACAATATATTTACAGGAGGCTACTTTCTACCGATCTCAATTCTCAAGGATTTGCCTATTAATTACAGAAAAATCAAAACACTATAATCTCTTGGGGGATTGGAAATAAAATCCATATTCAAACAAATTACAGTCCAACTATGTCTAGAATATGTTTTCTGAGTAATATATCATGACTTATATTCATGACACTTTAACAATACTTTGAGACAAACTTCCCATTTGAACTCAGGTTGCTTTTATACTTAAAAAAGATCAATGTCTATGGAAAAAAGCAACTTACACAACTACGATGGTATGAGTGTCTGTGGCTAGATTTAATCAGGCTGAAGGAGGGTCCATGATCAACGGAGAGGCAGCAGCAGCCCTCTGTCACCTCTCTCAGGGATGGCCCACCACATTAAATGCCACTCAGGTATTAACTATACATCTGCAATCCTTCTCTTTATCAAGGACTTGGGGAACAATGTCTTGCTTACTGAAAGCTGCTAGTCAAGCAGAGGTTAGCACCTCTACGGAACAGCAATGCCACTGGGGAGGAGGTGGCCATTGCCAATAATATACCTACTGAAGACCCAGGATCATTACTGGATCACAGGCCTCAAATGAGGGGGATACCATGGTGGTGGTCACAGGAGAGAGGGGAGGGAGAGGGTTAGCTGGAGTAGGCAGGACCCCCTGCTTCCTAAGACTGCATCTCTTGATCAGGTACTAAGTGCCTAAAAACAAGGGACTATCTACACAATCCCTTTCTCAAGGTATCAATAATGAGGCAGAGTATCTTGGGCTAAGGAGATATAGATGGAATAGTCAAATGGACAAATAAGTGATGGATGGAATTTAACCCTGAAAAGTGTGAGATAATAGACTTTGGAACGAACAATTTGACAAGAAAATATTCAATGAATGGTACAACACGAGAAAGTTCTGTGAAACAAAGGAATCTTGGTATCTCCGAAAGTGGAAGAGTATGTTAATAGTGGGGTGAAAAGGCAAACGGGACACTTACATTTATCAATTGACACATAGATTACAAAAGCAAATGTTAGAGTTGTATGGAACTTTGGTGAAACCACAGCTAGAGTACTGTGCAGTTCTAGTCGTATTCCTGTCTGTCAACTGTGAATACTTTGAATCTCTTTGACCCTGGACAGCTGGCAAACTTTTAAATCACTGCAGCACTTCATTGTACAGCAGGTATTTCTCTTTTTTCCTGCCAGAAACTGCAGTTGTGAGCAAACCTCTATGAAGTCCTCTGATCGAGAAAAGAAATGAACTTCAGTGGGGTAGATTCCCTTCTCTACAACTGTTCATGCAGCCTCAATCTACGGAGACAGCTTTTCTCTGAAGTATCTGAACTACTAGAAAGCTCAAATCCTTTGAAATCCTTTCTATTCTATTGAAACCCTTTTTTTCTCTTTTACTTTCATAACAGTGTTTTGAAATAAAGTTTGATTGACAGCTTAATTTTTTTTTTACTCAGCCTTCAGTTAGTGTGTTTATTTACCTTCTCCTTCACAGTTGAGCACATCTGAAGTACTCCCTACATTACCACCCTCCCACCACCACTTTGTTCCTCACCACAATGTTTATAAAGATTAAAGGTCTGATTGATGGCTGTGGTTTCTTCAAAGGTATTAAGTGAATTAATTCTTATTTTGCAGACCAGTTATTCTTTTTGGAGAGGTAAGATGTCCTCTGTAGCTGTTAATAGTGGACATGAATTGTCATAAACATATGCATTACTAGGAACCATTGTGTCTGTGAAACTCATCAGGACAATTGTCATAAATGTCAGCATGAACTAAACTCATGTTTTTCAACTCTTTGGAAAAGCTGTCTGGAGTATTTAAAAAAAAAGGATATTTCCCTCTGTTGAGATAAGGCTTAGCACTGCCATTACTGCATTAGTACTGTATTACTGATTAACAACCATTTGTTATTGGAAAAGGTGCCACCATTTCAGTTTGATTGACATTTTCTAGTAATATGGACTCTTTGATGTGGGATTATGAGTTTCAGTGCTAGTTTCTAGAACAGATTATTTAATTAAATGGAATTATTCATTGTTATAAAGGACAATCTAGTTGAAGAAATGTAACTGCAGTAAATGAGCTTTATGAATGAAAATGATTTTTTATAAAGTTTGCAATAGACACTTGGAAATTTATTTTATTTTTCTCTTAGCATACATTCTGAGATCTGCCCATTGTGAATACTGATGAGTCAGCAAGGTAGATGCAAGGGAAAAGGGTGGTGCATGGAGGGCATGAGCTGAAATATGTTGGCATAGTGCTACAAAGAACCATCGGGATTAAAAGGGGAATGGTTGACGTAGAGGGTATGAAGGATCATGGGAGCTGATGGGGGCAACGTGAGATGGGAGCATGGAGTGTTTCGTGTGGGTGAGGGTGTGTGACAGGCAAGGCTTGAAGGCTGTGTTATACCAGTGCATTGAGCAAATCCTTCCACCCAGCCCTCTTGGCAC
Organism: Sphyrna mokarran; assembly: GCA_024679065.1. Lineage (NCBI taxonomy): Eukaryota > Metazoa > Chordata > Chondrichthyes > Carcharhiniformes > Carcharhinidae > Sphyrna > Sphyrna mokarran. The sequence goes on from JAGIQG010000006.1 coordinate 105,825,712, forward strand.
CACACTCTACACTTGTTCCATGGTCCCTCAGACTGACTCCCTAGGATCTTGCCATCCCAGAATGAAAATGCGACCCATCAGATTGCTTTCTCACCTGGGTCAGGTCTGCAGAAACAGAAATGCCCCGATGCTCTGCTTGCAAAACAGGAGCAGAAATCCTTTCCCTTGTCCCTACTCTCAACTAACATTGCTATGCAATTGCTAACAGCCAAGTGTGTCACACAATTATTTTGACAATAAATTTTCATCCATCATTTCCGCCTCCTCAGCTCACAAAACACAGCATATTATTTGGAAATAGTTTCTTGTTTTATTGCTTTTTTGTTTTTCAAAACTATTTGTCCTTCCTTAGTTAGGTAGCCAAGACATGAGCAATAATTTGTTTGACCGAAAGTTTAAAATAGGCATCCCCAGTGATTTTTCTCTACCTTGAGGTGGCGTGCTCTGTTACCTTGAGGCATCCAGCCTAATGATGCAGGAAATAATCAACACTTGATTGATCAAAAATAGACTGATATGAATGTCACTGCAAGATTAAAATCAACTCTGGATTCTTTTGGGACTGTGCCTTTCTCTTATTAAAGATCTTGCTGCTCAAATCTTATGTTATTATGCCTCTGCCAAGCAATTGTTTCACTGCTGCTGTCTTATAATAGTCATGATGTAAAGATGCCGGCTATTAGCTCGCTATTTTACTATCAAATAAATCGGTTGGATGAATAATTGGTGTTGCTAAATTCTTACTGAGGTCTTATAATAGCTCAGGTTTGACTTCTGCTGACTCTTTTTCCTCTTCCTCTCACATGCTACTGGATTGCACAAAGAAATTCCCCATTTATTTCCCCCATTGTTTTATACTTTAACCCGAACCTGCTGGCTATGATTTGAAGCAAACAAGCTTTATTTTCCTAATTATTTTCACCATTTTCTAAAATAAAGACAAAATACTGTGGATGCTGGAATTTGAAACAAAGACTGAAGATGCTGGAAAACTCAGCATGTCTGACGGCACGAGAATAGCTCTGAAGGGTTCTCCTGACTCAACACATCGGCTCTATTCTCTCTCCACAGATGCTGTCAGACCCGCTGAGTTTTTCCGGCATTTTCTGTTTTTGTTACTCCATTTTCTATTCATGTTTAATTGAAAGATAAGCAACGACTGTGAAGTTGTTTGAAGGTCTTTGAAGGCAGAGCGAGAGAAAATGGCAAAACAGCATCTATGGAGCATCTTCTAACACGTCTGTGTAGAGTTTGCACATTCTCCCCATGTCAGCATGGGTTACTTTTGGGTGTTCTGATTTCCTCCCACACCAAAGATGTTTATAAATATATTGCAACTTAAAGTCGCTGTCCCAGAAATTGAATTGTGCTGCATCCAGTTCATATTTGTAAAATGGATGGCTAAGGGGAAGTATGATGAGCATTGTGTTCATGCAGCATCTATGGGAACATGCTTGAAATGGGCATCAGACCGTTTGCCAGCTCAAAATTGGATTGTGCATGCACTTTGCTTGCTGTGCTCTGTTTCTTCACGTGCCTGTCAGCTAAATCCTGACTGGGTGGTAAATTGTATTTCTGCTTTGCAGGGTGGCACAATCGTAAGAATAGCTGCCTCACAGCACGAGGATCTCAGGTTCAATCCTGGCCTCAGGATGACTGTGTAGAGTTTGCAAGTTCTTCCTCGGTCTGTGTGGATTTCCTCCCACAATCCAAGATATGCGGGTTAAGTGGATTGGCTATGCTAAATTGCCCCTTAGCTTCAGGAAAATTAGCAGGGTAAAATTCTGTGGTTACAGAGATAGGGTCTGGGTGAGACTGTTGTCAGTGCAGGTTTGATGAATCAAATAGCCTCCCCCTGCATAGTCTGACTGTGAAGTTATGAGAAGCGGATTTAATGGAATTGGGAGTTATAGATCTATAGCCTAGTCAGTATGGATATGATTGGCGCAACTAGTGGGCTGAAGGGCCTGTCGTGCTGTTATGTTATATGTTCTACTCTTAAGTATCTAAAGATATACAGTTAGATAGATTAGCCACGATAAATGGAAATGGATTGTGGAAATAAAGGGGTGGGCCTAGGTAAACTGCACTTTTGGACACTCAGTGCAGACGTGATGGATTGAATGGTCCCTTTATACACTGTTGGGATTCTATGATTGTATGAAAATTCCCAAAGGGCTTCATTAATTTTTAGTCACTGGAGAGCTTGCAGCCAACAGTCAAACAGGATCATTGTAGGGGGACAAGAAGATTAGAGTCAGCTTTGCATTGGAAAAAAAAAGGTGGCTTCTATTGCCCTGTTTGAATAAATAGTTCTATTTTAAGTAGGTATTAAATTGAAATCAAGTCTTTGTAGTATCACAATAATACCGCAAAAAATTCACAAAACTCAGTAAATTTGATTACTTACATTGTAGCCATATTACATGAACAAATGTGTTAACTAATTTGCACTTGGCAGTATCTCATAGATATTAAGTGAGTTTTATAACCAATTGATCCATTTTCTTGGTGGTGTTGGTCAAAGAAGAAATATTGGGCAGGATACTGAGATACCTTCCTTATCTTGAAATAGGACCATGAGGTTTTTTATGATCTCTGAATATGATCCTAACAATGGCACCTCTGATGAGTAACACCCATGCATTACCATTAAAGTGTGTTAAAGTCTCTGTAGTGGGATGTGAATCCAAAGCTTTCTCACTCAGTGTTTTCACTAAAATATGCTGACTCTACTCCTGCACACATTTTTTATTCGCTCCCTGGATATGGACATCGCTGGCAAGTCCAGTACTTATTACCTACTCTTAGAACATAGAACATTACAGCACAGAACAGGCCCTTCGGCCTTCGATGTTGTGCCGACCAAAATAAAAAGCAATGCCCCTCCAAACTAAACCATTCCCTTCTCTTCCATATACTTATCAATTAACCTCTTAAACGCCACCAAACTTGGCGCATCTACAACAGCTGCAGGCAGGGCATTCCACTCCCTAATCACTCTTTGAGTAAAGAACCTACCTCTGATATCCGTCCTATAACTCATACCCCTTAATTTAAAGCTGTGTCCCCTCGTGCTAGCTTTCTCCATCCTAGGAAAAAGGCTATCACTGTCCACCCTATCTAAACCTCTAATCATCTTATATGCTTCAATAAGATCCCCTCTTAGTCGCCTCCTTTCTAACGAAAACAACCTCAAATCCTTCAACCTCTCTTCATAGGACCTTCATAGGATGGCAATTTCTTAATTGCCATCAAGAAATTGCTGGTGAATTGTGGCATTGTATAGATAATCTATAATGCTGTTGGGGAGAAATTTTCACAGTAGAACATGGAACAGTACAGCATAGGAACAGAGTCTGTCACCTACAGGTTGTGGCGAACTTGATGCCAAATTTAAACTAATTCCTTCCGATTGCTGTTGGTCCATATCTCTCTATTCCCTGCATATTCATGTCCTTATCTAAAAAAAACCCCTTAAACACCCCCCCACGTTATCTGCCTCCATCACCACCCCAAGTGGTACATTTCAGACACCTACCACTCTGTCTAAAAATCTTCCCTTTCACATCTCTGCTTAAGGGCATGCTCCCTTGTATGACATTTCATACAATTCTGGGAAAACATTCTGACTGTCAACTCTATCTATGTCTCTTATAATTTTATAGACTTCTGTCAGGGTCTACTTCAGTCTCCACCATTTCAAAGAGGGTGGTTTGTCCATCCTCTCCTAATAGCTCCTATCCTATAATCCAGGCTCTTCTGCATCCCCTCCAAAAACTCCACATCCTTCATGTAATGTGGCAACCAGGATTGAGGGCATGTGGAGCCTCATCAAAGTTTTATAAAGCTGTAACATGAAATCCTGATTCTTGTACTCAATGCCCCGACCAATAAATGCAAGTATGCCATACACCTTCTTTACCAAGTTTACTACTTGTATGGCTACTTTCAGGGAGATTTGGAGTTGAACCTCAAGATCCCTCTATACACCAATACAGTTGAGTGTCCTGCCATTAACTGTATACTTATCCTTAACATTTTAACTTCCAAAATACATAACATCACGCTTGCCCAGATGAAACTCCATCTGCCATTTCTCCACCAATATCTGCAATTGATTGATATCCTACTGTATCCTTTGACAACCTTCTACACTATCCACAACTCTACCTATCTTTGTCATCTGCAAGCTTACTAACCCAACCACTCTTGGATGAACCTATATCTGGGGTCACCATTGCAGATGTCAGAACAGGTTTCTTGAAAGTCAACCCATGGAAAGTAACTGGCCCAGATGGGGTACCCGGATGTGCACTCAGCTGGCGGGGGTATTCACAGATGTCTTGAACCTCTCTTTACAACAATCTGAGGTCCCTATCTGCTTCAAGATGATGACCATCATCCTGGTACGTCAGAAAAACCAAGCAATGTGACTCAATTACTATCGGCCGGCAATGACATCCATCGTTATGAAATGCTTCAAAAAATTAGTCATGGCACGAATCAATTCCAGCCTTCCAGATTACCTGTTTCCTCCACAGTTTGCCAGAACAAGTCAACAGCCAATACCATTTCCCTGGTCTTGCACTCAACCCTGGAACACCTAGATAATATATCAAGATCCTATTTATTAACTACAGCTACACCTTCAACACTATTGTTCCCACAAAACTCATCTCCAAATTCTGTGGCCTGAGCCTTGGCATCTCCTTCTGCAACTGTACGAGAATTTCCTAACTCATAGACCACAATCAGTAAAGATAGGCAACAACACCTACTCCACGATTATCCTCTACACCAGTGCCCCAAAAGGCTATGTTCTTAACCCCCCACTAAACTCCTCATACACATGTGTCCAAATTCCCCTTGAATTCATTATTCAAGTTGACTGATGACACCACTATAGTGGGTTAGATCTCAAACAATGATGAGATAGAGAATCTGATGAACTGGTGTGGCAACAATAATCTCTCCCTCAATGTCAACAAAATGAAGGAGACTGTCATTGACTTCATGAAGCATTAAAGAGAACATGCCCCTGTCTACATCAATGGGGACGAAGTAGAAAAGATTGACAGCTTCAAGTTTTTAAGTGTCCAGGTCACCAACAACCTGTCCCGATTTCCCAATGCCAACACTATAGTTAAGAAAGCCCACCAATGCCTCTATTTTCTCAGAAGACTAAAGAAATTTGGCATGTTAGCTATGACCACGACCAACTTTTACAGATGCACCGTAGGAAGCATTCTTTCTGGCTGTATCATAGCTTGGCATGACTTCTGCTTGCCCAAGACTGCAAGAAACTACAAAAGGTTGTGAATATAGACCAATCCCTCAGGCAAACCAGCCTCCCATCCATTGACTATGTCTATACTTCTGCTGCCTCAGCAAAACAGCTAACATAATTAAGGACTCCATGCACCCTGGACATTCTCTCTTCCACCTTCCTCCTTTGAGAAAAAGTTACAAAAGTCTGAGGTCACATACCAATTGACTCAAGAATAGCTTCTTCCCTGCTACTGTCAGACTTTTGAATGAACGTACCTTGCATTAAGCTGATCTTTCTCTACACCCTAACTATGAATGTAACATTCCATTCTCTTGTTTTCTTCTCTATGAACGGTATGTTTTGCTTGTTTAGTGTGCGAGAACCAACACTTTTCACTATGTTAATATATATGATAGTAATAAATCAAGTCAAATCAAATCTACATTTTCATCCAAGTTATTTATATAAATCATAAACAGCAGAAGTCCCAGTACAGATTCCTGTGGAACCAGTAGTCATGGACTTCCAGGCAGGAAAACACCCTTCAATCTCTACTCTTTGACTTCTGTGGGCCAGCCAATTTTGACTAAATTACAGTGATAAAAAAGGTGGTTTGGCCCCAAGTGGGGATGAAGTGCAACTTGGAGGATAACTTGTAAGTGCTGGCGTTTCATACATCTGCTGTCCTTCTCTTCCAGTGATAGAGGTCACAGGGTACAAAGGTGCTGTTGAAGGAGACTTGAAGAAATTTGCACAGTACTTTGTAGATGATACACACACTAACCATTATGTGACTATGATGTAAGGGAGTGCATGTGGATGGGGTACCAATCAAAGGACCTGTTCTGGATGATGCCATTCTTCTTGAGTGTTGCTGGAGTTGCACTCATCCAGACAACTGGGGTGATTCCATCACAATGCTGACTTGTGCCTTGTAAATGATGGAGAGTCTTTGAGCCCGGAGGATTCCAATAGGATCTTGATCAATTGGGCCACTGGGCTGACGAATGGCAGATGGAGTTTAATTTAGATAAATGCTAGGTGATGCATTTTGATAGATTGAAACAAGGCAGAACTTAGTTAATGGTAGGGCACTGGGGAGAGTTACAAAAGAAAGAGATCTAGGGATATGGGTTCATAGTTCCTTGAAAATGGAGTCACAGGTGGACAGAATGGTGAAGAAGGCATTCAGCATGCTTGGTTTCATTGTTCAGAACATTGAATACAGGAGTTGGGACAATTTGTTGAAGTTGTACAATTAGTAAAGCCACACTTGGAATACTGTGTACAGTTCTGGTCACTCTATTATAGAAAGGATATTATTAAACTAGAAAGAGTGCAGAAAAGCTTTACTGGGATGCCACCGAGGTTTGATGTTTGAGTTATAAGGAGAGGCTGAATAGAGCAGGACTTTTTCTCTGGGGTGTAGAAGGCAGAAGGTGATCTGATAGAGTTTTATAAAATAATGAGGAGCATAGATCAGCTAGATTGTCAATATATTTTCCCAAAGGTAAGGGAGTCTAAAACTAGAGGTTTAAGGGGAAAGGTACAAAAGTGTCCAGAGGGGCAAATTTTTTTCACACAGTGGGTGATGAGTGTCTGGAACAGGCTGCCAGAGGTAGCAGTAGAGGCAGTACAATTTTGTCTTTTAAAAGACAAGTAGACATTTACAAGGGTAAGATTAGTATAAATGGATACTGGCCAATTGTGGGCAATTAGAACTAGTTACGGATTTAAAAAAGGGCCAGCATGGACAAGTTGGGCTGAAAGGCCTGTTCCCATGCTGTAAACCTCTATGACTCTGTGAGAAATATATAAGTGCAAAATATTTAGCTAGAGTTTGAAGAAAAATGGACAGTCGGATAAAAATTTGTGCACAACCTCAGGGGTCTGTTTTGGGGCCCCTGCTGTTTGTAATTTTTATAAATGATCTGGATGAGGGTATTGAAGGATGGATTAGTAAATTTGCAGATGACACTAAAGTCGGTGGAGTGGTAGATAGTGAAGAGGGGTGTTATAGTTTGCAGAGAGACTTGGACAAGTTGCAGAGCTGGGCCGAGAGGTGGCAAATGGAGTTTAATGTGGAAAAGTGTGAGGTAATGCACTTTGGCAGGAATAATAAATGCGTAGAGTATAGGGCTAATGGTAGGATTCTTAATAGTGTTGATGAACAGAGGGATCTTGGTGTATTTGTGCATAGATCCCTGAAAGTAGGCAGTCAAGTCGATAAGGTTGTTAAGAAGGCATACGGAGTCTTAGCTTTTATTGGTAGGGGGATTGAATTTCGGAGCCGCAACGTCATGTTGCAACTGTACAAAACTCTAGTGCGGCCGCACTTGGAGTATTGTGTGCAGTTCTGGTCCCCACATTATAAGAAAGATGTGGAGGCATTGGAGAGGGTACAGAGGAGGTTTACCAGGATGTTGCTGGTATGGAGGGCAGGTCTTATGAAGAGAGGCTGAGGGATTTGAGGTTGTTTTCGTTAGAAAGGAGGCGGCTAAGAGGGGACCTTATCGAAACATATAAGATGATTAGAGGTTTAGATAGGGTGGACAGTGATAGCCTTTTTCCTAGGATGGAGAAAGCTAGCACGAGGGGACACAGCTTTAAATTAAGGGGTGATAGTTATAGGACGGATATCAGAGGTAGGTTCTTTACCCAAAGGGTGGTTCGGGAGTGGAATGCCCTGCCTGCAGCAGTTGTAGATGCGCCAAGTTTGGTGGCGTTTAAGAAGTTAGTTGATAAGTATATGGAAGAGAAGGGAATGGTTTAGTTTGGAGGGTCATTGCTTTTTTATATTGGTCGGCGCAACATCGAAGGCCGAAGGGCCTGTTCTGTGCTGTAATGTTCTATGTTCTATTTGTGATTATTATTATCACCATAACTTGAAATTTCATCTTCACATATTGATCATGAAAATTCTATTATGTATTTTAAAGGTAGTGCTGTCATAATCCAGATGACCATAGACTGTTTTCCCCTGAGGAGAGAACTGACTTGCAGTGATTTAACCTGAGGATTACCAAAGCTCACGCAAGGGGCAAGGCTGGGAAGGTGGGGTCTTCATGAATAACCTCAGCTGGTATGGGAATACCGATATCTTCACTCTACATCACACTCAGGCAACTGATCTAACTAACTTCATTTATTATGTATTTGGAGGGCATTTCAATTAAAGAAACAAATTTTACCCTCGTGATGACCTGTGATCCCTTTTCTTGTCACTGACTGACTTTTTAAACAATTTATAAATATTCTACTATGTTAAAACAGTGGTGTATTAATTTTACTATTTTTGTGCTGTGACCTAACATTTAAGAAACACCTTTTTATTAACTCTTTCCATCTTAAGCCAAATTGCCTGCAGCCAATGGACATACTGGCTAGAATTTAACTGTCCCATCTGCTAAGGGAATTGGAGTGGGCAAGGGGATGACCATGGAAATGTCTATTGATCTCGGGTGGAATTTTCCAGTTTTGGGATAAGCGAGGCTGGAAAATCCCACCCAACGTTTGCATCTGCGACTAGATCCTGAATTTCCTAACTCACGGACCACAATCAATAAGAATAGGCAACGACACCACCTCCATGACAATCCTCAATACCGCTCCCCCCTACTATATTCCTTATACAGCTATGACTGTGAGGCCAAATTCCCTTCCAACACGATTTTCAAGTTTGCTGATGTCACCATCCTGTTGGATCTCAAACAATAATGAGACAGAGTGCAGGAATGAAATAGAGAATCTGGTATGTGACAATAATCTCTCCCTCAAATGTCAACAAAATGAAGGAGATTGTCAGCAACTTCAGGAAGTGTAAATGAGAATATGCCCCTGTCTACATCAATGGGGATGAAGTTAAAATAGTCGAGAACTTTCTTTTTAGATGTCCAGATCACCATCAACCTGTGCTGGTCTCCCCATGATGGCACTATAGTTAAGAAGGCCCACCAATGCCTTACTTTCTCAGAAGATTAAGAAAATTTGGCATGTCGGCTATGACTCTTGCCAACTTTTACAGATATACCATAGAAAGCATGCTTTCTGGGTTGTATCACAGCTTGGTATGACTGCTGCTCTGTCCAAGACTGCAAAAAACTACAAAAAGTTGTGAATGTAGCCCAATCCATCATGCAAACCAGTCTCCCATTTATCAACTACACTTCCCATTCCCTCGGCAAAGCAGCCAGCATAACTAAGGGTCCCATGCACCGGGACATTCTCTCTTCCACTTTCTTCCATCAGGAAAGACAAAAGTCTGAGGTTATGTACCAACCGATTCAACAACAGCTTCCTTCCTGCTGCCATCAGACTTTTGAATGGACCTACCTTGCATTAAGTTGATTTTTCTCTACATCCAAACTGACTGTAACACTACTTTCTGCACTCTTTTGTTTCCTTTTTCTATGAATGGTATGCTTTGTATAGTGTGCAAGAAAACAACGCTTTTCACTTTTGACTACCTGACAAATCAAATGAAGATTTGAAATTGTGAAAAGAAATTCACATTTAAATTTGTCTTTTGACATTTAATAATGATAACATTTTCAGCTTTTCAAATGTTTTAACTTCAACAAATGGTGATTGCAAATATTGATTTCTTATTGCTGCCTGAAGCAATGTTGTGTATACCAGAAGGATGTTTCTGCATGTTAGGAGTTTAGAAATAGGAGACAATGTTGAAGAATCAGCAGTCTTTTAAGACTGAAATCAGGAGAAGTATTTTCATTTAGAAGGTCATTCATCTGGAATTTATCAGGAATTCTCTTCCCCAGAGAGTCATGAAGTCTGAGTTATTAAATTTATTCAAGGTTGAGTTAGATAGTTTTTTGATAGAAAGCAGTTATAGAGTTATGGGGACAGACAGCAAACCATAAATAAATCAGCCACGATCTTACTGAATTGTGGAGCAGGATCAGAAGGCCAAATGGCCTAGTCCTGCTTCTAAATCCTATGTTTTCATGCATAAATCAAACTAATAACAATTTGAAGTGTTTGTCCCAGAAAGTTTGAAATACAGACAATGATGGAAAAAATCATCTCCTAGAAGAATAGTCACTTTTTGTAGTCATTTTTTATGGTGAAATTTGATTTTCAAAAGGGATGTCATGAATTTGCTTAGTAACAACAAGAATCAGAACTAAAAAAAGGAAATGAGAGGATGTAATCTGCATAGCAACAAAAGGGAATCTGCCTGATGACAACAACTAGCATTCAAATGGTATGATGATATCCATCCTCTTCCCAGTAATGAGATTAGCAGACATTTAGATAATATATGTAAATGGCGCTATCATCAGAAACAGTTTACCAGAATGACTGAGTCAACGTGGTTCACAGCACAACACTATTTTTGAACACAAACCCATATCCCACAGTGGCCAGACACAACTTTGAACACTGAAAAGTAAGCTGGTTGATATCTGCAATAAAGTTACCTTTCACCTTAAGGTTGTCATAAAAATTCATTCCACTGGAGGAAATGGGATATTGATTTTATTTTTATTATAAATCGGTTGTAATGCTTTTATAACAAAATGTAATGAAGTAATATTTCTACTTACGTGAAATTATGTTTAGAAGTTAACCTCAATTTTTACAATTCTCCATTTTGTTGAATCCACTACTTATTTAGGATTTTGTGATGCCAAATGGATGCCATTTTTCCACTTGCAAAAATTGTCAATATTCATATTATCTTTAACTCATCTCAATGCCTGTTGGGGACAAAGTTTGCTGGTAAGTTAACTGTTTTCTTACTGGAAATGTATCTTTAAAAAAATGAAGCACAACATTCAAAGCTAATGATAAAATAATGTGAAGTATGGAATTAGAAATATGTTTGTTTAATGAAGACAATCATGGTCAATTTTAAATAGAAATTCTATTTGGCTGCAAAGAGCATAGAAGCCCACACGAGCAAAAATAGCTTTCTGCAGTGAAAGTAATAATTGGAGGCTTGAATATTTGAAAATGCACTGAATATTTTAAATTTTAATTCATTATGAAATTGGATCCAAGAAATGCCACTCACTGGATTGACAGCTCTTCATTTTCTTTAAAAATATGACCTATTTTGGTATATAGAATCATGGAATTCTACTGCAAAAGAAGCCACTCAATTCATAATGACAATGCCGGTTTTTTGAAAGAGCAATATGCTTTAATCTTACACCTAGCTATTTCTTCATAACCCTGCAAATTGGTGCTCTTCACATTTCTTTTTAAAATTACCATGTAATCTGCCTACACAATCTTCAGGTAGTGTTTTCCAGGTCCTCATTATTTACTGATTTTAAAAAAAATCCTCATTTCCTAGCTAGTTTTCTGCCAATTAATTTAAACCTAAGATTTTGGGGATGGATTGTATGGGGGTGCTGTAGTTCCCCAATCACTTCTGCCCACTCTCCTTTCCTAAGAATGTAGGGGGGAGATATATGATAAAAGGTAGAACTATTAAGAGTATAGAAACACAGAGGGACCTGGGGGTGCAGGTGAACAAGTCTCTAAAGGTTCTTTTAGAGAACAAAGCAGCAAGTGGAGAAGGTTGTGAAGAAAGCATGTAGTATGCTAGCCTTTATAGGAAGAGGTATAGAGTACAAGAGCTGGCCTTTAATGTTGCAGTTGTATAAAACGTTGGTTATACCTCATTTGGAATACTGCGTCCAGTTCTGGTCGCCTTACTTACCGGAAGGACAAAGAACAAAACAGCACGGGAAACAGGCCCTTCGGCCCAACGAGCCCGCGCCGCCACCCCGATGTTCCCACCTCTACCCGCGATCCCTGTCCATGTTTATAGATCTATGGATTAAAAACCAAATTTGAGACAATTTAGGGAGAATTTGTTTTGCCAATTAGCCTAAGAGCACGTCTTTGGGATGTGGGAGGAAACCGGAGCACCCGGAGAAAACCCACGCAAGCACGGGGAGAATGCGCAAACTCCCACAGACACAGGCCCAAATCCATGTAACTGCACAGCACAGCGATAGTCACTGAGCTGTCCTGTTGCCCATCAGATGGTCCAGGTCAAGCATACCCTAACAACGTGAAGCAGTAGGATACTCTCAAAAAAGATCCAAGAGCAGTCCTCTCACGACCCATCACGTGTATGCCCCTCGTTAGACAACAAGGTGGACCAAAGCACCTGTAGGATGAAAACAAGTACATCAATATCATCATCTATTTACACACTTCCCAGGGACTCCCAAGGCTCATGATCCCTATTTTAAATCAGTTTTCTATACCCCTCCATTCCCATTCTGTTCATGTGCCCATCTAAGTATTTCTTAAATAACTCCAGAGTACCTGCCTCCACCACTTTACTTGGCAGCACATTCCATACCCCCACCACCCTCTGTGTGAAAAAACTCCCTCTAGCATCCAAATTATACCTTACTCCCTTCACCCTAAGCCCGTGACCCCTCGTGCTATTTGAGTCCATCCTAGGAAAAAGCTTAACCTTGTTTACTCTATCTATCCCCTTCAAAATCTTGTATACCTCTATCAGATCTCCTCTAAGTCTACGTCTTTCTAAGGAAAACAGTCCCAATTTGCCTAACTTCTCCTTGTAACTCAGACCTTCCATACCAGGCAGCATCCTGGTAAACCTCCTCTGCACTCTCTCCAGAGTGTCCACGTCCTTCCGGTAGTAAGGCGACCAGAACTGGACGCTGTATTCCAAATGAGGTCTAACCAGCGTTTTATACAACTGCAACATTAAAGGCCAGCTCTTGTACTCTATACCCCTTCCTATAAAGGCTAACATACTATATGCTTTCTTCACAACCTTCTCCACTTGCTCTGCCACCTTCAGAGACTTGTTCACCTGCACCCCCAGGTCCCTCTGCATTTCTATACTCTTAATAGGTCTATCCTTTATCATATACCTCCCCCCTACATTCTTTCTCCCAAAATGCATCACCTCACATTTATCAGGATTGAATTCCATCTGCCATCTGTCTGCCCAAGCTACCAGCCTATCTATGTCCTGCTGCATCGCCTGACAATGCTCCTCACTATCCGCAAGTCCAGCCATCTTTGTATCGTCTGCAAACTTGCTGATCACTCCACTTACTCCCTCTTCCAAGTCATTTATATATATTACAAATAGAAGAGGTCCCAGTACCGAGCCCTGCGGCACACCACTAGTGACTGATCTCCAGCTAGAGAAAAACCCTTCCACTATTACTCTCTGTGTCCTATTACCAAGCCAGTTACTTATCCATCTAGCTACCTGACCTTGTATCCCATTTGCCTTGACCTTCTCGACTAACCTCCCATGAGGGACTTTGTCAAACCTCCCATGAGGAACGTGGAGGCTCTGGAGAGAGTGCAGAGGAGGTTTACCAGGATGCTGCCTGGAATGGAAGGTCTGAGTTACGAGGAGAGGTTAGGCAAATTGGGGCTGCTTTCCTTCGAAAGACGTAGACTTAGAGGAGATCTAATAGAGGTGTACAAGATTATGAGGGGTATAGATAGATTAAACAGGGTCAAGCTTTTTCCTAGGATGGACTCAAATAGCACGAGGGGTCACAGGCTTAGGGTAAGGGGGGGTAAGATATAATTTGGATGCTAGAGGGAGTTTTTTCACACAGAGGGTGGTGGGGGTGCGGAATGCGCTGCCAAGTAAAGTGGTGGAGGCAGGTACTCTGGAGTTATTTAAGAATTACTTAGATGGGCACATGAACAGAATGGGAATGGAGGGGTATAGAAAACTGATTTAAAATATGGATCATGAGCCTTGGGAGACTCTGGGAAGTTTGTCATTAGATGATGATATTGATGTACTTGTTTTTATCCTACAGGTGCTTTGGTCCACCTTGTTGTCTAACAAGGGGTATGCATGCGATGGGTCGTGAGAGGGCTGTTCTTGGATTTTTTTTTTCGAGAGTATCCTAGTGCTTCACGTCATTAGTGTATGCTTGACCTGGACCATTTAATGGGTAACACGACAGCTCAGTGACTATCACTGTGCTGTGCAGATACATGGACTTGGGCCTGTGTCTGTGGGAGTTTGCGCATTCTCCCTGTGCTTGCGTGGGTTTTCTCCGGGAGCTCCGGTTTCCTCCCACATCCCAAAGATGTGCTCTTAGGCTAATTGGCAAAACAAATTCTCCCTAAATTGTCTCAAATTTGGGTTTTTAATCCATAGATCTATAAACATGGACAGGGATCGCGGGTAGAGGTGGGAACATCAGGGTGGTGGCGTGGGCTCGTTGGGCCTAAGGGCCTGTTTCCTGTGCTGTTTTGTTCTTTGTTCTTTAAAATCCTTTGGGCAGCATGTCCAGAAAACAATGACCATCCCAATGCCGTTATATCCTAGTATAGGATATCCATTCCTCAGGAACAAGAAGCCTGGCATCTGAGAACTGACTGCCAATTAGAGATTGACAACTCTTCTGTGCCAATACTGTTACCTGAAGTATTGGCTATTGCCAGTACGGCAGCAAAGCCAAAAGGAGGAAAGCTGTGTTAGACTCAGCCCACAGGTAAGTTCAGGGTGTCACTAGCAGATCCCAGTGATAGAGTTGTAGGAGGCTGGAGGAAAGGCTGGGTTGGGGAGGGTGATGAGTAGGGGAACGTGGGTGGAAATTACGTGTAGTTTAATCAGCCATTTTCTTCAGCACAACAAAGGCTCGATTTTCCTGTTGAAGTGCCCCTGGTCAGAGATATTTCACATTCTAATATAGAAATATTGGATCTTGTGAGTGTAATTGTCTTTCATACATTTGTCTGAGTATTTTTCATTAAACTCTGCTGAAAAGATGGAATTAAAATTCCATGGCTACGGACTACATTATTGACATATTATGATTTGATTTAGTTACTATCATTATCCTCGTGTATAAGCTATACCGTATAATTAGCTTTAATAAAAGATGTTGGGGCGGTTTTGCAACCTCGCCGCACCTGGCACAAATGGCACTGATCCCAGAGGATAGTGTGTAGACCTAAAAAGCGGTTCCATGCCCAACCAAATGGTTAGCAAATATCCTGGCCCTTTCTAATGGCACAAACTGGATCACAACCCAGAAAGGATGTGAGGTTGATTAGTATGAGATTGACTGGATTTCAATCTCCTTCGTGAGTTTGACATGTGATCCTCCCCTCTCCTGGAAATCTTCCTCATGGGTGTGAATCACCACTAGCAACTTGGTGCAATGGCCACACCAAGGGAGTCAGAGGTCATTCTTGGGTACTTGGAAGTACGAATGGGCATGTCCATTGGAGAGTGCTCACTTTGGCAGTACCTGCCTGGCACAGTGGCTGTTTCCACCACAAACCCTGGCAGTGCCCACTGGACAATCTGCCAGTTGGGCACTGTCAGCCTGTCAGGAGCAGTGCCAAGGGGGTGGGGCCCGAGTGGAGGTGGGGCCCGGGTGGAGGTGGGGCTCAAGGACGGATGTGGCCTGAGAGAAACTGCGTCTTGTGTGAGGACAATGACAAGGGGACCATTATAGGAGGGACTATTTAGGCGGGGTATTATGTCTGTGGAAGATCGTGCAGGGTGGACCATGAAGGGGGCCTGTCAGTGGCCATGGTATGGAAGCGTAACAGGGGCTAGGCAGGGAGACCTATCAGGAGGGCCCTAATGCCCATAAACTGATGACCAATGGAATGGGAGGTTCCTACCCATAGGAAAGAACGTTTGTCTCGTGCACTGTTAGATTGGGGTATTCTTGCAGAACAGCACCCAAGCTCTCTACAGCTGGACTCACCAGCATTTTTAGCACCCCCATCAACTCACCATTTTCCCATGAAGTGACTGAGTGTGGGATAATTGTGGTACAGAGTGCGCTTAATGGGCCAATGCAGATCACCCTATTATTTTCATCTTTATAACATTTAGATTTTTGGGAAAATTCCACCTTTGTATTTTTGAAGGAAATGAGATGGTGCAGTCTTAACTTTGTACTTTATCTTGAGCATCCAGATAAACACATTACTCTAGGGGTCTAAGTTTAGGCTTCTAAAGGCTGAATTCCACAATAATTCATTCTGCTATAACATATTCCCATTTATGTTTTATTCTAAATTAACTTTGTTACAGTGGAGACTTTTTGAAGAGAGAAATTGTTTTGAAACCCCTGTCTAATATTTTGACTATTTAGAAATTTACTTTATTTGATATTCTGAGGTAGCAATAAATTTGAGGCAACTAGTTTACATAGCTGAGGGGGTAAAGATAACAGTAGAAGCATTCACAAGCTAACCTGAGATGTGGAACTATATCACTCACCAATACTGAGCCCATAGGGTGCCTCTTTCCACATATCAAAATAAAGCATTTCCACAGTCAATAATCCTTACATCTTACTGATTCCCACTGCTTATCTTCTACTCCTGTTAGGCCAGAAGTGAAAACATTTAGTAGACACGAGGCAGCAAGAGGATTTAAACTCTCCAGGAGGAGTTGCCAGGGGGATGAGAACTGATGTAAGGACTCAGAGAAGGAGAGAGTAAGGAGAAACACAAAAGTAGAAAAGGGAATAAAAAATTGATAAACAAAGAAACCGAGGACAAAATTCAAACAGGGCTATAGAGAAAAATATTGGGAGAAAGGCAAAAAATGTTAAAAACATAAGCTTAAAGGCTGTGTGCTGTAATGCATAGAACGCTTGCAATGAAGTGGATGAACTAAGTGTGCAGATAGATGTAAATGGGTACGATATAATTGGGATTTCGGAGACATTGCTGCAGGGTGACCAGGGATAGGAATTGAATGTCCCAAGGTATTGAATATTTAGGAAGCTCAGGCATAAAGGAAAAGATGATGGAGTGGCACTGCTGGTTAAAGAGGAAATTACCATAATAGTGAGAAAGGATATTAGCTCTGACAATGTGGAATCTGGGTAGAGTTGAGAAATACCAAGGGGCAAAAAATATTAGTGAGTGTCATGTATAGATCCCAAACTGCAGTGGTGATGTTGGGAATGATGTTAAACTCAAAATTAAAGATGCATGAGATAAGGGAATATCGGTGGTCGTGGATGATTTTAATCTGCACACATATTGGGCAAATCAAATTAACCACAATGCCGTAGAGGAGGAATTCCTGGCGTATATATGAAATGGTTTCCTTGACAATACGTGGAAGAACCAATGAGAGACCAGGCCATCTTAGACTGGGTATTGTGTAATGAGAAGGGAATCATTGTCAATCTAGCTGTATGAGACCCCATCACATGATAGAGTTTTTTATCAAGGTGGAGACTAATGTAGTTGATTCGGAGATGAGGACGCTGAATCTTAATAAAGGAATCTATGAGGAAGTGAGGTGCGATTTGGCCTTGATAGGTTGGGGAGAGTTACTTAAAGGGATGACAGTGGATAAGCAATGATAAACATTCAGGGAATGCATGGGGGAACTGCAGCAATGATCTAATCCTTTCTGGCACCAATACAAAATGGGTAAGAGGGCCAATCCATGGCTTACAAAGGAAATTAGAGAGGGTATGTGGCCTAAGGAAGAAGCATACAGATTGACCAAGAAAAATAATAAGTCTGAGGATTGGGAGCAGTTTAGAATTCAGCAAAGAAAGACCAAGGGATTGATTAAGAAGGGGAAATTATAGTATGAAAGTAAGCTTGCAGGGAACATAAAGACTGACATTGGAAGTTCCTATAGATATGTGGAAAGAAAGAGATTGGTGAAGACAAATATAAGTCCCTACAGATAGAAATGGGGGAATGCATAATAGGTGAAAAAGGAATGGCCGAGCAACTGAATACATACTTTGGTTCTTTCTTCACAAAAGAGGACACAAATCAGATGCTATAAATATTGGAAAATGCAAGATTTAGTAAGAGGAGGAACTGAGAGAGATCAATATTAGTAGAGAAATCGTGCTGGGAAAGTTGATGGCATTGAAGATGGATAAATCCCCAAGGCTTGATAATCTACATCGCAAGGACTTAAGGAAGTGACTCTTGAGATAGGGGATTGGTAGTTATCTTTCAGGATTCTATGGGCTCTGGAATAGTCCCTGCAAACTGGAGGAGAGCTAATGTCGCTCCAATATTCAAAAAGGGAGATAGAACGAAAACAGAGAGTGGTTGTGGGTGTGGTTTTTTCTGCATGGAGGTTGGTCACCAGTGGAGTGCCCCAGGCATCTGTTCTAGGACCCTTGCTGTCATTTTCATAAATGACCTGGATGAAGAAGTGGAGGGATGGGTTAGTAAGTTTGCCAATGACACAAAGATTGGTGGTTTTGTGGATAGTCTGGAGGGATGTCAGAAGTTGCAGCGTGACATAGATAGGATGCAAGACTGGGCAGAGAATTGGCAGATGGACTTCAACACGGATAAATGTGTAGTGGTCCATTTTGGTAGGTCCAATGTGATAAAGGAGTACAATATAAGGGGTAGGAGTCTTGGCAGTGTTGAGGAGCAGAAGGACGTTGAGGTCCGGATCCACAGGACTCTTAAATTGGCCTTGCAGGTGGAGGATGTGGTCAAGAAGGTGTTTGGTGTGCTAGCCTTCATTAATCAAGGGATTGAGTTTAAGAGTCAGGAGGTAATACTGCAACTTTATAAGACCCTTGTCAGACACTACTTGGACAACTGTGTGCAGTTCTGGTCACTTCACAACAAGAATGATGTGGTAGCTAATGAGAGGATGCAGAGGAGACTTACAAAGATGTTGCCTGGATTGGGGGGCATGCCTTATGAAGATAGGTTGAGGGAGCTAGGTCTCTTCTCTCTTGAGAGGTGACCTGATAGAAGTTTATAAAATGTCGAAGTATGGATAGGGTGGATTCTCGGAGGTTATTTCCCAAGGTTAAAATAGTCGCTACGAGAGGACACAGGTTTAAGGTGCTGGGGAGCAGCACCAGAGGTGATGTCAGGGATAAGTTTTTCACTCAGAGGGTGGTGAGTGAGTAGAATTGGCTGCCGTCGGTGGTGGTATAGGCAAAGTCGCTGGGATCTTTTAAGAGACTTCTGGATGAGTACTTGAGATTTAATGGGATTGAAAGTTATGGAACATAGAACATTACAGCACAGAACAGGCCCTTCGGCCTTTGATGTTGAGCTGACCAATTAGGAAAAAGCAATGACCCTCTAATCTAAACCATTCCCTTTTCGTCCATAAACTTATCTACTAACCTCTTAAATGCCACCAAACTTGGCGCATCTACAACTGCAGCAGGCAGGGCATTCCACACCCTTACCACCCTCTGGGTAAAGAACCTATCTCTGACATCCGTCCTATAACTACCACCCCTTAATTTAAAGCTATGTCCCCTCGTGCTAGCTTTCTCCATCCTAGGAAAAAGGCTATCACTGTTCACCCTATCTAAACCTCTAATCATCTTATATGTCTTAATATCTTATAGATAGGCCTGGTAGGTATGAATATGATCAGTACAACTTGTGGGCCGAAAAGTCTGTTTGTGCTGTAGTGTTCTATATTCTATGTTCTTATCGACCATCAAAGTAACACTAACTGGCCTATAATTACCAGGATCATTCCTATTTCCTTTCTTGAAGAGAGCAACAACATTCACCACTCTCCAGTCTTCTGGCACAATCCCCGTGGACAGTAAGCACCCAAAGATCAAAGCTAAAGGCTCCACAATCTCATTGTTTGCCTCCCAGAGTATTCTAGAATATATCCCATCTGGCCCAGGGTACTTATTGACCCTCAGATTTTTCAAAATTACTAATACATCTTCCCTAAGAACATCTACCTCCTCCATCCTATCAGCCTGTATCACATCCTCAAAAATATGATCCCTCTCTTTAATGAACACTGAAGAAAAGTATTCATTCAACACCCCTCCTATTTCTTCTGACTCCATGTACAAGTTTGCACTACTATTCTTGGCTGGTTCTAACCTCAGCCTGGTCATTCTTTTATTTCTCAGATAAGAGTAAAAAGCCTTAGGTTTTTCTTTATCTAACCTGCTAAGGACTTCTCATGTCCCCTCCTAGCTCTCCTAAACCCTTTTTTTAAACTCATTCCTAGCTACCTTGTAACCCTCAAGCGACCCAACTGAACCTTATATTTTCATGCTTACACACGCTTCCTTTTCCCTCTTGACAGATATTCAATCTCCTTTGTGAACCATGGTTCCCTCACTTGGCCATTTCCTCCCTGCCTGGCAGGGACATACGTATAAAGGATACGCAATATTTTGTTCCTTGAATAAGCTCCACTTTTCAATTGTGCCCATACCAGACAGTTTCTGTTCTCATCTTATGCTCCCTAATTCTTGCCTAATTGCATCATAATTACCCCTGGCCCAATTATAAAGCTTGCCCTGCATGTAACCCTATCCCTCTCCATTGACAGAAGTATCAATTAATATAATTTACAAAATTATTAAGATAATTGCCAGGATATTAACTTTACTAATATTGATTGGAATAGCTATAGCTCTAGCTCGTTAGAGGGGTCAGTTTTTGTATAAAGTGTGCAGGAAGGTTTTTTGACTCAGTATGTAGATAGGCCAACTAGAGGTGAGGCTACATTGGATTTGGTGCTGGGCAATGAGCCAGACCAGGTGTTAGGTTTGGAAGTTGGTGAACATTTTGGTGATAGTGACCACAATTCGGTTACATTCACCTTAGTGATGGACAGGGATAGGCATGAAGCTGGGGGCAGTAGTTATAGCTGGGGGAAGGGTAATTATGAGGCCATCAGGAGAGAATTAGGGTGCATAGATTGGACCAGGAAACTACAGGGACTGGGAACATCTGGAATGTGGAGCTTATTCAAGGAGCAGCTGCTGCGAGTCCTTGATAAGTATGTCCCTGTCAGGCAAGGAGGAAATAGTCGAGTAAGAGAACCTTGGTGTACGAAAAAAGTTGATTTGCTGGTTAAAAGGAAAAAGGAGACTTATGTCAGGATGAGGCTTGAAGGCTCGGTTAGTGCAATGGATAGCTATAGATTAGCCAGGAGGGAGCTAAAGAGTGAGTTGAGGAGAGCTAAGAGGGGACACGAGAAGACTTTGGCTGATAGGATTAAGGAGAATCCTAAAGCTTTCTTTATATATGTTAAGAATAGAAGATTGGTTAGGACAAGATTAGGGCCAGTCATAGACAGCAGTGGGAAGTTGTGCGTGGAGCCTGAAGAGATTGGAGAGGCACTGAACAAATATTTCTGTTTGGTATTCACGCAGGGTGATGTAAATGTAGTTGTGGAGAACTCTGAGGTACAGGGTTGCAAACTGGAAAGTATTGAAGTAGATAGGGAGGATGTGCTAGATATTCTCGAGGGTTTGAAGTTGGATAAGTCCCCTGGGCCGGACGGGATTTACCCTAGGATTCTCTGGGAGGCAAGAGAGGAGATTGCAGAGCCTCTGGCTCTGATCTTCAGGTCGTCGTTGGTTACGGGTGTGGTTCCGGAGGACTGGAGGATAGCGAATGTGGTCCCATGGTTCAAGAAGGGGAAGAGAGACCTTCCAGGGAATTATAGGCCAGTGAGTCTTACTTCTGTTGTGGCCAAGGTATTGGAGAGAATTATTAGGGATAGGATTTATAGTTATTTAGAGAGAAATGAATTGATTGGGGATAGTCAGCATGGTTTTGTGAAGGGTAGGTTGTGCCTTACTAACCTTATTGAATTTTTTGAAAAAGTGACCAAAGAGGTGGATGGGGGTAAGGCAGTTGATGTGGTATATATGGTCTTTAGTAAGGCGTTCGATAAGGTGGCACATGGAAGGCTTCTGCAGAAAATGCAGATGTATGGGATTGAGGGTGAGTTAGCTAATTGGATTAGGAATTGGCTAGCAGATAGAAGACAGAGGGTGGTGGTTGATGGGAGATATTCATCGTGGAGTTCGGTTACAAGTGGGGTACCTCAGGGGTCTGTTTTGGGGCCCCTGCTGTTTGTAATTTTTATAAATGATCTGGATGAGGGTATTGAAGGATGGATTAGTAAGTTTGCAGGTGACACTAAAGTCGGTGGAGTGGTAGATAGTGAAGAGGGGTGTTATAGTTTGCAGAGGGACTTGGACAAGTTGCAGAGCTGGGCCGAGAGGTGGCAAATGGAGTTTAATGTGAAAAAGTGTGAGGTAATGCACTATGGCAGAAATAATAAATGTGTAGAGTATAGGGCTAATGGTAGGATTCTTAGTAATCTTGATGAACAGAGGGATCTTGGTGTGTATGTGCATAGATCCCTGAAAGTAGGCAGTCAGGTCGAGCAGGTTGTTAGGAAGGCATATGGAGTCTTGGCTTTTATTGGTAGAGGGATTGAATTTCGGAGCCGCAACGTCATGTTGCAACTGTACAAAACTCTAGTGCGGCCGCACTTGGAGTATTGTGTGCAGTTCTGGTCCCTGCATTATAAGAAAGATGTGGAGGCGTTGGAGAGGGTACAGAGGAGGTTTACCAGGATGTTGCCTGGTATGGAGGGCAGGTCTTATGAGGAGAGTCTGAGGGATTTGAGGTTGTTTTCGTTAGAAAGAAGGCGGCTAAGAGGAGACCTTATTGAAACATATAAGATGATTAGAGGTTTAGATAGGTTGGACAGTGATAGCCTTTTTCCTAGGATGGAGAAAGCTAGCACGAGGGGACACAGCTTTAAATTAAGGGGTGATAGTTATAGGACGGATATCAGAGGTAGGTTCTTTACCCAAAGGGTGGTTCGGGAGTGGAATGCCCTGCCTGCAGCAGTTGTAGATGCGCCAAGTTTAGTGGTGTTTAAGAGGTTAGTTGATAAGTATATGGAAGAGAAGGGAATGGTTTAGTTTGGAGGGTCATTGCTTTTTTCATAATTGGTCGGCGCAACATCGAAGGCCAAAGGGCCTGTTCTGCGCTGTAATGTTCTATGTTCTACGTTCTATGAATATAGATAAGGAGGTTTTTTTTCCTCTTACATGGTTGTACAATTTTGGAAATCTGCCCCAAGATGGTAAAGATAAGCTCACTGAATATTTTTTAAGACAAAAATATATTCTTGTTAGGCAAGGGAATCAAAGCTTATTGAGGGTAGATGGGAATGTGGAATTCAAAACATAAACTGATCAGCCATAATCTCGTCGAATGGCCTCCTTCTGCTTCTATTTAATATCTATTTCCGTTGGTCGCAAACATTTAAGGCCACTCCAAAATGAAAGAATACCCTTGTTACATTACCTTTGTCTGTTTGTTTGGCTGCACATTCTGCTCTCTGAAATGAATGAAGGTTCTTGTAAAGAGCAAAATGTCACAAAAGTGTTTTTATAAGGATAATTATTCCACATCCTGACAATTATCTACTTTTTCTTAATAATTTATTAATAACTGTCAATTGTATTAATTAATAATTTTAATAATATTGTAAATAATTTCCTGAAAAATGATAAACAAATTAGAATTTCAATTCAGTATCGTGTGGACCAAATTAATTAATCCCTGACAATTGTTTGGTTTGATCATCCAGCTTCTGTTGATAAAATACAGCACTGATTGTTAACCTCTTACATGTCAGAAATATAATTTTAAATGAAAAATAAGCAAAAATCAATTCTACCACATTCTTCACACGGTAAGATATTTAATCGTAAAAGAACAAGTATATTTTTGAACAACAAATAAGGGAGAATTATAGGTTTGCAGAAAGACCAAATTTATACCCAGACATATACAGTCATTGAATAATCATGTGGAATTGTGTAATATAGTTTGCCTGAGCACTTTCATTGGATCACATAACATAAGTCTGATTATGTGATAGTTGCAATAGATGTGTGTGCGCTGGTATTTCAAATGAAAAAGGAACAAAATTAAAGTGGCAAGTTTATTGTTGATCCAATATGACATTTTGACACACATTTCTATTACTTTTAGTATATTAAGTCCAATATATTTGGTGAAATTTCTAATCTGATGTTTTTCAGCGTTTTTTAAGTCAGGGTTGAAAGGAGAATTTCTTTTCAACATTTAAGTGATATTTTTTGAACAAAGAACAAAACAGCACGGGAAACAGGCCCTTCGGCCCAACGAGCTTGCGCCACCACCCCGATATTCCCACGTCTACTCGCGATCCTTGTCCATGTTTATAGATCTATGGATTAAAAACCAAATTTGAGACAATTTAGGAAGAATTTATTTTGCCAATTAGCCTAAGAGCACATCTTTGGGATGTGGGAGGAAACCGGAGCACCCGGAGAATCCCCCTGCGCTTGCGTGGGTTATGCGCAAACTCCCACAGGCACAGGCCCAAATCCATGAGAATTTTCAAATTTTGCTGTAGTGTAATGGTAATGTCACTGGGCTAGCAATCCAAAGTTAGAGAGTATTATTCCAAGGGCATTGGTTCAAATTGCACCATGGCAGCTGATGGAATTTAAGTTTGAATAATTTTTTAAAAATGCTGTTTGTAATTTTTATAAATGATCTGGATGAGGGTATTGAAGGATGGATTAGTAAATTTGCAGATGACACTAAAGTCGGTGGAGTGGTAGATAGTGAAGAGGGGTGTTATAGTTTGCAGAGAGACTTGGACAAGTTGCAGAGCTGGGCCGAGAGGTGGCAAATGGAGTTTAATGTGGAAAAGTGTGAGGTAATGCACTATGGCAGAAATAATAAATGTGTAGAGTATAGGGCAAATGGTAGGATTCTTAGTAGTCTAGATGAACAGAGGGATCTTGGTGTGTATGTGCATAGATCCCTGAAAGTAGGCAGTCAAGTCGAGAAGGTTGTTAAGAAGGCATATGGAGTCTTGGCTTTTATTGGTAGGGGGATTGAATTTCGGAGCCGCAACGTCATGTTGCAACTGTACAAAACTCTAGTGCGGCCGCACTTGGAGTATTGTGTGCAGTTCTGGTCCCCACATTATAAGAAAGATGTGGAGGCATTGGAGAGGGTACAGAGGAGGTTTACCAGGATGTTGCCTGGTATGGAGGGCAGGTCTTATGAAGAGAGGCTGAGGGATTTGAGGTTGTTTTCGTTAGAAAGGAGGCGGCTAAGAGGGGACCTAATCGAAACATATAAGATGATTAGAGGTTTAGATAGGGTGGACAGTGATAGCCTTTTTCCTAGGATGGAGAAAGCTAGCACGAGGGGACACAGCTTTAAATTAAGGGGTGATAGTTATAGGACGGATATCAGAGGTAGGTTCTTTACCCAAAGGGTGGTTAGGGAGTGGAATGCCCTGCCTGCAGCAGTTGTAGATGCGCCAAGTTTGGTGGCGTTTAAGAGGTTAGTTGATAAGTATATGGAAGAGAAGGGAATGGTTTAGTTTGGAGGGGCATTGCTTTTTATATTGGTCGGCGCAACATCGAAGGCCGAAGGGTCTGTTCTGTGCTGTAATGTTCTATGTTCTATGAAATGGAAAACTAGTCTCAGCATTGATTATCTCAAAACTGTCATTAATTGGTGTAAAAGCCCATCTGGTTCACAAAAGCCCTTTAGGGAAGAAAATCTGTCATCCTTATCTAGCCTGGCCTACATGTGACTCCAAATCCAAAGTAATCAGGTTGACTATATTCTGAAATGTCCTAACAACCAAACAGTTCATGGACAGTGAAGGATGGGAATAAATTCTGACCGTAACAACAATGTGCCCATTCGATCAAACAGTTTAAAAAATGTTGCTTCAATTATTTGTTTCCTCAGCATTAGCTTGAAGGGTGAATAGTATTCTCTTTGGATTAATGACCAAAGAAGATCCCCAATTAACAATGAATGGAGGATCAGGGAATATTCTGGTTGAAATCTGGGCATTTCTTAATAATTGATTTGAATCTTAATAGGGCACGAAACAATGACAGAGTGGACAGAAGTCCTTAGTTGAGTTTGCCTGGTTAAAGATTAAGGGCTAAAATAATCAAGTCGTTGAAATTAGTTGAGGCCCAAATGTTGTGTGATGTTAAGCAGAAGTTTGATATAGCTCTTGGTGCTGAAGGGATTAAGGGATATGGGGGCATGGCAAGATAAGAGTATTAAATTCGATGATCAAAATAAATGGTGGAGCAGGCATGAAGGGCCGAATGGCCTACTCCTGCTTCTATTTTCTGTGAATTTGACAAGAATGTGACAAATGCAAAATATTGTGGTTGCTGTGAAAATATGAAATAAAAACCAAATCTAGAGAGAAAGAGCTAATAGTTCAGGTCAATGACATCTCATCAGAATATTAGTTTAACTTTATATCCCTCTCATTATAGGGTACTGAACAATTGAGTATTGCCAGTATTTTCAGTTATGATTATAGCATTATGTGCACTCTCAAATATTTCACAAGTCAAAATAAAGCCAAATATCCTTGATGGTTGATAGAAAACATTTTTTCTGCAATTTTTTTTCACAATGTGAAGTATTACTTGATATACTCTCAAGTTCTATGTTGATGAACATGGCATTGTTAATAATGTGATTCCCACCCTCATCTTACAGCATAAAGTTTTGAAAAATGTCTATTTGACTTGAATATTACAATCCTGGCCAGGATTCGTTCTTAGTCAATCAAATGTGTTCATGGGGTGGATTTGATTATTTTCCACATCAAATAGAAGAGCATTTTCTCTTGGAAAATTACTTTTTTCATAGTGTAGTCAACAAGCTTGCATCCCACTGAGGCAACTCTTCTGTGATAGAACAAGATTTAGATCCATTGATGGTGGCAACGTCTGGTCTTCCTGTAAACCATAGGACTGATGGAATGCATTGTATTAATATTTGTAATGTTCAGTGTTACTCTCGTTGATTAGATTTTCCCCAAGATAATCATTTTTACTGATATTTTGATTTGTTGATTAAAAAATTGCATTAAAATTGATTAAGCTACTCTTAAAGCTTGCTGTAGCATATTCCATAGCGCAGAAATTGTTGGCTAAACTGAATACTGTTTTTGTTTTTTTATTATTTTTGTGCTCCTATCACCATCAGAGATTGTTAATTATCTCCCATTTTGAATTCTCCTTTATTTGCTTGCTGTTGCTGTGCAGTTTACCAGCTGCCATTTTCATTATGTTCTTTGCTTTCAGTTTCAGATAACTGTTTCATCCTTCCCTGTCAACTTTTGTCAGAAATCCGTGCGCATGTTTTACATGCACATATAACAGGCATTGCATTTGTCTTCTTCCCACTTCAATAGTGAGCAACAAGTCAAGTGTTTCATTTACACCCACGGCACGTAATTGAAAAGGTAACGAGAAGATTTCACTTGTCTAACTCCTTTATCAATCTGAATTATGCTTAAACACCCACATACTAATCATCAATTAAGCTGCAGACAATAAAGTCCCCTCACCAATTTAGTTTGATAAATGTAAAACAGTCGAAAGTCAATTGGAATGAGAATATGAATTTGAAGGTAATTAGGACAGAACAGCAAAGGAACCAGGGAAGAAAGATTTGTCTAGACATCACATAGATTTACAAAACTTTGAAATGGCTAGTCCCTTCTCTTTTTAAAATGAGTTAATGTTCTTGATCGGATTCCAAGGCCAGCAAGTTCAGTTCTGTAATGCTATTGTTATGCATGCACCAAAAGTGTGCATTATAACGTCAAAAACATTTAATGTTGAATTTATGCACAATCTATTATTTCAGAGCATGCAGTCCAAGATAACAATTCTCTGAAATGTTCACAGTTATGTTCAGTTCCACAAGCAATTGGCCAGCTCTTTCCCCTACCCTTTAAAACTAATTAAAGGTGAACCACGCAAACCTAAGGTTCTCTACTTTTGATTTATTTTGCCATTGCTATTATTGGAGATGGACTGTTGATTAGCATTGGAGGAGTTCTGAAGACTTCTTGGATTTACAAGGGAGTGATGTCAGATTTTGACAAGGATGTCAGAGGCCTGTCTGGAGAAAATCTGCTTTACTAATGGAGCTTATAGTTGCCGTATCTCTCGAGCTGCAGCATATCTTGGCAGTGGAGCACGGACAGAAAGGAGAAGCAATGAGTAAAGAGTGAAAGAAGGAGGCCCTCAGTAGAAAGCCCTGTCCATCTATCATCTTCAAGAAGCACTTCTCCTATCTGTCTGATTCAGCAGCAGTATACGAGGGCCTGAGTTTCACCTTGGAGATGTTTAATGAACTGTGCTACCTCATAAAATCTGACCTGAATACACTCTTGGAATTCTTGCTCCTTTGTCCCTTACAGCAGAACTATTCCAGTCTATATTTGAATAATTAAAATCTCTTTTTATAACAGCTGTATAATTCTTGAACCTCTGTAATATCTGCGTAAATCTATTCTATTACATCTTCCTCATTGGCTAGAAGTCTACAGACTGCACTGAGCAATGTCATTGAACTTTATTTATTCTTTAATCTAGCTAAATAGATTCTGGGCTTGCTTTCTTTAACACATCTACTTTCTTAAGCATTGCAATTTTATCATTAATCAATATTAATCCCTCTTTCCTCCCTTTGTATTCTTTCCTGAACAGTTTGTATCCAAACTGTATCCAAGCATTGACCTGCTTTTAGAGCCAGGTCTCTGTTATAGCCACAACTTTTTATTTCCACGTAATGATCTATTAGCTTACCTCACCATCTTGTTACCACAATTATAATGGTTTATGATGTAATACACTCTGAGAGTCTGATTTAAATATGTTAATGAAGTAAAGCTTACGTATACAACTGGTTGGCAATGTAATCCTGTAGTGATTGTCCCTTTAAGGGCAACACAACAAAAGAGGCTCACCCAGTCTGAGGGATCAATTGAGACTGTGGGCCCAATTTTACTATCAGGATGTGCCCCTTTTTGGGTGCAGAAACTTGGTACAGTCAGGCGTGAGGACAGTAGCACAGTCCGCATGCATCTCCTCACCTTTTACTAAGGCTCAAAAATGGTTGTGATTGAAACTGCACCCAAAACAGGTGCAACAAGCATTTAAAAGCATTTGCATTCATTAAATTGGTTTAATGGGCTGTATGCCCAACCTCACTGGCACTCCTCCCTTCACCACTATGTTCGCTCATCCCAATTTGTCGTGAAATAGAAATCCAATTCAGGTGCACCAGTTAGTGAAGAGGCAAGTGTCAAGCACCCAATGGCTTTCTGCTTGAGATCAATTGGGGGGTGGGGGGAAGTGAGAAACATTGGGCATGAGAGAGTAGGACCTGTTCCTTGATGATGCAGAAAATATTCTATACAAATATAAGGTCTCCAATAATATAAATCAGGATCAATGAGATCACCTGATCTATTATGCGAAAAACAGAGGTTGGGGGCTTGTTGTGTTGTGGGCGGGGGGTGGGGGGGGATGGTGGAATAAAATCCTTTCCCTAGAAACTGTAGCCGAAATTTTCTATTTGTCGTCACGTCATGTGGTGAAAGCAGAAAATATCGACTGAAGGCCTTAGTCACTTTTCATGATGATGTCAATGCAGGTCACAATGGTCCCTCCCTCTGCCAGTGGCAGGACATGCATCCCAAAGTTCAACCTCGGGAATCTCATTGCAATAACTGAGGATTTCATTATCAGATCCAAATGCTGGAATGATACCCCATCCACAGCAGCTTACTGGCAGAATGGCATGATGTACGACTGGTTTCAAGAGGTGACCACCGAGTATTATTCTGAATGGAGCTCTGAGGTGAGTGAAGCGCTGGCAGACAGGTTTCACATCTTCAATATGACAAGATGGGAGGGGATGGGAAGGGTTGACAAGTGCTGAGTCAGGCAGGGGTGAGTGTTGCAGAAGTGTTGGGAGAGTTGGGCATTTGCCAGGGGTGAACTTGGGTGCCAAATGTTTCCTCAGTCTGGCAGCCATGGCTTCCAGGTGGATTCTGTGTTTTAACTGTCTGCAGAGGTTGCCTTCAAATATGACACCAGGATCATCGATGATTTGAGGTGATAGCGATGGGTGAGTCAGAGGCCATCTGCCCACCTGCGATACAGTGGGGAACCCATGCCTGCCATTTGTTTGCCAAGTGTCATACTTGGTGAAAAATTTGTTTGCCAAGTGTCATCATTGGCATTGGCAGGCTCAGTGTCACTTTTCCTGCCCAATACTGGACTTTGCTGATATGGGGGATGCTTCTGTCCTTGGTTTTTTTGTCTTTTGTTTGCCTATCACAGTATATTAAATGTGGTGCATTATGCATAAAATTACACAAGACAGGCTCAATCGATCTAAGGATCGTTTCCAGTCATTTCCATATGTCCAAATAAAGTCAGGTTTTTTTATTTTTTTTAATCCTTTGTTCAAGTGTGAGCATTGCTAGCATTTGTTGCCCACTTTTCACTGCCTTTGAACTGCTTGGCCCACTAAAGGATTTAGAAAGGCGGTTTAGAGCCAACCACGTTACTGGGGTGGCACAAGGCATGATGGTTCATACTGCACCAGGGACCCTGGTTCGATTCTCAGCTTGGCTTACTGTCTGTGCAGAATCTGCACCTTCAATCCATGTCTGCATTGGTATGTTCTAGGCACTTAGGTTTCCTCCCACAGTCCAAAAGAGCCGAGCAGCACAGCCAACCATCATGCAACAAATTTAGCTGTTAGGTTCATTGGCCATGCTAAATTCTACCTCGTTGTACCCAAACAGGGTGCTGGAGTGTCGCAACTAGGAAATTTTCACAGTAACTTTGTTGCAGTGTTAATGTAAGTTTACTTGTAACTAATAAAGAAACCTTAAATTTATATTGATCTAGAACTGGAATCAGTCACACCAGATAAGGACATTAGTGAATCTCATAGTCACCATTATTGAGGCTGGCTTTCAAATCCAGATTAAAAAAAAATGTATTTAGATTTCACTAGCTGCTCTGGTCGGACTTAAACCCATTTCCCTGAGCATTTTCTTAGGTTTCTGGAGCACTGGTCCATTAAAATTACTTCTATGCAATTGTTATCTCCAACAGTGTTAATCAGCAACAGAAATTCCTCTGCATTGCTGGTTTAAAATATAATTCACACTACACTAAAATACAACAATGTTTTGTAGAAAAACAGTCTTTCCTTCCATTTTTTTTTGGTTAAAATGAAAAATAAATAAGTACCATTCATTTTTGACTTTTAATGGATAAGTCACAATTGCTTAGACAATCTGTAGATTGCTCTTGACCATGCTAACAACCCTAATGTCACACTAAACGTGGAGTAAAAACTTTGAACCAATGTAACAAACTAGAACAAACTGCTGTTTCAGATGAATTTTTTAAAAAGACCCAAAATTTCACTGACATTTTTTGCTCTTTCTAAAGGAATTGAATTCACTTGAGTGTTTTGATCTTAGTTTTATTTCAATAATTCTCAGAATAATTCAATAGCAAATGTTGGCTGGGGCATGGTATACCATTAGATTAGTAATCCAGAGCCTGGGATATTGCTCTCGGGACATATGTTCAAAACCTACCACAGAAGTGGGCAGAATATAAATTCAAAAATAAAACCTGAAATTGAAGTTTACCTCAGAACAGAGAAACATTGAAAATCAGATAGGAGGGGGCCTTTTGATCCTTTAAGCCTGCTCTGTCATTCATTATGATGTCTGATCATCCTTGATTCACACTCTTCTGACTCCTTGCAAAGGTTCCTATCCCTTTTTCATTTTAGTTTAAACCCTCCCAAACCACTCTAGCTACCATTCCCCCATGGACATCACTCCAGGTCCTATCTTGATGTAACCTGTCCCGTTTGTATTGGCCCCACCTCCACCAGAATCAGTCCCAATTGCCCAGAAATCTGAATCAGTCATGCCAGATAAAGATATTAGTGAACCTCATAATCACCATTATTGAGATTGGCTTTCAAATCCAGATATAAAAAAAATTATTTAAATTTCACCAGCTGCTGGACTTAAGCCCATTTCCCTGAGCATTTTCCTGGGTCACTGGAGCACTGGTCTATTAAAATTATTTCTATGCAATTGTTACCTCCAACAGCATTAATCAGCAACAGAAATTCCTCTGAATTCCTCCCACTGACACCATCTCTTCAACCATCTATTTATCTGATATATCCTGCTATTTCTACTCTGACTAGCACGTTGCACTGGAATCACTACCTTCGAGGCTCAGCTTTTTTCCTAACACTCCATATTCTACTTTCATCTGTTTTTCTACCTATGCCATTAATATCCATGTGTACCAAGACATCACTGGCTGTTCACTGTGCTCCTCAAGAATGTCCTGTAATCGCTCTGAGACATCCTTGACCCTAGCACCAGGAAGCAACAGACCATCCGGTAATCTCATTTACGGACACAGAGATGCCTATTTATTCTTTTTTAGAGCTGAATCCCCGATCACTTGCATTCCCAAACAT
This sequence comes from Sphyrna mokarran, assembly GCA_024679065.1. Taxonomy (NCBI): domain Eukaryota; kingdom Metazoa; phylum Chordata; class Chondrichthyes; order Carcharhiniformes; family Carcharhinidae; genus Sphyrna; species Sphyrna mokarran. The sequence goes on from JAGIQG010000006.1 coordinate 105,858,152, forward strand.
TTTACTCCTCTTCCCTGCAAAGAGACAACTGTTGTGCAGCAAATTTGGCTGTTGCTGCTTTGCAATGATTATGAAACTGTCACTGACATTCATAAAAAGCCCATCTGATTCACAAAGGTCCTTTTGGGAAGGAAATCTGCCATCTTTACTGGGTCAGGCCTACGTGTAGATCCCAGTTCCGCAGCAATAATATTGACTTGAACTGCTGTCTGAAATGAGTTAACAAGCCATACAGTTCAAGGGAGATAAAGACAGGCAACAAATGCCGACCTTGCCAGTGATATCTGCATCTTATTAAAAAATAAAGAAGGAAATAACAACAAAAGAAGGGAGAATCTGACTTAGTGATGATAAGGGAAAAGGAATAAAGTTCCAAGTCAGAAATATGTGTTCCTTGGAGGGGACTTTGGAGTTAGTGGAATTCTTGGTGGCAGATGTCACGTGTTAGGAAGCTTTTGAGGAAGCCGAGGTGAGTTGCTGCAGTGCATCTTGTAGATGGTGCACGATGATTCCACTTGTATTGCTGGTCTGAAAAGCGCTGAACAAGCAAGATGCTTTGATCTGGAAGGTATCAAACCTATTAAGTACCGTTAGGTATTTATGATAAGTGAAGTTCATTCTATTATTCTTCTGTTATCTGCCTTGCAGGTGGTGAAAAGGCTTTGGAAGGAAGGGAGATGGGTCCCAAGCCACCAGGCATTGACCTTCTCTTGTACACATAACATTAGCATGGTTAGTTCATGTAGTTTTATGGTCAATGGGGTCCCTAGAATGTCAATGGTGCAGATTCAACAAGGGCAATGCCATTGAATGTCAAGGGGAGATGGTTAGATCCTAACTCATTCCTAACTCACAGACCACAATCAGTAAAGACAGGCATCAACAGCTCCTCCACGATCATCCTCAACACTTGTTGCGTGCAGTAGCAGACTGATTATGTGAAGAATTGTGAATGGAACAAAACACTGCAATTAAAGTAAAATTTTATTTATGAGTCATAAGTAGGCTTACATTGCAATGAAATTGTCCTGAAAATCCCTTAGTTGCTACACTCTGGCACCTATTCAGGTACACTGACAGAAAATTTAGCATGGCCAGTACATGTCTTTTGGGCTGTGGGAGAAAACAGAAGCACCCAGAGGAAACCCACAAAAATGCAGTGAAAATGTGCAAATTCCATACAGACAGTAACCCAAGCCAGGAATTGACAGGGTCCCTGGCATTGTGAGGCTGCAACGCTACCTATTATGCCACCATTCCACCCCTATTATCAGTGGAGATCTGAACTTCTGACATTGTATTAGAGGTAAGATTATTGATGAAGCAGCTGAAGATGATTAGGCCAAGAACACTATCTTAAAGTTCTGAAATGATGCAGTGAGGTTGAAAAGATTGGTCTCCAACATTGATAAATAATATCTTTTGTGTTTTATATGACGTCAGTTGGGGATGTGGTGAGCCTACCCCTTGATTCCCATTGAATTATCATAGAACATAGAACATAGAACATTACAGCACAGAACAGGCCCTTCGGCCTTCGATGTTGCGCCGACCAATATAAAAAGCAATGCCACTCCAAACTAAACCATTCCCTTCTCTTCCATATACTTATCAACTAACCTCTTAAACGCCACCAAACTTGGCGCATCTACAACTGCTGCAGACAGGGCATTCCACTCCCGAACCAGCCTTTGGGTAAAGAAACTGCCTCTGATATCCGTCCTATAACTATCACCCCTTAATTTAAAGCTGTGTCCCCTCGTGCTAGCTTTCTCCATCCTAGGAAAAAGGCTATCACTGTCCACCCTATCTAAACCTCTAATCATCTTATATGCTTCGATAAGATCCCCTCTTAGCCGCCTCCTTTCTAACGAAAACAACCTCAAATCCCTCAACCTCTCTTCATAAGACCTGCCCTCCATACCAGGCAAATCCTGGTAAACCTCCTCTGTACCCTCTCCAATGCCTCCACATCTTTCTTATAACGTGGGGACCAGAACTGCACACAATACTCCAAGTGCGGCCGCACTAGAGTTTTGTACAGTTGCAACATGACGTTGCGGCTCCGAAATTCAATCCCTCTACCAATAAAAGCCAAGACTCCATATGCCTTACTAACACCCTTCTCGACCTGACTGCCTACTTTCAGGGATCTATGCACATACACACCAAGATCCCTCTGTTCATCTAGACTACTAAGAATCCTACCATTTGCCCTATACTCTACACATTTATTATTTCTGCCATAGTGCATTACCTCACACTTTTCCACATTAAACTCCATTTGCCACCTCTCGGCCCAGCTCTGCAACTTGTCCAAGTCCCTCTGCAAACTATAACACCCCTCTTCACTATCTACCACTCCACCGACTTTAGTGTCATCTGCAAATTTACTAATCATGTTCATTAGTGTGACATATAGTCAAATGCTATGCTGGCAATCACTCTCACTTCATCTCTGGAATTCAGCTCTTTTTTCCATGTTTGAACTAAAGCAATGATGAGGTCAGAAACAGGCTTGACGTAAGAGAACCTAAACTCAACCCCAATATTCTAGATTTAAACATTCCAATGCCGGGCAGCCCATCATCCTCTCTCCATAAGCATAGGTTTATTCAAAGTTCAGCTTCCCATATGCAACTCACACTATTGCACTGTCCAACAATTGTTGTTATGCTCACTTGTCTACATTGGATCCCAACTGAACAATGACACATTCAGTGACCCAAAGACTTGCTTTCCAATCATTCCTTGACTTTGATCCCCCCCTTTCTCTGTAACCTTCTCCATCTCGACAGTCCTCCATGATATCAATTCTCCTTCAATTCTAACCTCTTGAGCTCCCTTGCTATCACTTTTGTGGCTCTGCCTTCAAATGCTGAGGCACAGCTCAGAAATTATTTCCCTTGACCTCTCCATCTCTCTATTCCTTTCTCCTCCTTTCAGATGATATAATGTCTTACACTGTCAGTCTCCTTAATTTTACTAATATAGAATGAAAGAATCTAACAGTGCAGAAGGAAGCCATTTGGCCCATCGAGTCTGCACTGTCCCACCCAGGACCTATCCCCATAACCCTATGCTATTACCCTACAAATCCCCTTGACACTAAGGGACAATTTAGGATAGCCAATCCTAACTTGCACATCTTTGGACTGTGGGAAGAAACCAGTGCACTTGGAGGAAACCCATGCAGACAGGGGCAAATGTGCATACTTCACACAAACAGTAACCCAAGCTGAGAATTGAACTCAGGTCCCTGGTGTCGTGTGGCAAGACTACTAACTTCTGTATCATCATGCTGCCTATGTTTTATTTTGTAGCTCAGCGTAAAACATTGCTTGATAACACCTCTGTGAATTCCCTGAAATGTTTTGCCTCTCAAATACATCATATAAATATTATTGTTATTGGTAAGCAAGTGCCACTTGATAGCACTGTCAATAACTCCTTTGTTGATGATTGAAAATTGGCTGTTGGGGTGGATGTTAGTCTGATTGTGCTTCTCTTGTTTTTTTCGGGTCCGGACTCTTCTGAGCTCTCTATTGGGTAGATGCTATTGTCGTAGCTACAGTAAAGTCTGGCAACACCAATTTTAAATCTAACCAATTTATTTGATAATGAATCTGCGAGCTTTCGGCGGCCGAAAGCTCGCAGATATACTATCAAATAAATCGGTTGGATTTAAAATTGGTGTTGCCAGACTTTACTGAGTTTACCCCAGTCCAGCGCCAGCATCTCTACATCATGACTGTCATAGCTATACAGGAACAGCTTAGGTAAGGAGACAGCTAGTTCTGGAGCTCAAGTCTCTTTGCTATGATGTTGCTAGGGCCTGTAGCCATTTGTGTATTCTGTGCACAAAGCTGTTTCTTCATATTGCATAAAGTCAATCAAATTGGCTGAGAACTGACACCAGTGATGATGAGGCCAAAATTAATGATTAGCTTAGCACTTCTTGCTTCCTTCCATATTGGACTACAGATATATTGTCCACATAATGAAATGTTTCTTCCTTTCTCCCCTTCATGCTACACTTTTGACCAGGCTCTATTAGGATAATTAAAATTTCCTAGTATTGTTCTCTTGTTTTTTTTTTAAATGTGCCTTTGAAATTTGCTTCAAAATTTGCTTGTCTAACTCTTTCTCATTGTTTGGAGCTCTATATAAAAATAACTCTTTAGTATCTAAAAACATTGAATTTGCTCCTCAAATCAAGGCCGCAAGTTTCACTCCTTAAAACCGTCGTGCATATTTCTTTTCCAAATTCAACTATCAGATCCTATTTAATTCTACCATAGTTCCATCTTTTTCATCACTGCAGTTTTTGGGATATTTCTAATGCTAGATCAGAGGAATGAAGTATATCTACACTGAAAATATATTGCAAAATTGACAGTTTACTCATGGCGGTGATCAAACTCTCCAGAGATGAGAACTGCAATATCAACCCCAAAATGAATTCCAACTTATCCTAACTAGCCCATTACACCACCCACAGCCATGGGCACCTTGCAGGAATTCAAAAACCATGGCAGAAACAGAATGGCTACCAGTTGAAAATTAGAAAAGAAATGTGTTTACCCCACCCCCAACTTAAACTGAGAATTCTCAATGTCTGTCCAAAATGATTTACAAGCAGACTTGGAATGACAGCTAGCATTCTCACCCCAACAAGATGTGTAAACCATCAATAAGCTCAGGAACATTAAAGTAAATGTTGTGTTGAAAGTTGAACACAAGAACATGCCTATGGGGAAATTACTGTCTTTGATTCAGATCAGAGATGAACTATTATTGAGATAAACAAAGATCCTCCAACAAAACCAAAGCGAAGTATTATGAACAAGAGGGCAAATGTGCCACAACAAGTACATTTAAAATCATGGAATCAAAATTAAGAATGCAAGCTAAGCTGAGAGCCATTGACATCAGTGAGAAATTTGCAGACTATAGCTCAAGCGAGATTCTATCACCTTGCTACCTCTATCTCCTTCTTCCAGCTTTTGCCAAAGAAGACAGAGACATTGAACACCATCATATCAGCCTGGGAGATCATTACAAAACCTTTTGTCCAGAAAATCCACTAAATTCAACAACTACCTAGGTGAGTCTCACCGGTCCTAAAATTCTAAATCTCTTCCATCAGATTGCACAACCAGTTTTTCTCCCAGATATTTTTAAGAAATCTACAATCATGGAAATCTTCAAAAAGGATAAACCCTCCAAATTTGTTCACACTATAAAATCAGATATCCAATCTGCCTGTAAAGCAGCTGTCTGTAAGATCCCCTCTCTTACAGACAGGGCACAAATGCTAGACTGTGCTTTACTTCACTACTCAAGTACAATTTTTCTTAAATTTGAATTCTGGTTGATAATAAGATTAAAACATTATTGTTTTTTTTAAATAAATGTAAATAAAATAAATTTAAAATAAAACAAATATCAGATATAAAAGATATCTAATATGACATCTTATAATGTCACACAAAACTTTCAGATGAATGGCGCAGAATCACATTGCATTTATTACTTATATAATTTATTTATTGTTCATTTCTGGGAACACAGCTGAGGTATTTTTCCAAGAGTGATCAAGCAAGGAAGTTGAATCAATAGAACCAAACTCATTAGTCAAGGTAGCTTGCACCAAGTCATATAATTTTAGTTTCATTTGCTAATGCAATTCCCTCAGCTTGTTGGACTTGGTTGCACCCCAAGCTAGTTTTCATCATCACTTCTGTTTCCACAAAGAAATGAACACATTGACAAAAATAAATGAGAAAGAATAGTTTAATGATTGAATGTGACATTGAGTTATTTGTTGAACACACAGGCCTGTGTTCTGAATCTGCATCATATCTTGAAACAGGAACATCACCCACATGTCACAGTATTGCCATGAAAGGTAAACAGTAACAGGGTTTATCAAAAGTCTTATCATCAGCACCTTGCTGCACTCAATGTAACCAACAATAATTTCAGAGGTGTTTTGGCTCACAGGGATATGCTGTCAAAAATGTCTGATTTATAGAATCTTCAGGGGAAGTTCCCCTGGTATCTCAGCTTTGCCGACATTATTCCTTTGCTTTAACCCTGAGGTATAATAAATGCATGCTATTGTTGTTATTAGTTTGCAAGGTAGCTGAATTCACTAGAGAATGAATACCCTGTAAGGATTGTTGAGGAAATAATCCATTTGGAATGACATTAAACTAATAACAATGACTATTCAGTTTTATAACTGAAAGTTCAGGAAGCAATAAACATTGCATTTTAGGCTTCTACTTTTAGGCTTTGAAATTTATTGAATAGGAAGGGACTCTAACTAGTTGCTTCGAAGCAATTGATTTTCTGCGTAAGTGCATAATTTGCTAAGAATTCATACAAGTTGTGAAAGTGGACTCGTAATGCTGGGGGCTGCAGGTGTGGTGTAAGCATAAAACCAGATGGATGGCAAGGGGTGGCAAGTACCTATCACCTAGCTGGCTGCACTCATATTTTACAAACAGCCAAGATAGGTATTGAGTGATCTGGCCACCCTTGGACCAATGAACTCTCAATAGGCCCATTTATGACTACTTAAGACAATCTTTCCAATGCTGCTGGTACTTTACAAGGATGTAGGGGCTGGGGTATGAGGGGGTTGCTATCCATGCCATGTGACAAGACCACCATTTATATTCTGGCAGCCAATTTGTAAGCTCAGCGATTGGCTCTTCCTGATGGGCTGCACTGCGGTATGCTGCCAGAAATATTAGCCAGAATTTTACCATCTCGCCAATTCCAGAATCAGGGCAAGTGAAGCTCACAGAATGGAATTCTCCAATGGCTTTGGGGACTGGATTTTACAAGGTTTACTCAAACAAGGTTGTAAAATCACACACCTGTAAGTGATCTTACTGCCTCAACATGCCAGTTAAACAGTGTGACGAGCTGTGGAGATAATATGAGAGGTCAAAAACCTGATTCGCCCAGAAAGGACATGAATTTACATAGAATTGATGACATTTAAATGAACTTACCAGCTTCTGCATGGTTGCTTCCGTGCTTCCAAATGCTGCCCCCTTGCCAGCGAGATATCACACCAGCAAGACTCACTGCGGCTCGGCAACAACGCAGACGAGATACCATGACCATGCTGAGTGAATTGGAAACCATTGAAGTTCTGGGTGGTGGGGTGCTCAGCTAGGCAGTGCCCATCATGCAATGCCATCCTAGCAGTGCCCAGTTGGGCTGCATAAGTGTTCCGGCCCTGTGCCAAAGATGTGGGGCTTAAATGGGCATAGCAGCTGAATAGGGTTGGGCTGTGAAGGGAGTGCTACGCAGTGAAGGCCTTTTCTGGGGTGGGATGTGGTGGGGTGGGGGGGTGGTTGTGTGAGGCAAGTTCTGCAAGAGGGGAGGTCACGCAGGGTGGGGCATGCAGGTGTGTGTCACAGAGGGGATCATAATGAGAGTGGCATGCCGTGATTTCACCATACTCATTGGGAAGTTCTTGATGTCCTAAGGCCAACAACCCGTGTTGGTATGGGTTAATGACCATATGGGGATGGGTTTTGATATCTGTGGAAGTTTGGGAGGAAGTCTCCTAATTCAGTAGCAGAGATTGGGATGCTGTCTGCAGTGCCTGAGTGCTCTGAAGTTGGCTTCACTAGTGTATTTGCATTCTGACATGAACAGCACCCATCGCTGACTTAATAGTGCAAAGCTCCTAGCTGTCAAAGAAATTGATTGAATGCTGGAAGATTGCAGTGCTGAGCTCACCAATAATACTGGAGTGGGAGACTCACATTTTCACATGATTACGACATTTATTAGAAACATTTTAAGAAAATTTCACCAATTGTGATACAGGATACAAGTCCTAGTGTAATATTCCACCTTTTAACTTTACTGATGTCAACTGAGTTGGTCTGTGTTTTCAGTTTTTGATTCATGAACATACTACATACATTTATTTTCATTTATTTTTCCATTCACTAAAGCAACACATATCTGAGTATAAAGCAAAAAATATCATCACTGTAATCAAATGGAAGTAAATCTTCAGCGCATAGCTCAAGGGCAGGATTAGAAATTGTAAATTTCTAATCTAATTGTAGGTTTGACTGAGTATTGAACATGAAGTGGTTGTGAAAGAGTACTTTTGTTAACAGAATGCAGAGATGGGAATTTTGTGCAACTGGGAATTGTTTGGTATTTCTCAATTTGACTTAGAAATTTAGAAGTTGTAACAGAAACTGCAAGTTTGTTAAAATACTAAATTAATAGTCTTTCCACAGTAGTTAGCTGTCAATCAGCTGAAAATGACTGCCTGAGTAGATGTTAATTACTGTGTCAGAAAACTGACTCAGCAGTTGTAAATTAGGAGTGACTCACATATTTACTACGAGAGTGTGGAACATAAAGCAGTCATGAAAGAATACCTCATAATAGATACTAAAGTTCTGATTTGAGCAAATGGAATTTGATGCAGAGGGGAAGGAGGTGCTACTTTATATTCTTCAGTAGCTAATGAGTATTTTTCTTTTGTCTCGAAGCTCAGGAACTTGATTTGCTGTTCCTTTACTAAATTAATCATTTAGATAAATCAATTAATTAACAAAACAGAAGAACTGATTCAAATAAAGCATTAATTAACAAAATAACTTATTAAATGAATACATTCAATTTGGATAGAAATGGCCAGCAGATGATTTTTCAGTAATTGCAGTATATGGGAGTTTGTGGAGACCATTGTTACATTGGGTTGGCCAATTGTTAGCTCTGTTGCCTCACGGTGCCAGGAACTCAGATTTGAGTTGGCATGTTCTCCTGTGGAGTCTGCATGAATTTCCCCGGGAGCTCTGATTTCTTTCCACAGCCCAAAAGACATGCTGGTTGGATGCATTGCCCATGCTAAATTCTCCCTCAGTGAACCTGAACAGATGCCAGAGTGTTGCAACTAGGGGATTTTCACAGTAACTTAATTGCAGTGTTAATATAAGCCTACTTGTGGAACGAATAATCTTAAACCATTGTTGTGATTATCGGGTGTACTGCTTGTACATCAATAAGCAGCCTTGCTGAAGTTTCAAAGACTTTACTAACAATACTGAATCTTGTACAAAGTTACAGCAGAAGGTAAAGGTGTGGAGATAACCCTTCACAAGATTCTTACCAATTGATACTTATCTCTGAAATATTCTTTGCTCCAAGCTATGTACCTTCTTACATCAGCATGTGGGTGATACTCAGGCTGTGATTTTACAGCTCCAATCCACTGGCAGGACATTCTGGTTCCACTGAGGTTCACTACTTGTGAGTAGTTCCCCAGCAGTGGGATGGGTGAGTCATGTGAAAGCCAACAGGGTTCAATGGGACTAAAAGATCCCACCAGTTATTAACGGTGTGCTGTATCCATCACCGGTTGGTACTGCCAGTGTGCCAGAGGCTACTGCTAGGATGCCTAATGGCTACTGCCAGGGTGTTTGGAGGACACTGCCAGGTGGGCAATGCCAGCCTTACCTGTGACCACCCAGAGGCTTCAATGGTCTCCGAATCCCCTGGGATGACATCATGCTAGATCTCTACTGGTGGACATTAGTAGTGATTCTTGCCATTCATGCATCATGCCCAAAGGTCAAAAATCCCTGGCACTGGAAATCAAACAGGTTATGCATATGTAAATGTTACATTAAATATGTTAATTGGCCTCATTAGCGAATGAATGCAGTTGAATTGAAATCAGATTCTCAATCCTTCTGGGTGAGCTCCAGATCACAGATCACGCCAGCTAGAGTGGATCAGGAGACTTGTGTATGGTTTAAAGCCTAGCACGATTCCTGTTTTGTGCCTTGTATCTAATTTTCCGGTCCAATGGGATTTCCACCTGGGACTAACAGACCCAGAGAATTGCCTCCATGACCTTTACTGACATGACCAGCATTTATTACAATCCCTAATTGCCCTAACTGCATGATTTCCTACGCTGTTTCAGGCTTAGTTGCTCAATAAAAGTTAACTGTGTTGGTGTGGGACTGAAGTCACATGTAAGCCATATCAGCAGATTTGATTCCCAATTGGACAACAGTGAGTGGGCTTTTGTGACAAATACAACTTTATGGTCACATGAATGCAAAGGATGTAGCATTCATTACCACAGTAACAGTTTGTATGCATTCATGGAGAAATTAGATAAGTATATGAGGGAGAAGGTTACATTAATAGGTTTAACTGATGATAGGTGGAGCTTGAGTGGACCATAAAGGCCAACGTGGTCCAGTTGGGCCATGTAGCCTGTTTCTGTGCCAAATATCCTACGTACTTTTACTGATGTTAGCTTTTTTATTTTTGCAAAACCATTTGCTCAAAGTTTTAATTTCAGGTGAAATCTACTAATTCAGGTATGTATGTTGATAACCTTTATTTCACTGTGAATATATCACACAAAATAACTTTGACACCTCTCCAAATACACACAGTTCATGATGTAGACTTATAATTTTGGAGTTGACTCATAATTCATTTTTCATGGCTCCTCATATTGAATGAATTCATGAGAATTAAATAGAAAGGTCTTTTAAATGAAGGTTTAATGTGAAACTGAGTACCATATTCAGTGTAGCATAGTGGCACAGTGGTTAGCATTGCTGTCTCACGATGCCAAGGCCCCAGGTTCAATTCTAGTCTCAGGTCACTATCTGTATGGAGTTTGCACATTCCCCCTGTGTCTGTGTGGTTCCTCCGGTTGCTCTGGTTTCTTCCCACAGTCCAAAGATGTACAAGTTGACGGATTGGCCATGCTAAATTGTCCTTTAGTGTCCAAAAATGTGTAGGTTAGGGGAATTAGTGGGATGAATGGGTGGAGTTACAGGAATTGGGTATGAGGCAAGTCTAGATAAGATGCTCTGTTGGACAGTTGGTGCAGACTTGATTGACTAAATGGCATCCTTCTGCACTGTTGGGATTCTATGATTGTACTATCCATACAGTGATGTACAAAGACACCTGATCCAGAGCCAAGGTCCGTCTTTGAGATGGACACAGTTTGGTTAAGTTCTGGAGCGGAGTCAGCTCCTGACCTGTACCTTCTGCTACAAATATGTACAAAGTTATGAATTGTCCATAAAGTCTAGCTGTGAACATATTCCAGACTGGAAGTTGGTGTCCGAAGCAAGATTGTTCACATAACATTGCACACATACTGAAAAATGCAAATGCAAAGCATTTGCTCTCAAAAAATAATTGCTTTCCATATTTGTGAGTGGAAATGTGACTCCTCTAGTTGGAGTTAGTAAGACCCTTCAATAGCTGATATTTACTGGTCTTTATTTTTAGATTAAAGCTGTGCTTATCAGACAGTGGCTGCCAAACCTCAGATAACATTACTTTGAAAAATATATTCAAACTCCTGAAGATCTTTTGTACAAACATGCATAGATATCTTGTGTTGAGAATATTAAAAACCAAGCTCAAATGTTCCGGTGAAGGAGAGATAAAACGTTGTTCTTCATCCTGGATGTGATGTTGAAATTCCAATCGCATGCCAAAGGCTTGAGACACATTTCCATATTCTTGGCTGCCATTTCCACAGTTCTCATAGGTATGATTGACCGAAAATGATGTTTGAAATTTAAAAAAAAAATGACTCCTGCAAGAAGCTTAGTAGTTTCAGGATAATGTTGCTTCTGCAGTAAAGAGACATTCATAATGTGGAAAGAGCAACTTCAGAGATTGAGTCTGAATCTTAATTTCTCAGAAGTCCATGGCAACATTCGTCCCATGTACAAGTGAAAAGTGCAACATGTTCCTTGTTTGAATTCCAATTCTCTTATAGATTTAGGCATTTATCGTGGAAACGTTCAAGAATTTGGAAGTAGAATTATGTTGCAGTTGAACGCTGATGTCTTGTTCCTCCTTAAACCATGTATTGAGTCCTGATTGTGTTTCTTTAATGGGAGTGATTTTCACGCCCTACTGTGCTGCTCCAGCAGTGCAATGGGCTAGGAGATGTCAGCGGAAGCCATTTTGCAGAGTTCCTACGGAGTGTCATGGCTCTGTGCATCTCTGGGACCCAGACTTCCAATGGTGTCAGTTCTGCACCAGAAATTGGCGCGCAGATGTTTAAAATATTAAAATTGTAATTTAAACCTGATTAGCGGGCCCAGGACTAAACGCTCCAGTTTGCTGGTGTTTCCCCCGCTCCCATCGCCAGTGAAATACTTCAGAGGGGTTTACAACTAATGGGGGGAATGGGGGTGGCTAGTGGCCTCAGACTGTCTCGGGAAGGTCAAGTCTCTGCATTGCAATTGATGTACAAGAACACAATTATCAGCCCACCTAAGGCCAGTATGCTGAGGCCTTTGCCTATTTAATACCATTAAGTTGTAACTGATCATGAAAACACATAAATAGTAATGAAGTGCTTGGACAATGTTGGCTCCCTGCATGCAAAATAAAGACACTACATGAACATTGCAATTGAACTCCAAGTGTTGATATTTTATAAAAGAGTATTTCTCAGACCTGTTAGCATAATGGGTCTTGTTTAGTTTAAAGCTATTGTCTATAAATGTATTTGCATGAATGTATGACACATATTTTCGTAGAATCCATAAACTCCCTCTAGTGTAGAAGGAAGCCATTCGGCCTATCAAAAGTCTGCACTGACCAAATTCCCACCCAGGCCCTATTCCCCTAACCCCACATAATTCCCCCTTGCTAATCCCTCATACTATGGTCAATTTAACATGACCAAGTGACCTAACCTGTATATCTTTGGACTTTGGAATTTGGGGGATATCATTTTCTATCATCTTGCAGGATACTTCCAATGATTCCCAAAGCTGCTGCATTATTTTTAACTTCTAGCCTACATCCCTTTGATTGTCTCAACCAAGTAATAATCAGTAAATGGTCAGCAGAGGTGAATTTTCACTTGTCCTGCGAGTAGTACAGCACGTGATAATGAAATTCATAGGCCGGGATTTTGTGTCTTGTTTGCCGTGGGCATAAATAGTGACAGGAGCGCAAAATATTGTGCAAGGTCAAAAACAGGATTTGTGCCAGTGAGAGTTTCTGGAGCAATAGTTGTTGCTACCTCTCCAGCATACTCAGTTTTCCCATCATTAATGTTTGGGAACTCATTAGCATATATTTAAATACCATTAGTGGACTTCCCCCTGTAATTTCTCACCACGCTGAAAAGTACACCCCTGGGGCCATGACATCATATCAGAATTTGCAACTGGTTTCAAAAAATGGTAGAGGACGGGGTTCAGAGCTGAATGTGCAGTTTGCCATTGGTTACCAAGAGGCAAATGGGCACGTATTGTTCTTGAATTGAGTTGTCCACTGGGCCATTTCAGAGATCATTTTAAGAGTCAATCATATTGCTGGGGGTCCAGCTGGGTTTTTACAACAATGAACAATGATGTCATGACCATTATTAGACAGTACAGTGGCACAGTGGTTAGCATCACTGTGCCAGGGACCTGGGTCCAATTCCAGCTCAGGTCATTGTCTGTGTGGAGTTTGCACATTTTCCCCGTGTCTGTGTGGGTTTCATCCCACAGTTCAATGATGTGCAGATTGGGTTCATTGGCCATGATAAATTGACCCTAGCATTAGGGGGATCAGCAGGTGAAATATGTGGGTTTACAGGGATAGGACCTGGGTGGGATTGTGGTTGGTACAGATTCGATGAGCCAAGTGGCCTCGTCCTGTAGAAAGAGGAACAAAGAACAATGAAAATTACAGCACAGGAACAGGCCCTTCGGCCCTTCAAGCCTGCACGACTGTGAACTACACTGAGATTAAAATACTCGACTCTTCCAGGGACCATATCCTTCCATTCCCATCCCATTCATGTAATTGTCAAGACACTCATTAAAAGTCACTATCAGATCTGCTTCCACAACTTCCCCTGGCAGCAAGTTCCAGATATCCACCATCCTGTGTAAAATCATTGCCTCGTACATCTCCCTTAGATCTTGCCTCTTGTACCTTAAACTTATATCCCCTAGTAATTGACTCTTCCAACCTGGGAAAAAGCTTCTGACTATCCATTGTGTCCATGCTCCTTATAACCTCGAAGACATTTATCAGGTCATCCCTCAATCTCTGTCATTCCAGTGAGAACAAACCAAGTTTCTCCAACCTCTAATGCCCTCCATACCAGGCAACATCTTGATAAATCGTTTTTGTACCCTTTCCAAATCCTCCATATCCTTATAGTGGTTTGGCGTTATATAGTGGAATTGAACATTATATTCCAAGTGTGGTCTAACTAAGGTTCTATAAAGCTGCAACATGACTTGCCAATTTTTAAACTCAATGCCCAATGAAGGTAAGCATACTGTATGCCTTCTTGACTCTACCTTCTCTACCTATGTACTTGTACAACTGGATCCCTCTGCTGGTGTACCATTTACTGTATGTTTCCTCTCTGTATTAGACCTTCCCAAAATGTATTACCTCATATTGTCTGGATTAAGCTCCATCTGCCAATTCTCTGCCCAACTGATCTATATCCTGCTGTATCCTTTGATGGTCCTATCAATATCCACAAATCCACCAACCTTTGTGTCGTCCGCAAACTTACTAATCAATCAAGTTACATTTTTCTGCAAATCATTTGCATATATTACAAATAGCAAAGATCCCAGCATTGATCCCTGAGGAATCCCTGTCACAGCCCTTCATTCAGAAATGCACCCTTCCACTGCTACCCTCTGTCTTCATTGACCAAGCCAGTTCTGTATCCACCTTGCCAGTTCACTTCTGATCCCATGCGACTTCACCTTCTGCACCAGACTGCCATGATTGACCTTGTCAAAGGCCTTTCTGAAGTCCATATAGATAACTTCCACTGCCCTACCCTCATCAATCATTTTTGTCACTTCATCGAAATACTCAATCAAGTGAGTCAAGACCGCCCCTTCACAAAACCATGTTGCCCTTCCCTAATACATCCACTTATTTCCGAGCAGGAGTAAATCCTATCTTAAAGAATCCTCTTCAATAATTTCCTTACCACTGATATAAGACTCAGCAGCCTGTAATTACCTGGATTATTCTTGCTACCCTTCTTAAACAAAGGAACAACATTGGATATTCTCCAAAATGGATATTCTCTGGACCTTCCCTATAGTCAGTGAGGTTACAAAGATTTCTTTCAAAGCTCCAGCAATCTGCTACCTTGCTTCTCTCAGCATTCTGGGGTACACCCCTCAGGCCCTGAGGACTTGTCTACTTTAACGTTTCTCAAGAACTCTCATAGCTTCTCCTTTTCGATCTCAACATGACTCAAAGCATCTACACACCCTTTCCCAGATTCATCATCCACCAAGACCTTTTCTTTTGTGAATACTGACACATAGTATTCATTTACTACCTCGATCATTTCCTCTGATTCACACATAGATTCTCTCCCCTGTCCTTGGTTGGGCCAACCATCTCCCCTCTTGATCTTTATATACTTATAAAAAGCGTTGGGATTTTTCTTAATCCAGCTGGCCAATGATTTTTGTGACCCCTTTTCCTTTCTGCTTTTCTTTATTCACACTTGCTTCTTGTAGTCCTAGCTTCCTAGCCTTGACAAATGCTTCCTTTTTCTTTTTGACTAGGCTCACAATATCTCTCATTATCCAGCATTCCCAAACCTTGCCAATCCTTCATCTTTACAGGAATACGCCAGTCCTGAATTCCTATCAGCTTACACTTGAAAGCCTCCCATATGCCAGATGTTGATTTGTCCTCAAACATCTGCCTCCAAATCTACATTATTCAGTTCCTGCCTAATGTTGTTGTAATTAGCCTTCCCCCAATTTAGCCCCTTAACTTGAGGATTACACTTACCTTTATCCATCAGTACTTTAAAGCTTGCTGAATTGTGGTCACTGTTCCCGAACTACTCCCCTACTAAAACATTGACCATGTAGACAGGCTCATTCCCCAATACCAGGTCCAGTATGGCTCCTTCCTCAGTTGGACTATCTACATACTGTTTCAAGTAGCCCTCCTGATGATCCTTACAAACTTTGCCCTATTCATGCTCCTATCCCCAGTCAATATAAGGGAAGTTGAAATCTCCCATCACAACAACCCTGTTACTTTTACATCTTACCAAAATCTGCTTGCATATCTGTTTCTGCATCTCCCACTGGCAGTTGGGTGGCCTAGAGTTAACCCCCAACATTGGCTATGCCCTTTCTATTCCTGATCTCTACCCATATTGCCTGACTGTATAAGCTTTCTGAATGTATTCTCCTGCAGTACGACAGTGATATTCTCATTAACCAGTAATGCAACTCCCCTACTCCTTTTACACCCCCCTCTATCCCACCTGAAACATCTGTATCTTGGGACATTAAGCTGTTTAATTTTGTTCTTCCCTTAATAAAGTCTCTGTAATAGCAACAACATTATAGTTCCAAGTACTGATCCAAGCATTGTAGGGATTCCATGATTAGATTTTTAAATTCAAATTTGTATTGACTTCAGATTTCATCATGTGCCATGCTGGGATTTGAACCTGGATCACTAGAGTCCTGCATATCTGGGCTTCTAGTCCAGTGATAATTTCAGTGCCATCCCGTCCTCACAATATAGCTGTTTGGATTTAACACTGAGTTTAAGAATTTCATGCCATGAACTCTGTCCTCCATTTTGATGATATTTTTGCCACTCGTTGCATTGCTCCACTATCCTTAATGTTTCTCTTGATAATCATCTCTGAGTCCCCACTTGCCTGCTGCCTTTTTTTAACCAGGTGAGGTTCATGATTCCCCCGCAACTTTAACATTCAGATAGCACCATAAACTGCAGTCAGTTGGCCCGTTAAGTATCTTAATTACCATCATTTTGTTGTGTGAAATTTGCCCTCAATGTCAGCACTGAGATGAAGGAAGTTAGCTCACCAGAACATACAGTGAAAGATTTATAAACTTTGATCAAAGGAATATTCAGGCTGTGGAAAGAAGATTAGGAGTTGGACATGCTCCACTAGATATTTAGAAAATACATAGTCTTTCGAAGTTTAATATTTGATTATGTCCTTGAAGGATGTGACTAATGTTGTAATAGAAGCTTAGAACCACTACAGTTAAGAAAGAGACCATTTGGCCCATTGAGCCTTCACTGACCACAATCACACCCAGTCCCTATCCCTGTAACCCCACATATTTACCCTGCTAATCCCTCTAAGTTACACATCTTGGAACACTCAGGGCCCAATTTTTCCAACAAGTTGCGCTTGTTTTCGGGCACGAAACCTTGGTAAAGTCGGGCGTGGGTAACTGGTGTGATCCGCGCCTGATTCCATGCCTTTTTCCTCTTTACCAAGTGGTTAAAATGGCCACAATTGGCACCAAGCCTGTTTTGGCACGACGTTAATTTAAATGCCTAAACTTACCTGCGCTCTCCCTTTCCCACCATCGCGTTTGCCCGTTCAAATTCAATGTGAAACAGACGTGGCCTGCAAAAATCTGTTTCTGATGCTCCAGCATCTGAGGAGATAAGTGGCTCTCTGACTCAACTTGATGTGAGGGAGGAGGGGGCGGAAGTGGGTCAGATTGTCCCCTGGTTTGGGGGGGGGGGGGGGAGGTGGTCAGATGGATCTTGGTGGGGGGAATGAGGCAGGCCAGATCATTCTCTGGTGGGGTGGAAGGGGGGGTTCCGCTGCCACTCTGCATGCGATTGGTAGGGGGAAGTGGGCAGGGGGCTGTGATCGATCTGGGTAGCGGGGAAGGGGTAGATGGATAAGGGGGGCAGTTATATGTTGGGGATGGGACAATGTCTGTGGAGGTCTAGGAGGCCACTTTATGAGGCTCAATGTATCTGGCAATGTAGTAGGGGTGCATTTTTTGTATTTTTTTTACTGCACATACGCTGTCGAAGGCTCAAATCGAAGCTGCAGTGTTTCAGGCTTCTGTGGTGCGATTTAGAATTGCTGCTTTCTTTTCAGGCAATGTGCGTATGGGGATACCGGAGAACAGGTTTACAAGTCGGATCTGGATCACTCCTAGATTCAGCATTTAGAATCAAAATAGTCAAATTGGGCCACGAGGGACAATTTAGCATGGCATAATCAAATTAATCCGCACATCTTTGCACTGTGGGAGGAAACCGGAGTACCCGGAGGAAACGCACGCAGACATGGGAAGAACGTACAAACTCCACACCTGAAGCCAGAATTTAACTTGGCTCCCTGGCGCTGTGAAGAAGCAGTGCTAACCATTGTGCCACCATGCCATCCAGCAGTGTCATTCTTTAAGGTGATTATTCATTGTAAGTATCTTGGATGTTCAATATAATGTATTACAGCAACAATGGTGGGATTTTATGACACTTAGCTGGGAACAGAAGCCAGTAGCAATGATACTCATTCCTATAGATACCTCACACTGGCCACCCAGTAATCATTACCAGGCAAACTGGATAACTATTCAGCAGCTGGAGGGATGGACTTTGAGGCAGTGGATGTGTCATCACCTGATGCGGAAGATATACTGGTGCCATGTTTCAAGGCTCACAAGTGCATGGATTCTGGCTCAAACCTGTAACGATTCTCTCAGCAACCATCCTCCTGTAACTCGGGTGATCTATCTAATAATGTGTCACCTCCTCTCCACAACTGAACTCAAAGAGTCATAGAATCACTGCAGTGTAGAAGTAGGCTATTCAACCCATCAAACCTACACTGACAACAATCCCACCCAGGCCCTATCCCCGTAACCTCACCTATTTACCCTGTTAATTCCTCTGACACTAAGGGGCAATTTAGCATGGCCCATCAACATAACAGGCACATCTTTGGACTGTGAGAGGAAACCAAAGCTCCCAGAGGAAAGCCATGCAGACATGGGGAGAATGTGCAAACTCCACAGAGACAATTACTCAAGGTCAGAATTGAACCCTGGCTCTACGAGACAGCAGTGGTTACCACTGTACCACTGGGTTGCCCTCTCAGTCACCAGAGGATTGCCTTGAACTCTGATATTGTAGTACCCTGTACATCTCTCCCCTTTATATCTCCCCCAATGTCCTTCTCTCCTGAATACTTGTCTTCTGAATGCCTTTCTCCGGTACACCACTCCTCGTGCCCCTCTCTTGTGCATCCCTCTCCTATCCTTTAAAGCTCTCCCCTTTATTCCTCTTTGCTGTACACCTCTCCCCTGTACATATAAATGAAGAGCTGGAGTAAATCACTTCCTCCTCGAACCTGCTATGCCATTTAGTTCGCTCATAACTGATCTGATTATAACCTCAATCTCACAATACCGATAATATTTCACTGCCTTCTGAGAGAGGAAAAGAAGTGAGCCTGCTAGCGTCTGTACAGCTTTTCCCTTGCTAATAGATACCCTGAGGCATATATCATTACATTGGCCACGAGGATAGCATGAATTATTGATGAAACAGCCTGTGGCCCGAGACATGTGAGATGCCAGATCATAAGGGGCAGACACAGAGCAAACCTGAATTGGCCTGTACAGTCAGAAGTTTAAAACTATATTGAAAAAAAAAACATGAAGACAAAGTACCCTTAGAAACAAAATCTGTGATTTTTGTGTTTAAGGAGAAGTGAAAGTTAAATTTAAAAAAATGACAAAGAGTAGCTGCAAGTTTTTCTTAAACAAAGAACAGAAAGCAGTGTTTTGTGTACAAATTAAGAAAGAAATGTCCCAAGATATTGTAGCTTGATAAGGAGATGTAACTAAGATGTAACTAGATGTAGCAAAGATGTAACCAGAGGGCAGGAAAGTGAAGATGCTGAGATTGTCAAGCTCCTGATCCAAACAAAGCCTATGCGGAAGGGCGGGGAGGGGGAGTCCACGTAACTCTGTTCCCTGTCTGAGAAACTGCAGGCAGCAAGTTATAGAGAGAAGTCCATCTTACAACCTACCTTTGCATTACCCACAAATTTGACCACTATACATCCTGCTCCTTTCTCCAAATCAGTAATCTATGTTGTGAAGAGCCGTATTCCAGCACTGATTCCTGTGTTACCCCACTGGTGACTGCTCTCCACCCTGAGAAAGACGCCCCCTTATCACTGCTACTCGCTGCTTCTTATTTGTTAGCCAATCCTCTATCGGTGTCAGAACATTATCTCCAATACTATGCGCTCCTATGTTGCTTCGTAACCTTTTATGTGGCACCTTATGAAATGACTTTTAAAAACCCAAACATATAACATCAACTGGTTCTCTTCTATCTACTCTCACTAATATCATATCAAAGAACTCTAGTATATTTGTCAGACATGATTTTGCCTTCAAGAAACAATGCTGACTCTGCTTGATCAAATTATGACTTTCCAAATGCACTGCTATTCTCTCCTTTAATAATTGATTCAATTTTTTTTAATATCTGAAGTTAGACAAGTTTCATTCACTTTTCCTCCTTCTGTTTTTCAACAAGTCTACCACACTGACAGTTTTCTAATCCGTCAGCACAGTTTCAGATTATAAGGATTTTTGGAAAATGACTTCCAAGGCATCCATAATCTCTGTAGCACTCTCCTTTAAAATCCTGGGGTGCAAAGCAGGTCCAGGGGAGATGTCAGCCTTTAACCCTATTAGTTTGTCTAAAATTAATTCTCTGGTGATGGTAACTAGTTTTCTGAAGGCTAGAAATTCCTCTCCTATGAGTCATGGCTAATCAGACATGTCAGGGTAAATCCAATGTCCATTTTTAAAATAGAGTAATTTTATAAAGTAGCCAGGTTGACATTGATATATATATATAATTTTCCTGTCTTCTGAATGGAGAGTCCACAGTTAACAGAAAACTGTTAGTGTAATTATGAGATAAGACCAGCATACTACCATTTTTATCAAGGAAATTGAAATGTAAATAATTGAAATTGAATTTACAACGAATTATTAGCAGTGTCAAGCTTCTCAACCATCCCTTCATTACTGCAAAACGGCGCAGTGGTTAGCATTGCTGCCTCGCAGTGCCCCTGGTTCAGTTCCTGGCTTGGGTCACTGACTATGTGAGACTTGTATGTTCTCCTGATGTCTATGTGGGTTTCCTCCAGGGTGCTCTGGTGTCCCCTGCAGTCTAAAAGACGTCCTGGTTAGATGCACTGAACAAAGAATGAAGAAAATTACAGCACAGGAACTGGCCTTCCAGCTCTCCAAGCCTGCACTGACCACACTGCCCGACTGACCAAAAACCCTCTACCCTTTCAAGGACCATATCCCTCTATTTCCATCTTATTCATTATTTGTCAAAACGCCCCTTAAAAGTCATTATCGCATCTGCTTCCACTACCTCCACTGGCAACAAGTTCCAAGCCTCCTATTTTCTGTAAAATTCTGCCTCCTACACCTCCTTTAAACCTAGCCCCTCACACCTTAAACCTATGCACCCTAGTAATTGACTCATACACCTTTTGACTATCCATCTTGTCCATGCCTCTCATAATCTTGTAGACTTTTATCAGGTCACCCCTCAACCTCTGTTGCTCCAATGAGAACAAACCAAGTTTCTCCAACCTCTCCTCATAGCTAATGTCCTCTATACCAGGCAACATGTTGGGATTTCTTTTTGTTCCCTCTCCAAAGCCTCCATATCCTCTGGTAATGTGGCAAGCAGAATTGAACACTATGCTGCAAGTGCAGCCGAACTAAGGCTCTATAAAGCTGCAACATGATTTGCCAAATTTTAAACTTAATGCCCCCGACCAATAAAGGCAAACAATGCTGTATACCTTCTTGACTACCTTCTCCACCTGCATTGCCACTTTCAGTGACCTGCGTACCTGTACTCCCAGATCCCTTTGCCTATCAATATCATTAAGGATTCAGTCATTTACTGTATATTTCCTAATTGTATTAGACCTTCCAAAATGCATTACCTAACATTTGTCCAGATTAAACTCCATCTGCCATCTCTCCACCCCAGTCTCCAACTGATCTATCTCCTGTTGTATTCTCTGATAGTACTCATTAGCCATGTTAAATTATCTCTCGAACTACCTGAACAAATGCCAGAGTATGGCCGCAAGGTGATTTTTACAGTAACTTAATTGCAGTGTTAATGTAAACCTACTTTTGACACTAATAAATAAATTTTATGTTACGCCTATTGATACCTGTAGTCTTTCATTTTCCTAACTCATTCATTATGTAGAACATTAGTTCATGCAGGTTTCTTACATCTGCACTTCAATTTTGTTGTCCTAGATTTTGGCCCAATATATAACTGATGCCGATTGAATTTGATTAGTCATCTTCTTCTTGAATTTTTCATAGGGGGATCTGCATTGTATTCAAACAAATTACTGTGAATTTCAGTGCATCCTAAAATTGTTTGAAGCTGTATGATCTTTTCTGTTCCTGACAGATTTGAGAGTTGTGACTAGTGAATTACAGAAATAATATGACCACAATCAAATGTTCAATTAATTATCAAAAAGGATTGCATGGTAGCACAATGGTTAGAACTGCTGCCTTACAGCACCAAGGACCCAGTTTTATTTCCAGCCTCAGGTTACTGTCTGCGTGGAGTTTATGTGCTCCCCCTGTGTCTGCATGGGTTTCCTTTGGGTGCTCTGGTTTCCTCCTACCATCCAAAGATGTGAGGGATATGTGGATTAGCCATCTAAATTTCGTGTCAGAGCTTTAGCAGGATGAATAGTGGTGTTATGGGGACAGGGCCTGGATGGGATTGTTGTCAATGCAAGCTTGATGGGCCAAGTGATCTCCTTTTGCGCTGTAGGAATTCTGTGATTCTAGGTTGGAGAGTTCTTGCCTGTAAATTACAGGAATAATAAGGCCACAATCAAATATTCAGTTAATCATCAAAAAGTCTTTGACATTCTTGCATGCAGAGCATCCAACATACTGAGTCAAGCAATAAAACGTACAGAAATATGGGCTTGAACTTCACATTCTGTGGTCAAATGTGCGCCCAACTCATTGACATCAAGTGTGCATCCTGACATCATTGCGCCCATATGCAATATTGAGGTTGGTGGTGGAGGGAGGGGGTGGGGGAGAACTGTGTGGGAGTCAGAGCTCCGTACAGTGACAATTAAAGCCATTAAATAGCCTATTCATCAAGCTTTCACATAGCCCATATGCTTTCATTTTCATCACACAGACAAAACAAGCAGAGATACAGTCTGTTTTTCATGATGTTATCCAGGAGGAAAGGGGTCCAGAACATTGGCATTGTGAGTAGTGAGGAGTTTAAGAGATAATTTGCTGCTGCTTGTTTAGTGAAGCTTAACAGCTTTATCTCTGTTTTTAGCTCGAGTCTTTGCACTGCTAGTCTCCATTTCAGGACTCTTTGGTCCCTCCAAGACTTCTGGCGGATTTATACTGTGTAAAGATTTCCAGTCTTTTGACAGCTTTCTGTTTCTCTGTTAAAGGGGATAGTCTGTTTTACTAGTGGGAGCTCCTGTGAGGAGGAAGACAGGGGCAGAAAGGAAAGGAGGCCGGGTATTCCGAGGCAGTATTTAAGTGACTGAGCACTAGGAGAGATGCGGGCACAGTGGGTGCAAGGTCAGCAGGGAGTGGACAACATCACAGAAGATGCCACTATCCTGCTGCCAGATATACAGGCAGTGATCCAGCTACCTCAACATGCTTGAGTTCCAATGCCACAGGAGGTTCTATCTCTTCAGGGAGACTGTAACCCCCATATGTCAGATAATAGGGAGGAAACCTCCAACTATATGAGTGACCACCCCATACCATTGAATCTTAATGTCATCGTAACCCTCAACTTCTGTGTCCCTGCCTTTATCCAGGGGTCATTCGGAGGTCAATGTGGAGTGTCTCAATCTGCTATCCACAGCTGCATCAAGCTGATCACTGACATCTTGCTTGGGCAGGTCTTGATATTTATGTAGAACATAGAACAGCACAAAAAGGCCCTTCAGCCCACAAGTTGCACTGATCATATCCCTCCCTATTAGGCCTACCTATAACCCTCCATCCCATTAAATTTATTCATTACTGGACGGACGAGGCCAACACAATAAGAAGTCTGACAACACCAGGTTTAAGTCCAACCAATTTATTGATAGTAAACTCACAAGCTTTCGAGGTTACCCTCTTCGTCAGGTGAATGAAGTGTTCTGGTCTCAGACAGCACATATAACAGCACAGACAGGGTAACCTCAAAAGCTTGTGAGTTTACTATCAAATAAATCGGTTGGACTTAAACCTGGTGTTGTCAGAATTCTTACCGTGTTTACCCCAGTTCAATGCCGGCCTCTCTACAACACGGATGAGGCCAACTGGGCTGGAAGCCAGAGGCTTTGTCGTGTTTGCAGTGTTCCCCACGTTCAGGGTGCCATCGATTGCAATCATGTGATCATCTAGATACCAATGGCTGAGCCATGCATGTGCCTTTGTGGATAAGACGGGCTTCCATTCCATGAACATGCTGATAGTTTGTGACCACAGGACATAATTCCACAAGTCTGCACCCTTTCAGCTCATACGTTCTCCAACACTTACAGAAGTCAAGGCTGTTTGTCACTCCAGCCTGGTTGGATGGGTAGCTACTAGGTATCCATTGAAAGCTTGACAATAAACTTAACATTAGAAAGTGTTAACAGTCACACCAGTAAATAGCTTAACAAGTAAAGGCAGAATACAAGATCAACTGTGAAATGTCTCTCTTGTGCTCACGGTGATTTGAACTTACTTTTGTGAGTGCTGGTTCTTGGTGTGCACGTCCCACCCCCATCTTCAGCAGCAGCATTCAACAACCTGATAATCACTGACCAGGGCTGGATAGACTGGGACTTTTTTTCCCTGGAGCGTAGAAGATTGAGGGATGATCTTATAGCCGTCTATATAATAATGAGGGGCATAGATCAGCCAGTTAGTCAATATCTTTTCTCAAAGATAGGGAAGTCTAAAACTAAAGGGCATAGGTTTATGGCGAGAGGGGAGAGATAAAAAGTGTCCAGAGGGGCAATTTTTTTCACACAGAGGATGGTTGGTGAATGTCTGGAACAAGCTGCTAGAGGTAGTAGTAGAGACAAGTACAGATTTATCTTTTAAAAAGCATTTAGGCAATTACATGGCTAAGATGGGTATAGAGGGATATGGGCCAAATGTGGGCAATTGGGATTAGCTTGGGGTTTAATAAAAAGGGCAGCATGGACAAGTTGGGCTGAAGGGCCTGTTTTCATGCTGTAAATCTCTGTGACTCTATGGAGTTATAAGGAACCTAGACCTACAGACCACATGTGGCTGACCAGGACATAGTTGAATGCAGGCCTCAGTGATTGTCTCTCTCCACAGAGTTCATTCATGAACACAAAAGCTATTTATTAATACGAATTGTACAGCAGCTTCATGGGTTGTGGCTAGCTCCCGAAAAGCATCCCTTTGCCCAGGAGCCTTTCTCGCCACGGGGTGATTTCACACTTGAGTCTCAATTGGTCACATAGGCCATGTGATCCTTATGCACATGTTGCCCTGAGAGGAAATGTCACCACGACACATATGTAGATAAATACTTTCCTCTGCTTTTCCTTTGCTGCGTATGCTATAATAGAGGTCACTTTTGTTTTTCCTAATATTATCGAGGAAATGCAGAGGAAGTGACCATAACAGGAGGCATGTGAATCTATATGCTGAAAGGGGAATTTAGGAGTTGATTTCAAAACAAGGTAAAGTTTAAAGTTTATTTATTAGTGTCACAGATAGGCTTAAATCAATGCTGCAATGCAGTTACTGTGAAAATCTCTTAGTCACTAGGCTCCAACATCTGTTTGGATACATTGAAGGAAAATTTAGCATAGCCAATGCACCTAACCAGTACATCTTTTAGACTGCGGGAGGAAACTGGAGCACCAGGAGGCTGTGAATAGTTAATTGGCCAAGGCTAAATAAAGATTTAATGCCCCAATATAAAAATAATAATGGGTAGCCAGCTGAGCAAATCTGCCTTTATGATTTCAGATGAACCCTCCAGATGATTTAATGTTCCAGTGTTTGGCTCATGCTACAGAACTAACTGATGTTCCTGCAGGGCAAAGTACACAACATAAAGCTATCATATTAATTCATTTTAACTGCTTGTCTTTTTTCAAATGTCACAGGAATCATTATCTCTTTCCCTGTTGTATCTTAGATCATGTAATAGCTGACAGATAAGAGAATTTTATGTTGATTGATAACATTTGTTAATTCTTGTGTAAGCATGTAGCAAGGTGAGGGTTCACAGGACTAGGGAATTAAACATTTTTTTATTTTTGCAGCCAGGGATGCCATCCAGCCTTTCTTGTCAGAGGCTGCTTATCTTGAATGTTTTTTTCCCACAACTGCGTCTGGGAATTATGTTTTTTTCACACTTCTGATATAATTAAATAAAATGTAAATTTAGTTTTGAAATCATACTTTAAGCATGTACTGTAAGTAGGGTGTGTCCTGTCACCAATTGTAAAGCTGAGCATAACCTAATCTTGACATTGTGTCAATTCAGTTATCTCACCAACTTTCCTTAATTGATGTCCTTAGCATGTCCTCATTGTGTATTTCAATTGGTATTGTTGAGATAGTCCTACTTAAAAATTAAATCCATACAGTATAATTCTAAGCAGCCTGCCTGTATTCCTTTTAATCATATTTACTAATTAAGTGGTGCTTTTCAGTTTAATATTTTGCACTCTCAATATTTTTTTCAAGCATACAGTGTTCCTTTCGAAACCCAGTAAATGAATACTTAGGTGCTTCAACAGCTAGAAGGTGCCATTAGTGAGAATTAGTGAAGTTCAAATGTCATTGCAGAATGCAACATGTTCAGATTCATATCTAAATTAAGTTGAACTGGTAATTACAATTCTCATGTAGTCTCTATGTTTAAGTATTCATTGCGATGATAGTGGATTGTTCATGTGTCAGCAAGTATTGGCTCTGTGCCCGAAGTGAAACACGATGAACATCCTCATGTCTTACTTTTGCCCTCATCAGTAAGTTCAATGAGACCATTTATGAGTTACATTAATTATTAAATATCAGTTACATTTCTTGCCTTTATCTTCGCTGTGCAGATGGAATAGTGGGAGCTATTTAAAATAGGTTTCTTTAGAGTTCTGCTTCAGAATGTGTTTTAATGGTTTGCGGATATCTGTTTTTCAAATTGCTAGGTTTATTATTCAGTTTGGACAAATGGATATTCAGGACCTTGTAGAATCAGTCACTGGTTGATTTATGTGTTCCATTCAATTATTCAAAATTATGCTATTCACAATTCATATTTCTAAATGTAATTGCCAATGCAAACACATTTTCCTCTGAACCACTTTTGTTTCAAACCATTAAAGCAATGATTCAACAAAGTAACTGCAAAGAAAATTCCAAGATGTTGTTAATTAATGCAGAAAGTGAGACAGCAATGACCCTTCTTCATAATCTCATCCTCCTCCACTGCTAAACATTTTACTGTGTTAATTTTTTAGATTATTAGTAAAGAGCAAGAACTAATTGGTATGTGAATATATATTCTGGGGAGCCACATTCACTACTGCATTATAGTTATGTGCTGAGTAACAATCAGACTATCAACTACGTGGAGAGATAAAAAATATACAGTAGATGAAGCTCCAATATTTTGAGTCTAAAGTGTGATCATTTCTAAATGATGGCGATAGATTGTCTGACAATAAAACACAAACATTTTAAATGCATCTAATGCTGAATTTGATTGAAGTGAATTTGATTGAATACAACTTCAGATCATACTAAAGAGATAATTTTTTTTTAATTCGATTTATTTGTCATATTTGCTGATGTAAAGTGAAAAGTATTGTTTCTTGTGCACTACACAGACAAAACATACCGTCATAGAGAAGGAAAGGAGAGGGTGCAGAATGTAGTGTTACAGTCATAGCTAGGGTGTAGAGGAAGATCAATTTAATATTCCATTCAAAAATCTGATGGCAGAAGAATTTTGTGAAAACGAAATGATTATTGCAGCAATGAACACAACCCATGGAAACCTGGGAGACTAGTGATGCTGCAGAGGCAATATAGAAGTTTAAACAAGTGCAGGCTGGCATTCAATGGCCTTCTAAATGGTACTAGTGAAGTGGAAAGCATCAGTGACATTCTTTTGTGGCAATGAGAGAAAGGTTTACATTTCCTTAGTAGCTGGGAACTGAAGACAATAGCAAAAACCGAAATAACATTTTTTGAAAAATTCAGCGCGTATTATCAGGAAAAGTCAAATTATTAGATTTCCCAATATAAATTTCAAGGCCTGAGGCAGGAATCAGGTGAGCCTGTTGACAATTTCCTAACAAGACAGAAAAATGCAGCTAGAAAATGTAAATTTAAAGATACAGATGAAATGTTGCTAGGTTACTTGCTTTTTACACCCTGATGTACAAAAGGATTTAATTGGAAGGGCATTTACTGACAGAGCACATGAAGCCACAATTTGCCAGATGAAGATTTTCTGGTCACGCTCACCCCAAAACTGGAAAACTCTGCCTGAGGTCAACAGACAATTGCATGGTTCCACCCCCGCCCCCCTCCTTGTTTGCTACAATTCTTGTGTCAGGCAGGATGGAAAGTTCCTCCCTGCTGTCTCTTAAATTGGTGAGCATTTGGTTAAATAAAAAGAGAGACAGCAGGGATGATATACAGAAACAGCAACAAAAAAATGCACAACAGGCAAAGTGTTTTTTTTTAGTTTATTTATTACTGTATATATTAAAACTGTGATGAAGTACTGAGAAAATCCACCAATTGCCATACTCGGGTAACTGTTCGGATACACCAAGGAAGAACGTAGCATGGCCAATGCACCTAACCAGCACGTCTTTTGGACTGTGGGAGAAAATCGGAGTACTGAAGAAAACCGACATAGACTCGAAGAGAATATGCAGATTCTGCTCAGTGACCCAAGGCCGGAATTGAACCCAGGGAAAAGGGCAGGAGGGGTCTCTGGTGCTGTGATGCAGCAGTGCAGTGCTAACCAAGTGCCACTTGTTGCATATCTTGGATATGCAAGAGATAAATGAATGATAAATGAGAAGTAAAAGAGCCAGAACATGTATAACCTGAAAGAGGACAACTCAATTGCCCCACTCCCATTAGAACATAGAACATAGAACATAGAACACTACAGCACAAACAGGCCTTTCGGCCCACAAGTTGTGCCGAACACATCAAAACCTACCCAGCCATAGACCTATCTATAACCCCCAATCCCATTGGATCCCATATACTCATCCAGAAGTCTTTTAAAAGACCCCAGCGAGTTCGCCTCGACCACCACCGACGGCAGCCGATTCCATTCACTCACCACCCTCTGAGTGAAAAACTTTCCCCTAGCATCCCCTCTGTACTTGCTTCCCTGCGCCTTAAATCTGTGCCCTCTCGTCGCGACAATTTCAGCCCTGGGAAATAGTCTCTGAGAGTCCACCCTATTTATTCCTCTCAACATCTTGTAAACCTCTATCAGGTCGCCTCTCAACCTTCGTCTCTCCAGGGAGAACAGTCCCAGCTCCCTCAACCTGTCTTCATAAGGCATGCCTCCCAATCCAGGCAACATCCTTGTAAATCTCCTCTGCACCCTTTCAATAGCTTCCACGTCCTTCCTATAGTGAGGCGACCAGAACTGCGCACAGTACTCCAAGTGTGGTCTGACAAGGGTCCTATAACGCTGCAGCATTACCTCCTGACTCCTGAACTCAATCCCTCGATGAATGAAGGCCAGTACACCGTAAGCTTTCTTAACCTCATCCTCCACCTGGGAGGCCGATTTGAGAGTCTTATGGACCCGGATGCCAAGATCCCTCTGCTCTTCCACACAGCTAAGACTCCTACCTTTGATAGTGTACTCATTCATCCCGTTGGATCTGCCAAAATGGACCACAACACATTTATCCGCGTTGAAGTGCATTCTAGAGAGTAACAAGCTAACTTTAATAATCACTGCTGAGCATGTGTATAAAGATTTATATCAAAGTGATGCCACTCATTGAGAGGAGGTGATCAAGTAACATTACAAGAAATGTTTCTATTTATGTCTGGGTCTTATTTAACATTCGTAAATTTCTGAAATAAATGTGTTTTCAACAAGACTATTATCTGCAACAAAATCTCTTCCAGATTAAGAAGCTAATGAAACCAAAGAATCCTGAAATGAAATCAGGATAACTGACACCACCCTCACCATGCCCGTGCTCTCTCTCCCTTCCTCTTTCAGGAGGCCAAATGGGCCATCTAAAATAGCGATTTGTAAAGCACTCTGGGACAAGGGCAAGAACTAAAACAATAGGCTGCAGCTTAAAAGACAGAGATAAACAGACAGCAACCCAGACAAGTGAATACACAGAATATGGATCATCTCCAGGACAAAAGAGACTTTCTGGTCAAATTGGATTGTTTACCAGCATGGGGGCACCCTAACTCTTATTTGGGAGGGAGGAGTGTACTCAACGAGACCCCACCAGCTACAGACGTGGCTGTTCAGGACACACCCAGAGATTGGAATGGCAACACCCAACTGGACTTTATCGATCAGGGTGATCGAGTTCTAATCGACTGATTGGCGATGTCCAAAAGGGAGACAAAATCCAATGGGGTATAAAGGGTGCTGTGAAACCAAGAATCACTCTCTCTCTCTGACTCCGCGAAGGGGCTACAACAACAGGCGACAACCAGCAGGAGAGCCACCACATCTGAGAAGGAAGGAAGACCAGAGCTAGAGTCCCAGACCAGACCAAAAGACCAGACTACGCAGAGGATGACCAAGATCAATGCACAGCCAATATCTGGTTGGGTACTTGTCAGTCTCGCAAAGTTAAGTCAAGGTCTTGTATTGGACTTGAACTTTAGTATTTTCTGTAAGATAAATTATTGTTGGTTGGATGGGTGATTATTGATTGTGTGTTTTAAATAAATAAGATGTCTACTCGCTGTTATTTGTCCACCGTATAAGGGTTAAAACACACTGTGTGGCAGGCACAACACTTGTCCCTAGCCACCCGGCCCACTGTACACCCTCACCCATTTATCTTATATGGTTACCTTCTCCGTTAGCTTGTCCAAATAGCTGGTGATTTAAATTCAGCTGGTGCCACAGTAAGTGCCAACTCTGATCACGGGTGTAGAAGGGAGCCTCTGACACCTCCGTGGTGGGCTGGGGAGTATTATTCAGGTTATGATCATGGGCTCTTTAAAGTTGGTGTCCTGATCTCTGAACAGCAGGGTTGTGCTGATGTGTGGAGGTCCCATCCACCTGATGTGAGACACATCCCTTAATTTGTTTTGGCTGTGAGACAAGATCTGGAGAGAAAACCTGGGAAATGTGCGGGTTTTCTCACCAGTAACAACATTCTGCCATTTTTGGTCAGATTAATCTCAATGTATCAGTCTACCAGACACACAGAGAGCTTGAAATAAATACACTCAAAACTCCAGCATCTTGAGTCCAACATGTAATCATTTCCAATTTCCAGGAAGCAGAAGGCACAACAGCTGTGAGCATTTGATATGTTGAATTAACACGTCAGCTTTCAAGATTAAGGGTCGGATTTTCACTCCTGATGGGGATAGCATTAGTTGAGAAATTTCTCAACCATCAACCATTAACATTCTTGCCCTCCAAGACATCCAGCAAAACATAAATAATGCATACGAAATGCAAGTTGGTGGATTCCACATGACACAGTTCCATCACCATGAAAAGTGTATTATTGTCATATACATTGTGGCTGACATAACATTGTAAACATGTTTGCCAAAAGATGCTGTCTATTTTCAGAGTGGACAAACTGACAATCATGCACATTTACAATTCACCAACAGAGACATGATCATTTTATGTGCAGGAAAACCAAAACATATATTAAGCAGGCAAATAATTTGAAGACACAAATATGCATTTTGTCTACAATGCCAAATCATCTAGTTGCCATTATTTCTGGCCAACAGTAGAAAAAATACACACCAGTTCCCTGTTTTATGATAACTTACAGCAAAGGATAACCACTCACTTGGTTCTGGGAGATCCCAAAGAACCTGCCCTTCTCACACCACTATCTAGCATTGTACATGTGGGGAATGTATGCTCTGATAAGTTTCATTGGTTAACCTTCACAACTGTCATTAAAAATATAAATCAGGAATATTTCCAAACAGCTATAAGCATTTTGATTGAATGCTGAAATGGAAGCTGTCAGAAGTATCCCTTGTGGTCACAAGAAAGAAAGTCAGTGTATGCGTCTCTATTTCAGTATCTGGGTACATATATGTCTGTCAATTTTGGTGTGTATCTGTGTATACATGTGTCTCTCTATTCCAGTGTCTATCTGTGTGGATCTGTGTCTCTCTCTATTTCAGTGACATAGTTTTGACGGTGCAGTTAATAATACACAAGGAAGCAAATAAAATGCTTGCAAGTGACTTGGACCTACAGGCATTCTGCTTTCGGACCAGATACCCCTAACCCCAATCCACAGAAAACCATTGTGCCAGTATCTCTTCTGATCAACAAAATTGCCAGGAAAGAATGCAATATGATTGTTGCCTTGAGTCCCAGTTTATGAAACCCATAATATCATAGTTCTATTGTGAACCTTTGGTGAGTTTATATGGAACATGCAGTGAGGTCAGGAGAGGGGCAAAGGGATATGGAGCTGGCAACAGAAGGAGTATGGAGTCATGTAGATGGCATGGAGGGAGATTGAAACATGCAATTGGCATGGAGAGGCCATAGGGAGTGGCTGGGAAGTAAGGGGCTGTTATGGGTGAGGGTTGGAAGGCCTTACAACCTTTAATGCCAATAAGAAGAGTTCCAGGGAACTGAGATAGGACTCTGAACATAAGACCATAAGCCACAGGTGCTGAAATAGCTTGTTTGGTCCATCAGATCTGCTTCACCAGTATTCAATGAGACCATGACTGATTTGATATGATAATCCTCAACTTCATTCTTCTCCCCCTAACCCTTGGTTCCCTTACTGATTAAAAACTTGTCTGCCTCAGCCTTGAAATACTTAATGACCCAGCCTTCATAAATTGCTGCAGTAAAGAATTTCAGATTCACTACTCTCCGAGAGAAGACATTGTGCCTCATTTCTGTCTGTAATGGGCAATCCCTTACTTTGAAATTATGCCCTCAGGTTCTAGACTCTCTCACAAAAGGAAACATCACCAGCATCTACCTAACCAAGCCCCATAAGGTTGCCTCTCATTCTTCTGAACTCCAATGAATACATGCCCAAAGTACTTAACATCTCCTCATAAGAAAATCTCTCCATGCATGGAATCAATCTAGTGGATCTTCTCTGGACTGCCTGCAAAGCAGAATATATTTCCATTGATAAGGGGACAAAAATAGTTTGCAGTATTCTAGGTTTGTTCGCCTTGGCTCTTTCCTGCCTCTTCAAACTGTCTCCGGAGTTGATGGGCTAGGTTTAATTCTGCCCCTGCTTGAATGGAATGAAGATATGGTAGATGGGAGCATCTTGAAATGTGATGACTCTGCCAATGATGATAAATTCCTGATTCAAACTTCACATCTCAATACCAAAAATACAGCCCTGAACCTTCTGGATATCAATTAAGTTGCAATCAACAAGGTAAGCTTTTGAAATATGCATAGGTATCAGTTGAAATGTTAGGACAGAGAGCAAACAAAGATTTTTTTTTCAACACAGACAGCTGTGACACTGTATGAATGTGTGACTGGAATCAGAAAGTTAAACAGGGACAGTGACAACTATGCAAAATAAGTAGTTGAAACAAGGTCTGTTAACTGAACATGAAGTTAGGACTATTACGCATTTTGAGGATAACCACATATTGACTTCTCCATGCTGCCATTTGTCGATTGTTTCATTAATCTGTAGAATTCTTCTCCACCCAAATTACTGAAACTGAAATGAGATTCCGTCTGAACATTTTCTTCAATGGGAAGGCGTACCTTCACAAACCTGGAAGAGCTGCAGCTTTTGGTGTAAAATAGCAGCAGTGAGATCTCTCAGAGGATCAGTGACATTCATTTGCAAGCTGCACAGTTTCCCAAGATAACCCTTATAATAATCACATAAATGAAACAAAGTTTAATTGCTGCAACTCTCAGTAGATAAATATAAAGAGTTATAAAATCAGCCAATTTTTTTTCCAGTTGAACAGTTCTGTTAAAACACAGCATTCTCATCCGGGCACAGTATGTCAAATTCATAAGGGTTGAATGATGCAAATATATAATGAATGTTTATAGAAAAAATTTCTGCAAAGCTGAAACCCATTTATCTCTGTGAATATGCACATGTATAGCTGAGTAAATCTAAAAAAAAGTATTAGAAATAGCACATGGCAAAGCCAAATTATGTAGAATACTGCAAATGCTGGAATCTGAAACAAGAACACAGAAAACTGGAAAAATTCAGCAGGTCTGCCAACATCAGGAGAGAAACACAGTTAACACTTAAGATCCTTTGACGGACCTGAAAGGAGGGAGAATGTTAGAGCACAAAAAAATTCCAATAAAAAGGAGCAACTAGAGAACAAATAACAGATGATCTGGTGTCAATGCACCCCACTGGAAGCTAAGATGCTATACCTCCAGTTTGTATTGGGCTTCATTGGGACATAGTGGCAGGACAAGGATGAATATGTAAGCAATGACAGCAAGGTACTGAGTTAAAATGGCAAGCAGCAAGAAGCTTGGGGATCGAGCAAACGTGTTCCACAAAGTGGTCACCTGGTTTGCATTTAGCCTCTGCAGTGGAGGGGAGATTGAAAGTAATGAATACTACAGATCAAATTGAGGGAAGTACAAGTCAAATACTGCTTCACCTGAAAGGAATGTTTGGGGCCTTGAATGGTGAGGAGAGAGGAGGTAAAGTGGCAGGTATCCACCTTCTACAGTTTCAAGGGAAGGTGCTTGAGATCAGCCATGATCGTGATGAATGGCAGAACAGAATCAAAGGGCTCCTCCTGCACATAACTGATAAATCTCCGGGGCCTGATGGCATTTATCCCAGGCTGCTTAGGGAGGTGTGAGGTGAAATTGCTGGACCTCTGACGCAAATCTTTGTCTCTTCCTTGGACACAGGTGAGGTCCCAGAGGACTGGAGAATACCTAATGTTGTACCGTTGTTTAAAAAAAGTAGTAGGGATAACCCTGGAAATTATAGGCCCGTAAGTTTGATGTCAGTGGTAGGGAAGCTGTTGGAGGGGATTCTTAGAGGTAGGATGCATAGGCACTTAGACCGTTGCAATCTCATTAGGGATACGCAGCATGGATTTGTTAAGGGGAGGTCGTGCCTTACAAATCTGGTAGAATTTTTTGAGGAGGTGACGAACACAGTGGGCGTAGGGCGAGCCGTTGATGTCATCTATATGGATTTTAGTAAGGCAAAGTCCCTCATGGGAGGTTAGTTGAGAAGGTCAGGGCTAATGGGATACAAGGACAGGTAGCTAGATGGATAAGTAACTGGCTTAGTAATTGGAGACAGAGAGTAATAGTGGAAGGGTGTTTCTCTAGCTGGAGGTCGGTCTAGTAATGCGCCACAGGGCTCGGTACTGTGTCTGTGGGAGTTTGCGCATTCTCTCCATGCTTGCATGGGTTTTCTCCGGGTGCTCCGGTTTCCTCCCACATTCCAAAGATGTGCTCTTAGGCTAATTGGCAAAACAAATTCTCCCTAAATTGTCTGAAATTTGGTTTTTAATCCATAGATCTAAAAACATAGACAGGGATCACGGGTAGAGGTGGAAACATCGGGGTGGCGGCGTGGGCTCGTTGGGCCGAAGAGTCTGTTTCTCGTGCTGTTTTGTTCTTTGAATCTTTGAATCTTCTATGTTTCTGTGGGTGGGGATGGGGAGTTGGGCATGATGAAGGAGTTAAACAGGGTGTCACTGAGGGAGCAGTCCCTGCAGAATATTGACTGGGGGGTGGAGAGAAGATGTGTTTATGGTGGTGTTGTACTAGAGCAGGTAGAAATGGCTGTGGATGGTGCTTTGAAGGCTGAGGCTAGTGGAGTGAGACGGGTCCTATCATGTCTTAGAAGGGAGGGATAGGGGTGAGGGCAGAAGTGCACATAAAGAGTTGAATCTGGTTGAATGCCCTGTTAACCATAGGTCGGGGGGGGGGGGGGGGGGGGGGGGGGGGTGGTAACATCGGATAAGGAAAAAGGCAGATTTGTCAGGAGCACCAGTTTCAAAGGTGACATCATCAGAACAGGTGAGATAGAGATGGAGAAAGTGGGAGAGGGGGATGGAGTCCTTATGGAGAATGGGGAGTGAGGAGCTGTGTTTGAAGTAGCTGAGGGAATTGTGGATTTATAATGAATTTTGGTGGTCAGTCTATCACTGGAAATGAAGATAGAAAGGAAAGGAAGTGAAGTGTTGGAAATGGACTATGTGAAGGAGAGAAGGGGATGAAAATTGGAAGTAAAATTGATAAGTTTATCCAGGTCCAGATAAGAGCCTGGAAGCAGCACAGATACAGATATTGATATAACAGAAGAGATTGATCTCTTGTTTTAGGAAGGAAGCAGAGGGAAACATAAAAATACTAAAGACCATAGGAACAGAAATAGGCCATTTGGCCCATTGAGTGTTCTGCCTTTCAATGAAATCATGACTGATCTGATATAATTCCCAACTCCACTTTCCAATTTATTCCTATAATCCTTGATTCCTAAATGGTTAAAAATCTGTCTATCTCAGCCTTAAACATACTTAATGACCCAGCCTCTACTGTCCTCTGCAGTAAAAAATTCCACAGATTCACTACTCTCTGAGAGAAGAAATTCCTGCTCATCTATGTCTTAAATGGATGAGCCCTTACTCCGAGATTATATCCTCTTCTCCCACACTCTCCCACAAGTGGAAATAACACTCAGCATTTGTCAAACCCCCTGAGAATCCTATATACATCAATAAGGTCCTCTCTCTCTCTTCTGAACTCTAATGAGCCCACACTACTCAACCATAAGAAAATCCTTCCATATCCGCATTCAACTGAATGGAATTTTCTCTGGTCTGTCTCCAATGCGAGCATATCTTTCCTTAGATAGGGCCACAAAAACTGTTCACAGTTTTCCAGGTGTGTTCTATCTCATGCCTTGAATGGTTTCAACAAAATTTCCCTAACAGGGAAATTTTTCTTCAGTTAAAATATAGGCCAATATTCCATTTGTATTCCCAATTACCTGGTGAATTTGCTTGCCAGCTTCTTGTGATTTATGCACAAAGACTCCCAAATCCCTCTGTGCTGCAGTGTTCTGCAGCCTTTCTCCACTAAAGTAACATTCAGCTCCTTTATTCTTTCTGCTGAAGTGCACAACTTCACATTTTCCTAATTTATATTCCAACTGCCAAATTTTGTCCACTCACCTAACCTGCCTATATCTCTCTCTAGACTCTTTGGGAATGAGCTTATCAAAACTTCCTGTGTGCCAAACAAATGTGAAAAAGGGAGAGAATTGTGCTGTTGCTTTGGGCGAGTTAAAAATTGAACCTTAACTCATGTTGAGGAAAAAAATGAAACAAGATCTGTTTCCTGTGAACAGGGGAATGGGGCAGGGTGTAAACTCACCTGAAAGCTGACAGTTTGAAGCAGAAAGAGCCATTTCACATGTGCAGATCTCTGTTTTGAGCAACAGAACGGACCAGAGAGATTTGTCAGTCACCTTTTTCTCACTACTGCTGGCCTTTAAGGTCAACAATCACCCCTGCTGTTTTCCATGGTTGATCACCCCCCACTTCTCTGCATGGATCGATTGCCCTTAACCAGCAAGGACTTGTTGACCCACCAAATCACTGGTTGCAGAGTGCGTAACATCCCCATATTTGTTCCTTTTTTTGTTGGTGCGTACACTCTTGGCAAAAGGCAGACAGTTCAGCTAAAGAGGTTCTTTTCAGGATGCCAAACTGGTACTGAGTGGAGTTTTGCAGAGGTCAGTGTTGGGACCACAACTTTTCACTTTATATATCAATGATCTGATGAAGGAACTGAGGCCATTGTGGTTAGGTTTGCAGATGATGCAAAGATAGGTAGAGAGACAGGTAGTATTCAGAAGGTAGGGAACCTGCAAAAGGACATGGACAGGTTAGGAGAGTGAGCAAAGAAGTGGCAGATGGAATACAAAGTTGGAAAATGGGAGGTTATGCACTTTTGTACGAAGAATAGAAGACTATTTTCTAAATGGGGAGAGAACTCAGAAATTGGAAGCACAAAGGGACTTGAGAATCCTAATTCAGGATTCTCTAAGGTCAAGTTGCAAGTTGACTTGGTGGTTAGGAAAGCAAATGCAATTTTAACATTCATTTTGAAAGGACTAGAATACAAAAGCAGGGTTTTATAAAGCTCTGCTCAGACCACATTTGGAATATTGTGAGCAATTTTGGCCCCATATCTAAGGAAAGATGTGCTGGTCTTGGAGAGGCTGAAGAGGAGGTTCACAAGAATGATTCAGAGAATGAAAGGCTTAACATAAGAGGAGCATCTGAGGACTGTGGGTCTGCACTTTATGGCTGCTTTGCAGCATTATTATATCCTTTTTGTTTTGTTTTTCTATTAGATATCTGCACTCCGGAACCGTCCCTGCCTTTACTTAATGTAAAATCCTCTTTACTTCATTAATTAGATGGTTTGCAATACACTGGTCCCAGCATGTCTCAGATATAGGCCATCCCAATGGTACTACTCCCACTTCCCCTGTGCTGATCCGAATACTGCACAAACTGAAACCCACTTCTCCCACACCAGTCATTGAGGCACGTAGTAATGTCTCTAATTGAATGTGCCCTATGCCAATTTGCAACAGGCTTAGTTAATAATCCAGAGATTATATCCTTGGAGGTTCTATTGTTTAATTTAGTGCTTAGTTCCCCAAACTCTATATGCAGAACTTCTTTCCTCATTCTCCCTATGTCATTGGTATCTATGTGGACCGTGGCAAAGGGATCCTCCCCCTCACACTACAGCTTCCTCTCCAGCCTGGAGCAGACATCCCCCTGGCACCGGGCAGGCAACACAACTGTCTGGACTCTCACTCCTTGCTACAGAGAGGTGTCAATCTCCTTTATTATAGTGTCCACCTACTGTCACTATCTTCTTATGTACTCCCCTCATTGAATGCCTTCCTGTACCACAGAACATAGAACATAGAACATTACAGCGCAGAACAGGCCCTTCGGCCTTCGATGTTGCGCCGACCAATTAGGAAAAAGCAATGACCCTCTAACCTAAACCATTCCCTTTTCGTCCATAAACTTATCTACTAACCTCTTAAACGCCACCAAACTTGGCGCATCTACAACTGACGCAGGCAGGGCATTCCATACCCTTACCATCCTCTGGGTAAAGAACCTACCTCTGACATCCGTCCTATAACTATCACCCCTTAATTTAAAGCTATGTCCCCTCGTGCTAGCTTTCTCAATCCTAGGAAAAAGGCTATCACTGTCCACCCTATCTAAACCTCTAATCATCTTATATGTTTCAATAAGGTCTCCTCTTAGCTGCCTTCTTTCTAACGAAAACAACTTCAAATCCCTCAGCCTCTCTTCATAAGACCTGCCTTCCATACTCGGCAAAATCTTGGTAAACCTCCTCTGTACCCTCTCCAATGCCTCCACATCTTTCTTATAATGTGGGAACCAGAACTGCACACAATACTCCAAGTGCGGCCGCACTAGAGTTTTGTACAGTTGCAACATGACGTTGCGGCTCCGAAAGTCAATCCCCCTACCAATAAAAGCTAAGACTCCATATGCCTTCTTAACAATCGGTAGTGCAATGGATAGCTATAGATTAGCCAGGAAGGAGGTAAAAAGTGAATTGAGGAGAGCTAAGAGGGGACACGAGAAGATGTTGGCTGATAGGATTAAGGAGAATCCTAAAGCTTTCTTTCGATATGTTAAGAATAGAAGATTGGTTAGGGCAAGATTAGGGCCAGTCATAGACAGCAGTGGGAAGTTGTGCGTGGAGCCTGAAGAGATTGGTGAGGCACTGAATAAATATTTCTCTTCGGTATTCACGCAGAGTGCTGGAAATGTAGCTATGGAGAGCACTGAGGTACAGGGTTGCAAATTGGGGAGTATTGTAGTAGATAGGGAGGATGTGTTAGAAATTCTCGAGGGTTTGAAGTTGGATAAGTCCCCTGGGCCGGACGGGATTTACCCTAGGATTCTCTGGGAGGCAAGAGAGGAGATTGCAGAGCCTCTGGCTCTGATCTTCAGGTCCTCGTTGGTTACGGGTGTGGTTCCGGAGGACTGGAGGATAGCGAATGTGGTCCCATTTTTAGAAGGGGAAGAGAGACCTTCCTGGGAATTATAGGCCAGTGAGTCTTACTTCTGTTGTGGGCAAGGTATTGGAGAGAATTATTAGGGATAGGATTTATAGTTATTTAGAGAGAAATGAATTGATTGGGGATAGTCAGCATGGTTTCGTGAAGGGTAGGTCATGCCTTACTAACCTCATTGAGTTTTTTGAGAAAGTGACCAGAGAGGTGGATGGGGGTAAGGCGGTTGATGTAGTATATATGGACTTTAGTAAGGCTTTTGATAAGGTGGCCCATGGAAGACTTCTACAGAAAATGCAGATGTGTGGAATAGAGGGTGATTTAGCTAATTGGATTAGGAATTGGCTGGCAGATAGAAGACAGAGGGTGGTGGTTGATGGGAGATATTCATCGTGGAGTTCGGTGACGAGTGGTGTGCCTCAGGGGTCTGTTTTGGGCCCCCTGCTGTTTGTAATTTTTATAAATGATCTGGATGAGGGTATTGAGGGATGGATCAGTAAATTTGCAGATGATACTAAAGTTGGTAGTGTGGTAGATAGTGAAGAGGGGTGTTTTAGTTTACAGAGTGACTTGGACAAGTTGCAGAGCTGGGGCGAGAGGTGGCAAATGGAGTTTAATGTGGAAAAGTGTGAGGTAATGCACTTTGGCAGGAACAATAAATGTGTAGAGTATAGGGCTAATGGTAGGGCTCTTAATAGTGTTGAGGAACAGAAGGATCTTGGTGTATGTGTCAATAGATCCCTGAAAGTAGGCAGTCAAGTGGATAAAGTTGTTAAGAAGGCATATGGAGTCTTGGCTTTTATTGGTAGGGGGATTGAATTTCAGAGCCGCAACGTCATGTTGCAACTGTACAAAACTCTAGTGCGGCGCACTTGGAGTATTGTGTGCAGTTCTGGTCCCCACATTATAAGAAAGATGTGGAGGCATTGGAGAGGGTACAGAGGAGGTTTACCAGGATGTTGCCTGGTATGGAGGGCAGGTCCTATGAAGAGAGTTTGAAGGATTTGAGGTTGTTTTCGTTAGAAAGGAGGCGGCTAAGAGGGGATCTTATTGAAGCATATAAGATGATTAGAGGTTTAGATAGGGTGGACAGTGATAGCCTTTTTCCTAGGATGGAGAAAACTAGCACGAGGGGACACAGCTTTAAATTAAGGGGTATGAGTTATAGGACGGATATCAGAGGTAGGTTCTTTACTCAAAGAGTGATTAGGGAGTGGAATGCCCTGCCTGCAGCTGTTGTAGATGCGCCAAGTTTGGTGGCGTTTAAGAGGTTAGTTGATAAGTATATGGAAGAGAAGGGAATGGTTTAGTTTGGAGGGGCATTGCTTTTTATTTTGGTCGGCACAACATCGAAGGCCGAAGGGCCTGTTCTGTGCTGTATTGTTCTATGTTCTATGTTCTTTATCGACTTGGTTGCCAACTTTCAGGGATCTATGC
Organism: Sphyrna mokarran; assembly: GCA_024679065.1. Lineage (NCBI taxonomy): Eukaryota > Metazoa > Chordata > Chondrichthyes > Carcharhiniformes > Carcharhinidae > Sphyrna > Sphyrna mokarran. Next base: position 105,899,826 of record JAGIQG010000006.1, read on the forward strand.
ACATATACACCAAGATCCCTCTGTTCATCAACACTATTAAGAGTCCTACCATTAGCCCTATACTCTACACATTTGTTATTCCTGCCAAAGTGAATTACCTCACACTTTTCCACATTAAACTCCATTTGCCACCTCTCGGCCCAGCTCTGCAACTTGTCCAAGTCTCTCTGCAAACTATAACACCCCTCTTCACTATCTACCACTCCTCCGACTTTGGTGTCATCCGCAAATTTACTAATCCATCCTTCAATACCCTCATCCAGATCATTTATAAAAATTACAAACAGCAGGGCCCCAAAACAGACCCCTGAGGTACACCACTTGTAACCGAACTCCACGATGAATATCTCCCATCAACCACCACCCTCTGTCTTCTATCTGCTAGCCAATTCCTAATCCAATTAGCTAAATCACCCTCAATCCCATACATCTGCATTTTCTGCAGAAGCCTTCCATGGGGCACCTTATCGAACGCCTTACTAAAGTCCATATATACCACATCAACTGCCTTACCCCCATCCATCTCTTTGGTCACTTTTTCAAAAAACTCAATAAGGTTAGTAAGGCATGACCTACCCTTCACAAAACCATGCTGACTATCCCCAATCAATTCATTTCTCTCTAAATAACTATAGTACAATGATCAGTCATTTCATCCACCTTGCAGCACCTCCACCCCCAACCCACCTCCACCACTCCCATCCAAACAAGCTGTAAAAACAGGCATTCTTTCATTTACACCATTTACAGGGGAAATGACAGTTCCCTGCTGCATCTTCTTTTGGAGGTTTAAACTTCTTTTGGAGTTAGGCAATTCCACAATCAACGGATCAGATCTAAGCTCTGCAGTACTGCCATGTCCAGTCATAAATTAAACACTCACAGGAGGAAAAGACTCCACAAACGTCTCCATCCTCTGTAATAGGGAGGCACATAAGTACAAAAGATAAGACTGAATCACTTGCAATGATCTTCAACAAGAAGTCCCAATGGATGATTCATCTTTGCCTTCTCCAGAGGTTCCCCAATATCACAGATGTCAGTTTTCAGCCAATTTAATTGACTCTACATGATATCAAGAAACAGCTGATGACACTGAATACAGCAAAGGCTATAGCCCCTGAATATTTTCCAGAAATAGTACTGAAGATTTATTGTCCAGAACTTGCTGCGCCACTAGCCAATTTGTTCCATTACAACTACAATGCTGGCATTTATCCAACAATATGAAAAGTTGCCCAAGCATGTCCAATACATAAAAAGTAGGCCAAATACTGCCCCATCAGTCTACTCTCAATCAACAGTGCTATTAAGTTTCACTTGGTTAGCAATAACCTATTCACTGATCTGCAGTTTGGGTTCCACCTAGGTCATTTAGCTCATGACCTCATTGGTTCAAACATGAACAAAAGAGCTGAATTCTAGAAATAAGGCAAGAGTAACTGTCCTTGAAATCAAGGCAACATTGTTTGGCATCAAGAAGTCCTAGCAAAACCGGAATCAACAGAAATTTCCCACTATCAACATCCTAGGGGTTACTATTGACCAGAAACTAAACTGCACTAACCATATAAGTACTGTGGCTACAACAACAGGTCAAGACACCTAGAATCCTGCAGTGAGTAATACACCTTCTCACTCCCCAAAGCCAGCCCACCATCTACAATGCACAAGTCAGAAGTGTGATTGAATACTTTCCACTTGCCTGGATGGGTACAGCTCCAACAAAAGTCAAAAATTTCCTCACTATCCAAGGCAAAGTAGATGCTTGATTGTCACCCCATCCACAAATTCATACTCTCTACGGCCAACATACAGTGGTAGCATTGTGCACCATCTACAAGGCAACATTTTCCAAACCCACGATCATTACTACCTAAAAGGACAAGTGCAACCAATACTTAGGAACAGCACCACGTGACAATTTGGAAATATAGTGGTGTTCTTCTATTGTCTCTGGGTCAAAATCCTAGAACTCCATTCCCAAACAGCACTGCGGGTATCCCTATACCACATGGACTGCAGTGGTTAAAGAAGGCAGTTTACCATCAACTTCTCAAGGGCAATAAAAATGGATAAATGTTGGCCCAGCCAATGAAGTTTTGTTCATTCATCCCATGAATTGACTCTTTCCAACAGCTTCCTGTTATAGATAAGTTGGAAGAGGATGATAAAAAGAACAAAGAACAAAACAGCACAGGAAACAGGCCCTTCGGCCCAACGAGCCCGTGCCGCCACCCCAATGTTCCTACCGATGTGAAGGGTAGGTCGTGCCTTACTAACCTTATTGAGTTTTTTGAAAAAGTGACCAAAGAGGTGGATGGGGGTAAGGCAGTTGATGTGGTATATATGGACTTTAGTAAGGCGTTCGATAAGGTGGCCCATGGAAGGCTTCTGCAGAAAATGCAGATGTATGGGATTGAGGGTGATTTAGCTAATTGGATTAGGAATTGGCTAGCAGATAGAAGACAGAGGGTGGTGGTTGATGGGAGATATTCATCGTGGAGTTTGGTGACAAGTGGTGTACCTCAGGGGTCTGTTTTGGGGCCCCTGCTGTTTGTAATTTTATAAATGATCTGGATGAGGGTATTGAAGGATGGATTAGTAAATTTGCAGATGACACTAAAGTCGGTGGAGTGGTAGATAGTGAAGAGGGGTGTTATAGTTTGCAGAGAGACTTGGACAAGTTGCAGAGCTGGGCCGAGAGGTGGCAAATGGAGTTTAATGTGGAAAAGTGTGAGGTAATTCACTTTAGCAGGAATAACAAATGTGTAGAGTATAGGGCTAATGGTAGGACTCTTAATAGTGTTGATGAACAGAGGGATCTTGGTGTATATGTGCATAGATCCCTGAAAGTAGGCAGTCAAGTCGATTAGGTTGTTAAGAAGGCATACGGAGTCTTAGCTTTTATTGGTAGGGGGATTGAATTTCGGAGCCGCAACGTCATGTTGCAACTGTACAAAACTCTAGTGCGGCCGCACTTGGAGTATTGTGTACAGTTCTGGTCCCCGCATTATAAGAAAGATGTGGAGGCATTGGAGAGGGTACAGAGGAGGTTTACCAGGATGTTGCCTGGTATGGAGGGCAGGTCTTATGAAGAGAGGCTGAGGGATTTGAGGTTGTTTTCGTTAGAAAGAAGGCGGCTAAGAGGAGACCTTATTGAAACATATAAGATGATTAGAGGTTTAGATAGGGTGGACAGTGATAGCCTTTTTCCTCGGATGGAGAAAGCTAGCACGAGGGGACATAGCTTTAAATTAAGGGGTGGTAGTTATAGGACAGATGTCAGAGGTAGGTTCTTTACCCAGAGGGTGGTAAGGGTATGGAATGCCCTGCCTGCTGCAGTTGTAGATGCGCCAAGTTTGGTGGAGTTTAAGAGGTTAGTAGATAAGTTTATGAATGAAAAGGGAATGGTTTAGGTTAGAGGGTCATTGTTTTTTCTTAATTGGTCGGCGCAACATCGAAGGCCGAAGGGCCTGTTCTGCGCTGTAATGTTCTATGTTCTATATTCTACCTCTACCCGTGATCCCTGTCTATGTTTATAGATCTATGGATTAAAAATCAAATTCGAGATAATTTAAGGAGAATTTGTTTTGCCAATTAGCCTAAGAGCACACATTTTGGGATGTGGGAGGAAACAGTAGCATCTGGAGAAAACCCATGCAAGCATGGAGAGAATGCACAAACTCCCACAGACACAGGCCCAAATCTATGTATCTGCACAGCACAGCGATAGTCGCTGAACTATCATGTTGCCCATCAAATGGTCCAGGTCAAGTGTACACTAACGACGTGAAGCACTAGGATACTCTCAAAAAAAATCCAAGAGCAGCCCTCTCATGACTCATTGCATGTATGCCCCTTGTTAGACAACAAGATGGATCAAAGCACCTGAGATTGGAATTGAAAAAAGCTAAAATTACAAGCTAAGACTTTGGCATCTTTGTACTCATGAATATTAATACTATTACTATCAGGTATTTTGTAGCCTGTTAATTAATTTAGCAAAAATAATTTAAGTCAAGTTGGTAGGATTCAAGTCCTGATAAATTTAAGGAGAGCAATTTTTCTACCTTGTTTGGAGCAGATCATGTCAATCCTGAAAAATAGTGTGCAGGCCTGAAGTGGGTTTCGTGCCTGATGCCAAACATCTTGCAATTGCCCCAATCCCTTTTTACTGGCACAAGCCAGATCACACTCAGAAAGTGCACAAGGCACATTAGCATGTTTTAAGAAGCTTTTAATATGGTTAGTTTATTTGACACTGGATCCTCGCAGTTAAAATTTAAAGTTTAGAGTTATTTAAAGTTTATTTATTAGTCAAAAGTAAGGCTTACTTTAATATTGCAATGAAGTTACTGTGAAATTCCCTCGTCTACACAGTCCAGTGTCTGTTTGGGTCAATGCATCTAATCAGCACACTTTTCAGGCTGGGGGAAGGAAACCGGACCACCCGGAGGAAACCTACGCAGACACGGGGAAAACATGCAAACTCCACACAGACAGTGACTCAAGCAGGGAATTGAACCCAGATTCTAAGCACTGTGAAGCAGCAGTGCTAATCACTGCGCCACGAAGCCACCCACGTGCCACTGTATCACTGCCGGGATCTTTGAAATTGGCAGGAAATACTACTGGTCTCCACGAGAGGTGGCACAAGATTAGCACTGCTGCCTCACAATGCCAGGGATCTAGGTTCAATTCCTGGCTTAGATCACTGTCTGTGTGGACTTTGTACATTCTCCCCATGTCTGCATGGGTTTCCTTCCACAGTCTAAAGATGTGCAGGTTAGGTGATTTGGCTATGCCAAATTCTCCCTTAGTGTACCTGAACAGGTGCCGTAGTATGGCAGCTAGGGGATTTTCACAGTAACTTCATTATAGTGTGAATGTAAGCCTGCTTGTGACCAATAAATAAGCTTTAAAACTTTAGTGGAGACCAAGAGTGATGACCACACTGAGAACTCCAAGGCCATTGAAGCCTCCAGGAGGTTAGGGACATGGCTGGGCAGTATCCATCTGGCAGTGCTTACTAGGCTCCCTAGTAGTGGTTAGCTGACACAGGCCGGTTGGACACTGTCAGTGTGCTGGGGCTGGATTAGGGATGGGGCCTGAATGGGGTTTGTGGTGGGATCTCTGCAGGGAGCTTTGACAAGGAAGGCTATGCAGAAGGATCATGAAAGGGAGCTGTGATGAGAGCTTTTGCTGGGCGCTATGCATGGGGAGTTATGAGGGGATGGGGCACACCGGGGTTCATGTAGCAGGGCCATATCAGGGTACCCAATGCCCAATGCTGATGCTCTAGATCGGGGACGGGGCAGGAAACATGCTGACAATGGGTGGATAGGCAAATGTTTGGGGGTTGGCGATGGGATGCAGTGGTTGATGTCAATGGGAGGAGGGAGAGCACTTCCCAGTGCACTGTGAAATTGGGGCACCCTTTCAAAACTGCATCCAATTGTCTTGCAGCGGACTCACTGATGTGTTTTGACCCTGCCCCTCCCAGAACAAGCATGCAACTCACCTCTCTCCCAAAAAATGACTCAGTGTGGGATGATTGCATTCCAGTCCACACCGATCTGTCCAGCACAGGCCATATCATTTTTCTTGCTATTATTACACTTCATTATTTGGAAAAAATTACAGCCAGGGTATAGCACGCAAGAAACAGTAAAAGATGATTTAAATTGGAAAGCTCCAAACTCCTTTTAGTGAGGCAATGATTAAATAATAGGAAAATAATCTTGTATTGTATTATGAAGTTGCACTGATTGATGGAAGATATTGCTGATAAGTTTAGTTTTAAATCTCCAGGTAGCAGTGCAGCAAGGTAATTTGCAGCTCAAATTGAGGCTGAACATTTTACTATTACATCAGTTTATGTATCACATAAAATAAAAATCAGTTGAGATCATAGTGATTAGATTTCATGACAACATGGTTATCCGAGCTTCACGTGCAGATGTTCTTAACTTACTGATATTTTATGTTAGCTACAGGGAAAATATCCATCTAACTTGAGACTGAGCTTCCGACAGTCAATTATAATCAATGAGGTTCGATGAATGAACTTTATGATGACCAAAGGGCTTTTGCTAATTATCATTAATCTTGAGAGACGGTTGATAATTGCTTAAAATGATTCCATTAATTATAACGAGTATGAATGAAACTGAAACCATCCAAGCTGATTTGTAGATGGATGATGCGTATGAATAGACTAATGTCAATAAAGAGTACAGAAATTATGTAGTTGAGTCAAATGTGCATGCACCTGCATATTATAACTGTAAGTATACACAAAGCAATATTAATGGTTATTAAAATTCATGCTGCATATTTCAGTCTAATTTTGTCAGTAATAATGTAAGACTGTTAAATACTGTGAAATTTATTTTCATGTGAGAATGATGCATTCAATTTTGGTCAACATATCACATTGTTAGCCACTTTAAGACTTGAATAGCAGGTTAGGTGTAAGGATTTGCATTCTAATCAGCAATCTGTAAACTGTCTGTGCTGACATATGTGCTATTGCAGACCAGAACACCTCATTTGCCTGACGAAGGCTACAAAGGCCGAAAGCTTGCAAGTTTACTATCAAAGAAATCGGTTGGATTTAAAATTGGTGTTGTCAGACCCCGTACTGACTATAAGGAGAGGCCGGACAAACTAGGGTTGTGCTCTCTGGACTGGCGGAGGCTGAGGGGACACCTAATGGAAGTCTATAAAATCATGAGAGGCATAGATAAGGGTCACAGTCAGAATCCTTTTCTCAGAGTTGAAATGTCTAATACTAAAAGGTGAAGGGAAGGGCAGTTCAAAGGATATGTGAGGGGTACATTTTTGTTTACAAAGAGTGGTAGATGTTTGAAATGCATTGCCAGGAGTGGTGATGGGGGCAGATATAATAAGGGATGTTTAAGGGGCTTTAAGATAAGCACATGAATATGCAAGGAATAGAGGATAGGGACCAAGGAAGACAGAAGAGCTTATTTTAATTTGTTGTCATGTTTAGCACAACATGAAGGACCTGTTCTAGGTGCTGGACTGTTTTAATTCCTATTTTAACCCTAATATAAAAACAAGAATCTTTAATGAAACTATCAAATAATCACTTACAAATTCTTCCCGACAGTGCTATTACATCAACTTGTACGTCATGCAGAAATTGCATCAGAAGTTAAGATTGGGTAGGACTTCAGTTCAGATACTTCAGTTCAGCTCTCCATTCTCAGAAGTAACCGATCATAGTTGCTCACTTGCTCAAATGTCTATCCAGTTCTCCTTTCTGGTTTTCTACATGACTCAGTTATATTTTATGCTTTCACATTCAGCTCAACAGATTGCCGGTTCTGTGGATTTATTGGTAAACTAAAACTGCCCCCTACATCTTCTCATATCATTGAACATAGAAATCATAGAATTCCTACAGTGCAGAAGGAGACCATTCAATCCATCCCTATCCCTGTAACCCTATACATTTAGCATGGCTAATTCATCTAAACTACACACTATCTGGGGACCCTAAGAATCAAATTAGCATAGTTAATCCACAGAACTTGCATATTTTTGGACTTAGGGAGGAAACCGAAGCACACAGAGGAAATCCACACAGGTCCAGGGAGAATGTATAAACTCCACACAGTAATCCAAGTCCAGAACTGAACCCAGGTCCCTGACATTGTAAGGCAGCTGTGCTAACCACTGTGTTATCCCCAAGCATCAACATGACTTTGCAATTTGATCTCAAATATATATGTTCACTTCATTCATTAATTTCTAAATTTTGGTTAAGATGAAATTTGCCCAGAGATCAGTAAAGGCTGAAAACAGATGGGAAATGTCAGCAACACTGATGGCTTTCTCCACCTTGTCTTTTGAGACTTGGGCACAAAAACCTCAAGGGGTGGAACCACATTGAGTTCCACAATGTAAAGCTGTTGGGTGGAATTAATTTTGCAAATACCAGGGTGCCATTTTTAAGGACTGTCCTAGCACACAATAGTTCGCAAGAAAATAGATCCTCACCAGCTCCCTTCACACACACTCCCTGGTAGTGTCCGAGCTGGGTCTGAGTAGTACCCGGGCAGTGCCTTGGCATGACTCTCCGCACTGAGTGATGCACTCACCAGTGCCCCTCTGGGAGGTCTACTTGTCAGATACATATCTGGGGAGACCAGTTGGCTTTCACACCACTCTGCCCTTTCCTGGGAGGTGTTTCAAGTAATAACGATATAAAACAAAAAACAAAGTAAATTACAGCAGAGGAATAGGCCTTTTAGCCCTCTAAGCCTGCACCGACCATGCTGTGTGAATGAGCTAAAGCACCCTACTACTCTGGGAATCAAATCCCTCTATTCCAGTCCTATTAATATATTTGACCAGACGTGCTTTAAAACTCATTATCGTATCTGCTTGCAAACCTCCCTTGGCAGCTAGTTCCAGGCACACTGTCGTCTGTGTAAAAAAAACTTGCCTCTTTTATATCTCCTTTAAACCTTGTCTCTTGCACTTTAAACTAATGTCTCCCCTAGTAATTGACTCTTCTACCCTGGGAAAAAGCTTCTGACCATCCACTCTCATGTCTCTCATATTTCTTGTAGACTTCTATCAGGTTGCCCCCTCAACCTCTGTTGTTTCAATGAGAACAAACCAAGTTTTTCCAACCTCTCGTCATAGCTAATGTCTTGCATACCAAGATGTTGCATACCAGACAACATCTTGGTAAACCTTTTCTGAACCCTCTCCAAAGCCTCCACATTTTTCTAGTAGTGTGGTGGCCAGGATTAGACACTAAATGCCAAGTGTGGCCTGACTAAGTTTCTATAAAGCTGCAACATGACTTGCTGATTTTTAAAGTCAATGCTCTGCCCAATGAAAGTAAGCGTGCCTATGCCTTCTTGACTACCTTCTCCACATATGTTACCACTTTCAGTGACCCGTGTACCCACACACGCCGATCCCTCTGCCTATCAATATTCTTAAGGTTCTGTCATTTACTGTGTATTTCCAATCTATGTTAGACCTTCCAAAATGCATTACCACACATTTGTCCAGATTAAACTCCATGTGCTATCTCTCAGCCCAAGTCTCCAGCCAAGCTATATTCTGTTAAAAATGTCTGATGGTCCTCATCGCTATCCACAAATCCTTTATGTTATCTTCAAACTTACTAATCAAACCAGTTTTACATGTTCCTCCAAATCATTTATATATATCACAAATAGCAAAGGTTCCAGCACTGATCCCTGAGGAACATCACTTGTCATAGCCCTTCATTCAGAAATGCACCCTTCCACTGCCATCCTCTGTCTTCTATGACTGAGCCAGTTATGTATCTACTTTGTCAGCTCGCCTCTGATCCCATATGATTTCACATTCTGCATCAGCTTGCCATGAGGGACCTTGTCAAAGGCCTTACTGAAGTCTATATAGACAACATCTACTGCCTTACCTTCATTAATTATCTTCGTCACTTTCTTAAATCTCAATCAAGTTGGTGAGACACAACCTCGCCTTCATAAAACTGTGTTACCTGTCATTAATACATCCACTTATTTTCAAGTGGGAATAAATCCTGTCTCGAAGATCCTCTCCAATAATTTCCCTACCACTGACGTCAGGCTCAGCAACCTGGATTATTCTTGCTAAACTTTTTAAAGGGACAAGATTGGCTATTTTCCAATTCAGGCAGCCAGTGAGGATACAAAGATTTCTCTCAAAGTCCAGCAATTTCCTCCTTTGTCTGCCTCAGTATTTTGGGGTATATCCTTTCAGGCCCTAGGGACTTGTCTACCTTAATGTTTCTCAAGAACCTCAATACCTCCTACTTTTTGACCTCAACATGACTCAAACTATCTATACAACCTTTCCCAGATTCATCATCCACCATGTCCTTCTGTTTGGTGAATACTCATTTAATACCTTGCCAATCCCTTTGGCTCCATGCATAGTTTCCCTTCCGTGTCCTTCACTGAGACAACCTTCTCCCTGGTTACACTCTTTCTCTTTATATATAGAACATAGAACACTACAGCACAAACAGGCCCTTTGGCCCACAAGTTGCGCCAATCACATCTATAGCTACCAAGCTATAGACCCATCTATAACCCCCAATCCCATTAGATCCCATATACTCATCCAGAAGTCTTTTAAAAGACCCCAGCGAGTTTGCCTCTAGCACCACTGATGGCAGCCGATTCCATTCACTCACCACCCTGAGTGAAAAATTTACCTCTAACATCTCCTCTGTACTTGCCTCCCAGCACCTCAGACCTGCGTCCTCTCGTCGTGACCATTTCAGCCCTAGGAAATAGCCTCCGAGAATCCACTCTATCTATTCCTCTCAACATCTTATAAACCTCTATCAGGTCGCCTCTCAACCTTCGTCTCTCCAGTGAGAGGAGACCTAGCTCTCTCAACCTATCTCCATAAGGCATGCCCCCCAATCCAGGCAACATCCTTAGCTATCCTGAAATTCCTACTCTAACTAGCACGTGGCACTCATAGCAATCCTGAAATTATTATCTTTGAGGCCCTATTTTTTAGTTTAACTCCTAACTCCCTAAATTCAGCTTGTAGGACCTCACACTGTTATTTGTACCTGTATCGTTGATGCCTATATGCATGTCAACACCTGGCTGTTCATCTTCCCCTCCAGAATGTCCTGCAGCCACTTTGACCTTGCATCAGGGAGGCAACATATCATCCTGGAGTCTTGCTTGCATCTGCAAAAGCACCTGTCTATTCCCCTTATAATTGAATCCCCTGTCACCATAGCTCTGCCACTCTTTGTGCAGCAGAGGCAGCCACGGTGCCATGAATCTGGCTGTTGTCACCTTCCCCTGGTGAGCCATCTCCCCCAACAGTATCCAAAATGGTATATATGTTTTGAAGGGAGATGACCAAAGGGGACCCCCTAGACTGCCTTCCTCGTCTTCCTTTGTCTATTGGTCACTCATTCCTTATCTCCCCCAGTAATTTTATTTGCGGTATGACCAACTCACTGTATGTGCTTCCTCAGCATCGTAGATGCTCCAAAATGAACCCGTCCGCAGCTCCAGAGCCACCAAGTGGTCTAACAGGAGTAACAGTTGGACATAATTCTCACATGTGAAGGATCCAGGGACACCGCAAGTGTTCCTGAATTTCCATATCGCACAAAAGGAGCATGACACGGGTCTGGGTTCTCCTGCCATGGCTTAGCTCTCAAGTTAATTAATTAACTTAATTACAATGGCAAGAGAAAAAAGAAAAAAAGAGAAAAAATGCTTCCCAGTCACCAGCCAATTACTTACCTATTGACCATGAAGATCATGGTTCGATTTCTTTCTATCTCTCACTTGTCCTTGAGTCTCCCTCACAGGTCCGTCTTGCCACTCCTCCCAAAGATCAGCCACTTCTTTGCCTTCAGCATGTAATTCCCACTTAGCTCCAAATTTCCGATACCCTCACTCTGGCTGAATCTCATTCCAGCTGCAGTCCCTCTCCGGCTGGCATACTCTGTCCCCCGCTGGTGTCTGCAAGCTCAAAACTTGTGCACTTTACATTTCATTCTTTTCATTTTCTGCCTGTCACCCTTCAGGCCAACTGTAGACTTCACAATCTTTCAATGACAGTGAGAATTTCAAACGCACCTTCTAATGAAGCAACAGCCAGTAGAAATAAATAAGCAACTAACATTAAATAGCTGATGATTAACATTGATTAGGACAGTGGGATGGTTGGGGGAAGAGGTAGTGGTGTCTCTTCCCACTATTTGCTGCTGTAGGAGGTAAAGATAAGTAAAATCAAAATGGCAACATGTTGATGTCACAACCTGCCTATTCTGCAGAGTTCCAATGCAACATCACTGCCAGTTGCAACTGTCTTCACCAAAATGTTATTTAAATAAGGGTCTGTACCAGAAGTCCATGTCTGCCACTGATGCCAAATTTGAATCAAAACAGTAACTATCTGTCAATAAAATCAGATGCACAACTGAATTTTGTAGCCAGAAGACTGAATTACAAATAGCCATGAAATTAGAAGAACAAAACTGAAGAGGAATTACAATTTGTGTTTGATTAATAATAATATTAAAATATGTAACATGCAAGTGAGATTGAAGCAGACAGCTCTAGCTGAGGAATCAACACGAGTGTAGCTATTCATTCTCCTTATATTTTCCACAAGGCTCAAAACTTGCACTGCTGTTTTCTTGTGTGCAGAAAATCCCATTTAGCTCACCTACAGGTAAATTTTACAATCTCCTTTCTGTTCCAATTACCTCACTCACCAATGCCACTTTGAACTTTAATGTTATCATTTTACTCCTTTCTCCAAATTTCCCTCCAGGATTTTTATTGGCTGATGGATAAGGCTGCTGACAATGGTAGCCTTATTGCACTTGAATGAATTTCCACCGTGGTATTCACAGAAACTTTCTGTTGAAGGATGACAACATGATTTCCTTCAGTAAGCCCTCCTAACAGTCATGTATCCTGCACTACCACCACTTTGTTCTGTTCTCTTCCTTTGAGCACCTCTTTCTTGTCCCATCGATCATAGCACATAGAATCCTACAGGCCCACTGAATCTGCACTGACCACAACCCCACCCCAGCTCTACCCCTATATCCCTATACATTTACCTGCTAATCTCTCTAACCTATGCATCCCACATCACTAAGGGGCAATTTTAGCATGGTCAATCAACGTAATCTGCACATCTTTGGACAGTGGGAGGAAACCAGAGCACGCAGAGGAAACCCAGGCAGACATGAGGAGAGTGTGCAACCTCCACACAGACAGTGACCCGAGCCAGGAATTGAACCCTGGTCCCTGGAGCTGTGAAGCAGAAGTGCTAACCACTGCGCTACTGTGCCGCCCACTTCCACCCATTCCAACACACTTATCATTCCTTTAAAATCATCATAGTTTACCATGCGCTCAAACACTTTGATACCAAAATAGCCTTCTTCCCTTTCTCTGATTCTACACTGAGTGAATCCACAACTTCAGTGATTTCAATTTTTATCCCAATTTCCCTTATCCTCTAATCGCTGAAATCACTGATCTCTCAATCCCCTTAAACCTTGCTCACAATAGGAATTTGTTATCTAGATCGATGACCATCATTTGACCTTGACGTGTCCTTTTGCCTCTCCAATCTCATGGTTTCTAACACTGACAAGATTACTACCAAACACTTTCTACCTGAAGAATCAACACAAGTGTTGATTCTTCATCCAGAAGTCTTTTAAAAGAGCCCAGTGAGTTCGCCTCGACCACCACCGACGGCAGCCGATTCCATTCACTCACCACCCTCTGAGTGAAAAACTTTCCCCTAGCATCCCCTCTGTACTTGCTTCCCTGCACCTTAAATCTGTGCCCTCTCGTCGCGACCATTTCAGCCCTGGGAAATAGTCTCTGAGAGTCCACCCTATCTATTCCTCTCAACATCTTGTAAACCTCTATCAGGTCGCCTCTCAACCTTCGTCTCTCCAGGGAGAACAGTCCCAGCTCCCTCAACCTGCCTTCATAAGGCATGCCTCCCAATCCAGGCAACATCCTTGTAAATCTCCTCTGCACCCTTTCAATAGCTTCCACGTCCTTCCTATAGTGAGGCGACCAGAACTGCGCACAGTACTCCAAGTGTGGTCTGACAAGGGTCCTATAAAGCTGCAGCATTACCTCCTGACTCCTGAACTCAATCCCTCGATGAATGAAGGCCAGTACACCGTAAGCTTTCTTAACCACATCCTCCACCTGGGAGGCCGATTTGAGAGTCTTATGGACCCGGACCCCAAGATCCCTCTGCTCTTCCACACAGCTAAGACTCCTACCTTTGATAGTGTACTCATTCATCCCGTTGGATCTGCCAAAATGGACCACAACACATTTATCCGCGTTGAAGTCCATCTGCCACTTCTCCGCCCAGTCTTGCATCCTGTCGATGTCATGCTGCAACTTCTGACATCCCTCCAGACCATCCACAACACCACCGACCTTCATGTCATCAGCGAACTTACTCACCCATCCCTCCACTTCCTCATCCAGGTCATTTATGAAAATGACAAACAGCAAGGGTCCTAGAACAGATCCCTGGGGCACTCCACTGGTGACCGACCGCCATGCAGAAAAAGAGCCATCCACAACCACCCTCTGCCTTCTGCAGGCAAGCCAGTTCTGGATCCACAAGGCCAAAAGCCCCTTGGATCCCATGGCCTCTCACCTTCTCAAGAAGTCTTGCATGTGGGACCTTGTCAAATGCCTTGCTGAAGTCCATGTACACCACGTCCACTGCTCTTCCTTCATCAATGTGTTCAGTCACATTTTTGAAGAACTCAATTAAGCTTGTAAGGCATGACCTGCCTTTTACAAAACCATGCTGACTATTTCTAATCAACCTAAACTTCTCCAAATGCTCGTAAATCTTGTCCCTCAGAAGCCTCTCCGTCAGCTTACCAACACTGAGGTCAGACTCAACGGTCGGTAATTTCCAGGACTATCCCTGTTCCCTTTCTTGAAAATAGGGACCACATCCGCAATCCTCCAATCCTCCGGAACCTCTCCCATCTCCATCGACGAAGCAAAAATCATCGCCAGGGGCTCTGCAAAGACATCCCTCACCTCCCACAATAACCTGGGGTACATCCCATCTGGTCCCGGAGACTTTTCTATCTTGATAGCATTTAAAAGTTCTAACACATCCGCTTCCTTAATATCTACATACTCAATCTTTTCAGTCTGCCGCAAACTTGTAGGGCATCCTCCCAGATCACTTTCCACCGTGAATACTGAGGCAAAGTACTCATTAAGCACCTCTGCCATTTCTTTCGGTTCCATACAGACTTTTCCCCCTTCACCTTTTATAGGTCCTATCCCTTCTCTTCTCATCCTTTTACTTTTCACATATTTGTAGAAGGCCTTGGGATTCTCCTTAATCCTACCAGCCAAGGCCTGCTCATGACCCCTTCTGGCTCTCCTAATTTCCTTTTTAAGCTCTCTTCTATAAGCCTTATACTTCTCTAGATCCCCAACATCTCCTAGCTCTTTGAACCTTTTATACACCTTTCTTTTCTTCCTGACTATGTTCACCACAGCCTTCGTGCACCACGGTTCCGACGTCCTACCAAAACCTCCTTGTCTCACCAGAATGTTGTCGTGCAAAGCTCCAGACAAGCATTCCTTGAATATCTGCCACCTTCCTTCTGTGCTTTTCCCCAAAAACACCTCCTTCCAGTTTATTCGCCCCAACATCTGCCTGATGTCTTCATATTTCCCCTTATTCCAGACAAACACCTTCCTAGCCTGCCTGATCCTATCCTTTTCCAATGCAAGGGTGAAGAAGATAGAATTATGATCTCCTTCCCCAAGATGCTCTCCTACCGAGAGATCCATCACCTGTCCTGGTTCATTAGCTAGTACCAGGTCCAGTACAGCCTCTCCTCTCGTAGACTTGTCCACATGCTGTGTCAGGAAACTCTCCTGAACACACCTAACAAACCCCTTACCCTTGGGATATTCCAGTCGATGTTTGGGAAATTGAAGTCTCCCATCACAACAACTCTGTTATTTCTACATGTCTCCAGTATCTGTTTCCCTATCTGCACCTCAACTTCCCTGTCACTATTGGGCAGCCTATAGAATACACCCAGCAACGTCACCGACCCTTTGCTATTCCTAACTTCCACCCACAGAGACTCCGTAGACATTCCCTCCTCGGTATCCACCTTTTCTGCAGCCATGACACTGTCCCTGATCAACAGTGCCACTCCACCACCTCTTTTGCCTCCCTCCCTGTCCTTCCTGAAGGATCTGAATCCTGGGACCTGTAGTACCCAGTCCTGTCCCTGAGACATCCAAGTCTCTGTAATGGCCACCACATCACAATTCCAAGCAGCAATCCATGCCCTAAGTTCATCCACCTTATTTACTACACTCCTGGCATTAAAATAGACACAGCTCAGTCCCTCAGACTGGACATTGCCCTTCTCCCCCACTCGTCTAACCTGCCTCTCATCCTGCCTAGAGTCCTTCCCTACCTGGGAGCTAACTTCCTTGCTCCCAGTCTCCACATCACTATTCCCTCCCCCTAACCTTTCTAGTTTAAAGTCCCCCCAGTAGCCCTAGCCAGTCTTCCCGCCAAGATATTAGTCCCCCTGGGCTTCAGGTGCCACCCGTCTTTGCTGTACAGGTCACACCTGCCCCTAAAGAGGTCCCAATGATCCAGGAACCGGAATCCCTGCCCCCTGCTCCAGTCCCTCAGCCACGTATTCAACCTCCACCTCATACTATTCCTGCTCTCACTCTCCCAAGGTGCAGGCAGCAGTCCTGAGATTACTACCTTCGCTTTCCTCTCTCTCAGCTGCCGACCCAGTTCCCTATAATCCCTTTTCATGTCCACTTCCCTCTTCCTGCCTATGTCAGTAGTACCTATATGTACTACAACTTCCAGTTCCTCACCCTCCCCTTTCAGGATGTCTGGGACGCGTCCAGAGACATCCCGAATCCCAGCTCCAGGGAGACATACTACCATCCGCGACTCCCGTCTGCGTCCACGAAAACGCCTGTCCGCCCCCCTCACTAGGGAGTCCCCTATAAGCACTGCCTTTTTGCTCTGTTTTTTAGGTTTTTGTTTTTGTTCAGCTCCAGGGAGTGGCCACCGCTGCCTCCCTTGGATGGGCTGTCCCCCACAGTAGGACTCAGGCAAGAGTACTTATTTTGAAGGGGGACATCCACCGGTGTACTTTCCATCACCTGAGGTTTCCCCTTCCTAATAGTTACCCATGTGCCTTCTCCCCTTTGCCCTGGTGTGACTACTTGTCTGCAGCTCCTATTAATAATCTCCTCATTCTCCCTAATGAGTCGAAGGTCCTCAAGCTGCATTTTCAGTCCTTTTACCTGGTCCTGTAGGGATTGCAGCTCCACACAGCGATCACAGGTATGGACATCTGGGAGACCAGGAGCCTCCAAGACCTCCCACATGTTACACTGGCAACAACATGCTGGCCTCACACCCATGCTTGCCCCTTTTTAGTAACCCAGAGAAAAAAAAAATTCATTGTGCCTCTCCTTACTACCAACCCCTCATGATCCTTGCATCCTTTTCTCCATTGCAGTAACATTTCTTTCTCTGTCCATTCTCAGAAAAAACCTACAAATAAGTACAAATCTTTGGGCCTCCATTAGCTGCAATACTTTTATAGCTGCTAATTTGCTTGACCACTCCCTTGTGTACACCATCGAAACTTTGTTTCCAGAAAACCCTTGACCTTTTCCTATCCAGTGCCACTCTGCACGTACATCCACCAGCTTTTCTTCCTTAAGTCACTGAGCAGATGTGGAGAGATCCATCACGAAATTTGACTGAAGCGCATAAATTGTTTTCAGACTGCACAGAGTCAGCTAATGCCCACTATTCCAAGATCAAGGAAAACAGAACTTCTGCAAATTTTCATCATAGTAACTATTCCCTTAGACCTCTTTCCCTTGTTATCTTCTATTCTGGATTCCAACAAGTGTGAATCTCTTCTTTATCATTAAGATTGAGAATACCTCAGAGTAGTTGCCTCTGATATTACCCTTCTTCCTTCAAAGCCAAATCTTATCTCATCAGGCTCCTCTTTGATCCTGAACCTGTGCCTTTCTCTAATTTCTTTTCTATCTCTGCTTATACTGTTATATTTTGTCAATAAGACTTACCTCCTGCTCTTTTGATCCCACTCCCACAAAAGCTCCAACCACAGAACATTCCTTCCTGCCCACCGTACTTCTAAAATAATAAATGTTTATAAATCTCTGGTAGTCTCCCTTCCACTCTCAAAATTGTCAAAACCCACCTCTTCCCCAAAAAACTCTGTCTCCTTTGCCTTTGGAAATCACTGCCATCAATCATCTTTCCTCTCCAACGTTCTTGAATTATCCTCCACCTCTGCCTGTGTTTTCTGTAATTCCATGCTTGAATCTCTCCCATCATGTTTTCATTTTGCAATTCTATGCTTCAATCTTTTCAATCGCATTTCTATTTCTGCCACATTACTGACATGGCTCTAACCACATTCCCAAATGACATTCTGAGACTGTGATCATGGTGTATTATCGCTTTTCTTCTTTCTTGACTGCTCATGAGTTTTGGTCAACCATATCATCCAAACCTTTTTTTCCATTGTCCAGTTAAATGGCATTAACTTTGCTCCAATTTCTCTCATCTGTCCATTCTTGGTCAGATTGTTTCTGGAGATATTTTTTCTTCAGCCCTTAGAGTTCTTAATCTCCTGGAGAATTCCCCTGACCCCTCCTTTTCTCTCTCTCTGCAAGCTATCCTTGGTGATATCTTCTACAGACACTGTGTCCCACATATACACCATCAATATTTAACTCATCCTATTCACCATCTTGGATATTGTGAAAGTTCTGACATCATGTCTTAGAAACATTGCATTGGCCTTCGCAAGAAGGCAGTGTGGATTTACTGGAATGATGATTGGAATGCAAGAGTTAAAAGAGGAGATGATAATAATAATAATAATAATACGGATGTCAGAGGTAGGTTCTTTACCCAGAGGGTGGTTAGGGAGTGGAATGCCCTGCCTGCGGCAGTTGTAGATGCGCCAAGTTTGGTGGCGTTTAAGAGGTTAGTTGATAAGTATATGGAAGAGAAGGGAATGGTTTAGTTTGGAGGGGCATTGCTTTTTATATTGGTCGGAGCAACATCAAAGGCCGAAGGGCCTGTTCTGCGCTGTAATGTTCTATGTTCTATGTTCTATGATACAAATAGTGGGTGTTTTCATTAGAATTCAGAAGGTTAAGAAGTGATTTAATTGAAGTTTTCACAGTATTAGGGAATCATAGATGTTTACAGTATGGAAACAGGCCCTTCAGTCCAACTTGTCCATGCCACTTTTTTTTAAACACCTCTAAGCTAGTCCGAATTGTTCACATTTTATCTCAATCCCTCTATATCCATCTTATCCAGGTAAATGTTAAACACTCTGTAAAAGATAAACTTGTACCCGTCTCTACTACAACCTCTGGTAGCTTATTTCAGGCATTCACCACCCTCCGAATGAAAAATATGTCCCTCTGGATCCTTTTGTCTCACCTTAAACTTACACCCTCTAGTTTAACACTCCCCTACCTTGGGAAAAGGTATTGACTATCGAGCAGATCTATGTCCCTCATTATTATATAGGCCTCTTTAAGATCGTCCCTCAGTTTTCTATGTTCTAGAGAAAAAAATCCCAGTCTATCTGTTTTTTTTTCTCTCTCCTGGAAACTAAAGTATCAGGGATGGCAGTACAGGCAGTACGTTGCACCTCCTGCAGTATGTATGAGGTGAAGGACGCCAGTAGTGTTCCTGCTGATTATACCTGCAGGAAGTGTGCGCATTTGCAGCTCCTTGAGGATCGTGTTAAGGAGCTGGAGCTGGAATTAGAGGAACTCAGGATAATCCGAGAGGTTGAGGAGGATGTTGGCAGGAGTAACAAAGAGATAGTCACTCCTAAAAGTGATTCTTGGGTAACTATTAGGAGGAGGGGTAAGAAGCAATCGGGTAGACAATCCCCTGCGGCTGTTCCCCTCCAAAACAAATTTTCTGTCCTGGAGGCTACAGTTGAGGAAGAATCAACTGGAGATGACCAAAGGGAGCAGGTCTCTGGGGGTGAGCCTGCTGAGAATGCTCAGGTGGGTAGGGGGAATAAGAGATTGGGCCTAGTAATTGGAGACTCCATAGTTAGAGGGACAGATAGGAGAGTAAATAGTAATAAAAGTGACTCAGGGCTGGTGTGTTGCCTCCCAGGGGCTGGGGTCCAGGATGTCGGAGATTGGGTTTTTAAGATTCTTAAGGGAGAGGGGAGTCAGCCCCAAGTCATAGTTCATGTAGGGACACATGATATAGGAAGGATGAGGGAAGGGGATATTAAACAGAAATTTATGGAGTTGGGGTGGAAGCTTAGGGCCAAAACTGGCAGAGTGGTTATCTCTGGACTCTTGCCTGTGCCACGGGATAGTTTAGAGAAGAACAGAGAGAGGGAATGTTTGAACTCGTGGCTGCAGGGATGGTGCAGGAGGGAGAGGTTCAGGTTCCTGAACAATTGGGACTCATTCTGGGATAGGTGGGACCTCTACAAGAGAGATGGTCTACACCTGAACCAGAGGGGAACTAATATCTTGGGGGGAAAATTTGCTAAGGCTATGCAGGGGGCTTTAAACTGATTCGGGGGGGGGAGGGGGGGGATCCTAAGTAGTTGGGGTGCTAAGAGGGATGAGAGTAAGGGGGTCATAGAGGAAAGCTGTAAAACACAGCAGCGTACGGGTGGGGTAGGGCATGGTTTGAAATGCGTATACTTTAATGCAAGGAGTATTCGCAATAAGGGGGAGGAACTTGCAGCTTGGACCAGTACTTGGAACTTCGATGTTGTGGCCATTTCAGAGACTTGGGTAGAGCAGGGACAAGAATGGATGTTGCAGGTTCCGGGGTTCAAATGCTTTAGTCGGAGTAGAGAAGGAGGTAGAAGTGGGGGAGGAGTGGCATTATTAGTCAAAGACTGTATCACAGTGACAGAAAAGAAGTTTGATGAGGACTTGTCTGTTGAGGTAGTATGGGCTGAGATTAGAAACAGGAGAGGAGAGGTCACCCTGTTGGGAGTCTTTTATAGACCTCCTAAAAGTTCTAGAGAGGTAGAGGAAAGGATTGCAAAGTCAATCCTGACAGGAGTGAAAGTAATAGGGTAATTGTTATGGGGGACTTTAACTTTACTAATATTGATTGGAATAGCTATAGCTCTAGCTCGTTAGAGGGGTCAGTT